>JAMXDD010000005.1:17714668-18144291 GCA_024733475.1 Syzygium grande | reverse complement strand
TTATAAATTTTGAAATGAATTGAAGGAAAATTGGAAAATAAAGAATATGGTCAATACTACAAAAAAATCTCAAACCCATACGTTTTGTGACAAATTTAGTCCAAATTAATTTTTTTTAACCCAAACTGATATACTCGTGATAAATTTACCCTCCATCAATTGAGAAAATATTGGGTAAAACTATAATTTCACGCTGGCAAAATCCAAGTCACTCATCATGCCAAATTTACCCTCCACCAGTTGAGAAAATATTGGGTAGAACTGTAATTCCACCACGGCAAAATCCAAGTCACCCATCGTACGAGACGTGTCGCTCGGGCCCACCAGTGTAAGATAGCCAAATTTCGAAGGTTGAAGCAGGATACTCTCTCTTCACTCTTCCTTTCACACTTTGCTCTCTCTCCCTCCCGACTCACGTGACCCTTCCGACTCACGACCAAGCTCTCCTCCGACGAACCACGCTTCCGCCGCCTCGTCTGTTGCCTTTGCTGTCCAACGACCCACGCCCAGCCATGCCGTCTCCCTTGACTCGCTCTGTTCTCTCCATCTCTCTTGTCTTGCTCTGTTTTCGCCGTCTCTGCTGTCTGACGCGCCACGACCGGCTCTATACCATGCCACCGCCTCCGCCTCCCCCTCGAAAGGTAAACATTTCCTCATATTTACTCCAAAATGTGTGTACTTTTTGCATTTTGGGATATATATTTTGAAGGGTTCTCGCCGTCTCTGCTATCCGACGAACCTCGCTGGCATAGCTCTACCCAATAATTTCTCCTCTCTTTACGTGCAGAGAATCGCCAAAGCTTCTGATTTTTTTGGTTGAAGTGATCGAGTAGGAAGCTCCATTGGTGCGTTGGAAAGACTCCATTGTCTTCTGTCGAGCAACTGGAAGGATCAAGGCGACATCGGGTTTGGACGTGGCCTCGCCTTCCAAACCGAAGCGCGTCGTGGATGTGCGGCCGCCCGTCGACTCCAATCCCTTGTCTCTCCCTCAATTAAACAAGTCATAAGCCTCCTTATATATTAAGACCAATTAAAAAAAGTAAATCTATAAAAGAATTGAATCATGATAGTATCTTCTAATATTTTTTGGTGGTATCTATCACCATCAAGCAATGGATGGTAATGAGTACATAGCACGAAGTGATAGGGATGGTAAAGAAGTAAATTTTATAAATTCCGGGATAGCTTCAAATATATATATATATAAATATATATATATAAACGAGTACTCTAGGAAACGAGTACGTAGCATGAGGTGAAAGGGATGACAAAGAGGTAAATTTTATAAAATCCGGGATAAATCCAAGTATATAAAATAAAAAAAATACACTAAGAAACGAGTACATAGCATGAGGTGAAAGGGATGGCAAAAAAATAAGTTCTATAAAATTTGGGAAACTCCAAATATACAAAATAAAAAAAATACACTGAGAAAGTATAAAAAAATTTGGACCATTCCTCGATTTGTGCCGGTTCTCCCTCCAAGTCCTCTCCGACTACCTCATCTCAGAGTTCAGAACTATCCTCCCGGTAAAATTCACTAGTCAATTAATTATTTATGTCTTCATACTCTTCGATGATTTAATAATCACCCCTTGGTTAAATTTCTTGGCCGAGTCATTGTAGAAGATGACAAATTTGTGCTTAACGTGACACTAACATTTGCAGGGGCACCCGCCGAGTGCTGGTTACAGGGACCAAGAGCCGCCGGCTGTGTTCCGACTGAGTTAGCCTCGCAAGGAAGCCGGAACGGCGAGCATGCGCCGAAGCCTTAGCGAGCCGCTGCCATATCCGCCCAGCTCGTGCTCGTCCAGATGCTCCAGGGACCGAACCGGGAGCTCGGATCCAACCGTCTTTGTCATTGCTAACGCATTCCAGACATGTATCTTTACGGCTCCTTATTCAAGTGTTGCTAATTTTGAGTTTCGGATTAGGTTTTGTCACATCAACAGCGGCATACTGCGAAACAAGGGGCTTACAACGGGCTGGGAACATGTCATGTCCGCTTGAACTTGTGTCCCGACCGGACACATCATGACCGGTTCGACCGATTACGCGAACCCCACGAACCGGAGCACCATCATGGCCTCGGACTCACGCCAAGATATGATTAATCGAAGTCTCTCTCACCTAGCAAAATTACTTAGTTCGGAGCAATCGATCCCAAACTCTCCAAGTGTTTCATTCGAGTATTTGCTCATCATAGATGTTAAGGTTTACATAATTTGTTGTGGTTGCGCTAAATTGTCTCTCTTTCTAGAGAGTCGAGATGATGGGAAAGCAAATTAAAGCCTGCAAGCTTGCTCCATTGTTTATTACAGTATGTTCATACTTGGAAGTTGAATTTGCAGAAGGGAAAGCGTAGCAGCTCACGAAAGTGGGGATCCCCAAAACTTTTCCGATACGCACAATCGTCGTTTATGGACTTCCATTTGTGCATTTGGTAAGAGTGTCGGTACTTCCGTGACATGCTTTGGAAGGAAATGCCGATATGGTGACTAAGGATCTGATTGGTAGCCATCCTATTTTTTATTTTTTATTTTTTATGTTATTTTGTTCCTTGAAATAAAAAAAGGAAAAGAAATCCGTTTGCTATCTAAGCACCGTTAGGAGCTGAACGACATGTGGCACAACGTGGCGACCATTGAATGAGCCGGCCTCACGGTGATGTGGTGGGGCCCGCCCATTATGCACAAAGGAGAAAGGAGGGAAATCATAAGAATGAGACACAACAATTAATAAAGAGAAAGAGGAAACAAAAATTTGAACGAGGGAAAGGTTGGACGTGGCCAACATGTGGCACCTCGTGTCAGCCATTGAATGAATCGGCCCCATGGTGACGTGGTGGGGGTAGGCCCATTACGCTTGAAGGAGAAAGAAGGAGGGAGATCACGGGAAGAAGATAAGTGATTAATGAAAAGGAAAGGGAGGCAAAAGTTTGAACTAGAGAAACGAGAGACCCGGTCGACACGTGACGTCACGTGTCGGCCATTGAATGGACCGGCCCCACGTTGACATGGTGGGGTGAACCCATTATGCACAAAAGAGAAAGAAGGAGGGTGATCACACGAAATGCAACAATTAATAAACAGAAAAAATGAGTCAAAAATTTGAACGAGCGAAAGGAGAGTCGGGACGACATGTGAGCCATTGAATGGACTGGCCCTATGGTGACGTGGTGGGGTGGGCTCATTATGCACAATGGAAGAAGACGCAGCAATTAATGAAGAGAAAGAGAAGGCAAAAGTTTAAACGATGGAAAGATAGGACCCGGCTGACACGTGGCGCCACGTGTCGGCCTATGAAGCACCAACATGTTCAAGAGGCTTCCATGTCGATGTCCGACACCAATACGTGTCCAACACGCGTCCAACATGCTCGAACACGTGGTCAATGCGCGTCGGACATCTGACACGTAGTCAATGCGCCAGACAAGCCACCGACACGCGAGTCCGGAATCGCGACACGCGATTCCAACACCGATACGCAATTTCAACACGCGCGGGGTCAATTTTATAAGTTTTTAAAAATCAAGGGTCAAAATGTCAATCTATAAAAAAAAAAGAAGAAAAAAGGAAAAGGGAGAAAGAAGAAAGAAACCCTAGTCTTCTTAGCCTTACCTTTGGCCTCCCTTGGTCCACGCCTCTTTTCATCTTACGACAGCCTTGCCATCCGACGCAGCCACACATACTCTCGGCAGTAGCCTCGAGCTAACTCGAATAGCCATTCTTCCCTCTCGATCTTGTCCCTCTACGCTCAACTCGCGTCGCAGCTTCGTGTACCGAGAGCCGTGCGCTCAACCTGCCGGGGGAGGTTTTTCTAGGGTTCTTGAGCCATGTGGAATAGCGCTAGCAACGGTTAGATTGCTCCGCCGGGGACCGGTGGCCCCTTCGCGATCCCCCTGCTGCCCGCACCGCAGCCCTCGTACACCGTCCTGCCCATGCCCCTTTTTAGTACTCTGGTGTTGTTTCTTTGGTTTTGATTAGGTGTATGATTTTTGGGAGTCTCTGTGACTTATGTTTTCTAAGACGTAGGGATTGTACTTTTTGTACATTTGCATAGGGGTTAGGGCAAGGGCTTGTCCATTTTGCCTTTCTCTGCCACTTTCATCTCATTATTTGCAATAAAAATAATTATCATTTCAATTATGTTATTTCTATGACGGCATGAGGCTGTAGAAAAATTACGTAACAATTACTAAAGAGAAAGATGAAGCAAAAGTTTGAACGAGGGACATGTTGAACCAGGCCAACATGTGGCGCCATGTGTCGGCCATTGTATGGGCCGGCCCCATGGTGATGTGGTGGGGCTTGCCTATTCTGCTACGGCGGGTCATGTGTAGCCAACGGTTGGTTTTAAGGTAATATTTTAGTCTTCCAAAAATAGAAATTTTATACAATTACCACGTTCTTATGCTAAAAAACTCGTCGAAAAAATAGAAATAAATTTTTTTTTCTGAAACAAAATTATTTTTGAAAACATAAATGTTACCAAATGACCCTTTGATGGCCATTATGTACTTATAATACGCAATATGCTATACGTGTCAAAGGTGGGCCCTCCTGTCATAAACTTTAAAATTCTCTTCCCGTTGCTTCATTACTCTTCGATACTCCGCTCTCTCTACTCTCTCAGTGTCGAGAACGATGCTGGCTCCGCTCTTTCTCTCTCTCCTCCACGACTCTGCTCCGCTCTCTCTGTTCCTCCGAGCCTTTCCTCTTCCCGACCAAAATAGCTATCCACTCTGCTCTATCTCATCCGATGAACCTTGCCTCCTCTGTCGCTTGCCGGAGGGGCATCGGTGGCTCCGATTCGCCGTCCAACAAGCTCAAGTTGAACTTTTGCGAGCTTCGCTCCCATTACTGCGGAGGGGTCTATCTCTTCACTCCCGACCACGCAGCCGTCACCACCTCTGCCTTCGCCTACACGGTCGCCTTCGCGGCTTCAATTCGACCTTTGCATCGGACAAGCTCAAGTTAGGGTTTTTTCCCTTCTGGCGATCATTTGCCGCTAGCGCTTCTGATTTGAGAATTTTGTCTCTTGATTTCTTGTTTTATATGCACCGATGGCGTTTTTCCTTTTTTCGACCAATCGCCTATTTAACGTGTTTGCTCCCAAAATTTTCTTTGAGCAGGCCAAATTGGGAACAGGATGTGTGTGACGTGGACGATGGCTTCGCGAATGGTCCAAAAATGTGCAAGGTTTGTAAGAGTTTTGTTGATCCTAGATTTGAGTTTTGTTGGAGAGCATCCTATCAGACAAGTCATTGTTCGAAAGAAGATATTGGCATACGATTTTGTTGTAATAGGATATGTGAAGGTCGTTGTTTGAGCACCATTGAGACCCGACCAACACGTGGCACCACGTGGTGATCATTGAATGAGTTGGCCCCACGGTGACGTGGTGGGACCTGCCTATTATGCACAAAGGAGAAAGGAGGGAAATCACAAGAAGAAGATGCAGCAGTTAATAAAGAAAAAGACGAGACAAAAATTTGAACGAGGGAAAGGTTGGACCTGACTAACATGTGGCGCCACATGTCAGCCATTGAATGAACCGGGCCCATGGTTAGGGGTGTCAATGGGTTAGCTTGGGTCAGGTTTTCATGATACCCGACCCGAAACAATGAATATGTGTGCTTGATCTGATTCGAAACAAGACCCAAACATGATATAGCCGCACAATCGGGTGGGGTCGGTTCGGGTCAGGTTTGTGTTTTAGATTTTTATTATAAATTAAGGTTAAGTTACACCCACAATCGTTTAGGAGTCCCACATCTCCAAAAACCTCGAAGATTAATTATGCGGCGTACCTCAAGGGTTTTCTATATATACAGTCATGTTCCCTGTTAAGTAGCATGGATCCATATGACATGCAGACATGCATTTTGACTTTTATGATAGTTTCACAAATAGTTTGTGAATTTACAAACAAGTCTTAGACTTATCCCGACCATGGGATTAATAGCTGGCCTCTGAATTGTCAAACTCAAGATTGCAAAACAACAAACACGTTCCTTTCTTTTTCTTTTATGGGTAACAAGAGTTAAGAAGCCTAAAGAGATACTGTCAAGCAATATAGCAAAAAGGGAAAAAGCCAAACAGAGGGGCACTTGACTCCTAAACCCCACATGTAATATCTCGTATCTACATATCAGTGGCATAGCATGTGACAAACATCAAACAACTAAACCAAAGGCTCAACGAGAAAAATCCAATGACTATACACCATCACACCATTGTAGTTGCAGTACACGACTGCTTGGGTCGGATCACAACCTAGGAATGATCAATCACAAAAGTGTAATGGCAGAATTCCTAATTGCCCCGACCATAAGCTCCAAAACTTTCGGACAACACAACCAACCACCCCTTGATAAGAATGACACCGAAAGATGGTGTGGGAAAAAAGCAAACGGGGCTACTTGTGAGTTACGACAGAGATTTACGTTGATAAAAGCAGAGTACACAAGCGTATATAAACTCCAAACACATATCAACAAAATCGGATAGACAATTAAATCCAAACTCATGATAGGAACCTATTGACCTTCAACCCCCAACCCCAGGATAGAAACCTATTGACCTTCGAATTGAATTCAGTGACCCCATCTCATCCTCTCAGCAAGACAAAAGTGGATAATATCTACTCCAAAGCAAACCAAACCAAAGTAACTCCACCGAGACAACTCCACCAAAGCAGCTCCAATGTTATACAACCTTATCTACATGCATAGTAGGACCAATTCACAAACTAGAGCAATGATAAAAAAAGTAAAGCAGGTGATAATAACCCTACATTACAGATTTGGAAAGAAAGGAAACCATTCTTTGATAAGGTCAATCTACAAGTAAGAAATGAAGAGGACAGCAACCACTAAATGCCTAATCTGAATATGAAAAAGTAAATTTGCAATAAAAAAAATTAGTTTAGCAAGTACCAATTTCTAACTTCGTCAATCATCAAGAGAAACCGATATCAGGTTCGGCTCCATAATTATAGTTGAACACTCTCCATTAAATTCACAATCAAAATGAGAACTTAAGTATCCATTGTAATATAGAAAAGAATAAATTTTCCACAATTATGTTTTCTGACCCGACTCAAAATTTTCTTGTTCTTCCAAGTCATCCTCCATTGAAAGTGAAAATGGCGAGGATTGTAGCCAATCTTAAGCATATAAAAGACCCTCCACCATGCTTGAGGTCAAGGAGCTACGAAAGACATTGAATACATGACCTCTTGTGCTGAATGCGGCCTCTGATGCTACAGTACAAGACGGGCATGGCTAAAATATCTCGAGCGAGAGAAGAGAGGATAGGATATCTTGAAAAATTAACTTTCCACTAAGTTAAGATATCAAAGTCGAGGCTATAAGGTTTCCATCTTTCCTCAAAATATTTATCCAATTTTGATTTTTCTTCCAAAATTTGTCGTCCCGTTTGGCTAGGATACTTTGCAGTCATAAAGTCCGCACCAACCTGCGGGGAGACTTTGACACATTTATTGTCGTTATACCCTTTAATCTCAAGTTACCTTGGGTGCATTTACCAGTGCGATATTGTTCCTACAATAATGTTAGTGATAATGTTACTTTATCATGTAAAATTTATGGTTGCTTGCTCTCATAAACATCATTAAGCAACCATTTCACATATTGCCACTTATGTCGAGGGTCAAGTATGCAAGCAATGAACAAATTAAGATTGATGTTGTTCACATTGCCATAATACTTATTGAATTTGGTCTTCATTCTTTTAGCCATTTTCTGCAAACCTTTATCCTCATTCTCACAATATTCATTAATCATCCCAAAAAGCCCATAGAATCCTTTGCCAAATCATTACTAGTGACATAATAAGAACCCGAAACTTTTAAAGTCGTATCAAAGAACAACTTCAGGAAAGGAAGAAGGTGATGGGCACAATCCCAATCATCACTAGTAAGTAACCCTTTTGCCTTGGACAGTTCTTCAACAAATTTGCTATCTTGAATTTCCAATAAGAAAAAAGGTTTTTGAAATTTCTAAGCTGCCTCCAATATCATATATGTCGAGTTCCAATGAGTATCTACATCCAAACATACAAGACTCTTGGACTTAATATTCTCTAGTTCAACATAATCCTTAAATTGCCTCAACCTCCTAGGAGAAGACCTCACATAACGTATAGCCGAACATATTCGAACAATTAAACCATTTATGTCTTTCAAGAAAAACATGGCAACTTTCAAAGTCCCCTAATGGAATCGGATGGGCATTAATAACGAGGGGCCTTCTCTGAACTATTTAAGCTTATGCATAAATAGCTTAGACTCTATCTAAAAGTTTAGGACGGGTTCTAGCAACATGTTCTTCAAAAAGTAGAGTCAAACTCGGATTCAACGCAATGCTCAAGCTCAAATTGAGAGCTCGAGTTTAGAAAAATTTGGGATATGAGACATTGATGTTGAAGTTGGGAATTGAATGCATCATGCCTTAGGGTCTTGATTCTAGGGTTCGTCCTTGCCATTTCAGCACAAATCGAGCTCATTGTGGCTTTCTTTTATAATTCAGGGAACGAAGTGCGGAGATCAATTACCGAAATGCCCATTGAACACTTTGCAAGCTCAATGAGCGGTTAAGTCCAATTCATACTTTTGGCTAGTGCAGCAACCCTTGTCCTAACCAATTTACAAACGGTAGGTGGGATTTAAACAAGTGACCTCCAACTCTTAATCTAAAATTCTCTCGACATCGGATCTAATTGCACCAATGTTCAACTCATTGTATTTTAATATGTGTTGATATTAAACCCAATAAGATATGTTTGACTATTAAGGTCTCCTCAGCTATTATAATCAAACAATTTCAAGCAATGACATGTGGTCGATGAAACTTGGGTTTGGGGAGGGTGATGTATAATATTTTGTCTAAGTTTTCAGAAATGCAGGAAAACCATATATTTAGGGAGGCACCACGGATCCCTTACTTTAGCTGGTGATCTTACACTCAATCAAAGCTTATTAAAATCGAAAACGTATCATACAATTTAAACACTCATTCAATAGTACACACCTCCACTCATCCACAAAATTAAGAGCAAATCAAGTGAGCTAATCTCAAATAATTTGACCTTAATTAGGGAGCTAATCTCAAATAATTCCACACTAATTTTCAAATACGGTGGAGAAGACAAAAAACAAGTTCAAGTCAATTAGATATCTCTAGCCACTGGAGTTTGCCCTAATAGCCACCCTTCCTACTTGGGAAGGGGGAGATGGGGAGTTTAATTGCTCACCTTCTCAAGGAAGGCTAGGAGTAGGGACGTTTAGTTTTAGATGTGGGTTTCGATTCCCACGCTTTTGCAAAAGATAGGACAAAAATCTGAAAGTGAGTTGAGAGTTAGAGTAGAACAAACAAAAAGAAAACTAGAAATCTCTAAGTATTTAGTAATTTGGATAATCGTAGAGAACATTGTGGAGATATCCATGCTTGAAGGCGTTCACCGGTAGAATAGGGACGACTTTTAGTCCCCAAATTTCAAATAAATAAATAAATCTACTTATTTATGTACTTATTTAATTCGAGGAAGAAAGAAATGAATAGTCTTCACCGAATTCTCTAACCAAACTCTTTTAGACTTTTATTTAGGTTAAACACACATACACACTGTTCACTGGTCATATCACTTTTCCAGAGAAAATTACTTAAAAAATTCTAAACTTATTGCACTTTTATCAATTCAATCATAAATATTTTAATTTAAGGGTTAATACCACGAAAAACCCTAAACTGGTACACTTGTGACATATTTACCCCAAACTATTTTTTGACCATAAAAAATCCCAAACTGGTACACCTGTGATAATTTTACCCTGAACTATTTTTTTGACTACCAAAAACCTTAAACTGGTATACCTGTGATAATTTTACTCTAAACTTATCACAAAAAATCCCAAACCAAAATACGTATGTGACAATTTTACCCTGAATTAAAATTTTAATATTATTATTTTTATTTTTACGAATTTTTTTTTTTTTTACTTTACTTTTTTTTTTTTTTCATCTTCAATCTCGGCTAGTCGCCGGTCCGGTGACCGCCAGAGGCGAAAGCTAGCAAAGGTCGCGTTCGCGATCACGGCGAGGCGATCTAGGGAGGGTAGCCCTCGCTCGAGTCGGGCGGGGGCGGCCCTCGCCCGATGCCGACGACGAGGGGCCCTCGCCCGGCGTAGGCAAGGCTCGCCCTCCCGGCTTCCGCCTTTGGCGGTCATTTGGACCGGCGGCCCGACCGAGGTTAAAGATGAAGAAAAAAAAAAAAGAAAAAAAAAAAAAAAAAATTCAAAATAATATTAAAAATTAGTTCGGGATAAAATTGTCACATGTGTACCGGTTTGGGGTTTTTGTGATATGTTAGGGGTAAAATTGTCACAAGTATACTGGGTTTGGGATTTTTATGGTCAAAAAAAATAGTTTGGGGTAAATGTGTCACAAGTGTACCGGTTTAGGATTTTTGTGGTATTAACCTTTAATTTAATTTGCCAATTGATTTATAAAAATTTTTACTTTTTACCAATTGAGTCCGTCTAGCCAATTTTAGCTGTCAATTATCGACATGGACAATCGTCATCGTGACACAATCGGTGTTAACTTGGACAATTTTTAATCATATTTTAATATTATTTTGAATTTTTTTTTTTTTTTTTTCCTTTTCTTTTTTTTTTTTTTTTCTGTTTCCAAGTCCAACAAGGGTCATCGGGTGACCCTCCCGATCACAAAAGCGGCGTCGGCGAGGGCTTCATGACCCTTTCCAAATCTAAGTGACAACCGTGACCCTCACTCGGGACTAGCGAAGGTCACGTCGTCAAATAACATAAGCCTTTTTTTTCTCTGTTAATGCATATTGATACCATGAAGGTTGCAGCAGACTACAATAAAGTTGAAGCACGTGTAGGTTCATGTTCACATGATTTCCAAGTCTTATTCACTACCTTAGGGTTTTGGAAAATATCTTAGTTGAATAAAGGGATAAGTGCACTAGAAGTCATAAAACTTGTTACAAAAGTGTAATTGCTAAAACTTTCAAAAAGTGCAATCAAGTTCTAAAACTTATCATGAAAGTGTATTTAAGTCATAAAACTTTAAAAAAATGAAATCGAGTCCTAAAACTTTTAAAAAGTGCAATCAAAACCTAAAACTTGTGTCAAGTTTTATGTTTTGATTGCAGACACAAGTTTAAGGTTTTGATTGTACTTTTTAAAAGTTTTAGGATTTAATTGCACTTTTATGATAAGTTTTTTAGACTTTTAGTGCATTTATCCCTTTATTTAACTAAGCTATTTTCCAAAACCCTTGGGACGCAACCAGCTAATCACCCCATCTCCACTTGAGATGGCCACGAGTACAAATCCTTAAAAAGGCATGCTAGGGAGCTCGCCCTAGTTCTACTATAAATGTTCGGGAAGAGGAGTAGAGGTGCACTCCTGAGAACAGGCTAGGGACCAAATGGAACTGTCCCAGAGCACGGGCATGCTTCTTTGTCATTTAAATAGCAATAGAAGCATCAGTTACCATATGTGTTGATGAACTATGATGAACTATATATTGAGACTATCACTTAGCATTAATTCCAACCTCATCTCCATGCAAGACAAATCGAAATATGAAGTTTCCATGACATTCATTGATCATTTGTGTCCCAATCACTACTAGCTCTTGCCCATATGATGCAGCCCGTATTCAAGACCAGCTCGTTTAGCTAAAAAGATCGGCTCGTATTCAAGATCGACAAACATCAAGAGTTTCATCGATAAGTGAAAAGCCTCATCTTTGACTTTGTCATAAAGACTTTGTCATTTCCCATGCATTGAAGCTTGCATCAAAACTCCTTGAGATGGTCACAAGCATTGGAAATATTGTGCATTTAATAATAGCTTCTAGTTTCTGGATTTGCTTTTAGTCTTTTTACTTTTCTTGTCCTATAAAAAGCCATCAAGTTTATGTACGAAGATAGACTGAATTTGATTAATGAAATTTGCTTAGTGCAATTCTCTTGAATCTCAAAGAGTTAAAACCCTCAAAAACCTAGAAGAGATTTCGTTTCGTCCTTGAAGAGTCGAAGCTTTTGAAGTCTGCATCCTTGAAGAGTTGCAGCCATCAATCTAAAATAATTGATGACATTTCAACTTCCTTAGAGGCCTAGAAGAGCAACCATTGAAGTTCCCATCTTTTTCTGCTTCTTGACCAGTCATAACCATCCACTTCCTTTTGAAATCGACAGCTCTGCAGTGCTTATATGAGAAAACTCAAAATATAGAAGTTATAGATCAAAAAATCTTCTTTCTTTTGGCTTTGGAATCAAATCAATCCGATCTGAGTTGACAAAGTTGTGCCCATTTTCCCTAACTAGCGTAGTATTGAAATGTCTGCTTATTTTTGTGACGGAGTTTCCATGTGTGCAAGTCACTATCCTAATCCTCTTGTTCGAGTAGTCGACTTTAGGCTATATCCCTTACCTATGTGGCTTATTACCATAGTTGAAGAGACAAATCACGTTGAATGCTACCTCGTTTGGCTCATCACTATGTATTAAATAAGGAAAATTTACGGCAAAAGGATACTATTGGTGCCATAACTTGTGTCACGGAGATCACTTTGGTGCCATAACTTTTTCGGATCACTTTGGTGCCAAAATCAGACAAAAAGATCACTTTAGTGACTCCGCCAAAATTCGGCAAAAAAAGTGCCACGTCAGATTTCCGATGAGCCATGTCAGCATTGGAAATTAATAAAAAGAGCCACGTCAGATTTCCGTGACCATGTCGGCGATTGGCACTAAAGTGATCGTTTTAAAAAAAAGTTGACACCAAAGTGATCAAAAAAAAAAAAGTTATGACACCAAAATGATCTCCGTACACAAGTTATGACACTTGTGGTGCACTTTTGCTTAAAAATTTACTTAATGTAAAACTTTCACAATGTGAATAAAAAAAAAAAAAAAAAAAAGCGTCGCCATCTCAAATTAGGGAACAAATGCAACATTATTTTTGGGCCTCTATCGACAAAGTCCTGGTTTTGTTAAATCAATTCATTTTAGTCCTCGATGCATATGGATAGTGTTCAAAGGATAACATGATGCGTCAAGGATAAAAAAAAAAAAAAAGAGCTTTTCTCTACTTGCTTAAGGGACTTATTCAAAGAGCTCTGTTATAGACTAGAATCTGGTAAATTTGTCAAGGATTAATTGAATTTATTTTAGAAAATTAGGGTCATTTAGAAGGAAACTTATTGATGAGATCAAATTTGACAAGTACCGCACATAAGACTAAATTCTTGCAATATATGGCAACTTATTATCACCTTTTTATTGGACCATGAAATTTGGTAAGAAATCGATATCATTGGTATGTCAAGCATATTCTCATTAAATGAAAATAATAGCATTTCTCCTCTTCATACCCTTATATAAATGTGCCACACTTGTTCATCTCAACACATCACTACTCTAGCTCACAAAGCTATCAAAACTCATTGAGAGAGAGTTACAAATAGTTTAAGTGGGAATAGCCATGGAGGTAACAGCATCCAAGAGAATGGGGTCGACGATGCTTATGGCGGCTCGATGCTATGGTCATCCATCAACGTCGACGTGGGGCATCGCGGCGTGCAAAGACGAGCTGTGTATTGTTGTGTAGTAACGATCCCTTGCCATGGGACTGCATTCCCGAATGCCTCAAGAGATGCTCTGGTGAGTCTTTGACGTCCCTGGCATCGGAGCACTGCAATGTCGGTTGTTTCTTGTCTACTTGCCTTGACTACCATCCAGGTAATAATCTTTGTATCGAGATTGAAGATATAGCATAACTTCTTATGAGATTTATAAAACCAAGAAAGTCATTGCATAAACTTGCTTCTCTATCGGTGTCTCATTATTATATTTTAATTATGAGAGGATGATTCCGTATTAAATCATTTATTTCCTTGGACTAATATATTCTCTAGCTAAAAAAATTCAATTTCAATTTTGATAGGAGTGACTTTTTAAATTTCTTGTTTCATATATGAACACGTACAGGCACCGAGAAGGTTGAAGTGGACATGAAGAAGGTCGGAGCTTGTGAGGATTCTTGCTCTCAAGGTTGTCAGAAGACCTATCCATTGCACTAAAGTTTGGAAATTTTCCTTTTTTTTTAAATAAAGAATGAAGGCAATTGAGTTGTTAATGCCTTTGTGGTTTCATATCACTGATAATAAATAGTGCCTTTTTAATTATTTACTTGGCTAGGAGGGAAGTACATTTCTTTTGAATTTCAATTGTGATAAAATGAGTTTGGCCTTAATTATCCGAATTTACATTATGAGATACAAATACAAAAGAAAAGATAACCTTTAGAATGAATCGATATTGGGTTTGTCACAAGTATGTCTTTACACATTCAAAGTTTTACGATGTGTAGAAGAATCTCAATCTCTCGACAATGTGTCCCAACGTGTCTAAATTCTCTATTTTTGAAAAATGACCTGTCATGTTGTGTGTCGGGTGTCGGCGTTGTATAGGTGTCGGCCATTGTAATGGGATCGCCCATTACACACAATGGAGAAAGAAGAAGGTGGGAGATCATAGGAAAAATACGTAGCAATTACTAAAGAGAAAGATGAAACAAAAGTTTGAATGAGGGAAATGTTAGAACCGGCCGACATGTGGCGCCATGTGTCGGCCATTGAATGGGCCGGCCCTATGGTGATGTGGTTGGGCTTGCCCATTATGCTAGGGCGGGTCATGTGTAGCCAACGGTTGGTTTTAAGGTAATATTTTAGTCTTCCAAAAATAGAAATTTTATACAATTACCACGTTCTTATGCTAAAAAGCTCGTCAAAAAATAGAAATAGAATTTTTTTTTCTGAAACGAAATTATTTTCGGAAACATAAATGTTACCAAACGACCCTTAGATGGCTGTTATGTACTTACGATACGCAATATGCGACACGTGTCAAAGGTGGGCCCGCCTGTCATAAACTTTAAAATTCTCTTCCCGTTGCTTCATTACTCTTCGATACTCCGCTCTCTCTACTCTCTCAGTGTCGAGAACGATGCTGGCTCCGCTCTCTCTCTCTCCTCCACGACTTTGCTCCGCTCTCTTCGTTCCTCCGAGCCTTCCCTCTTCCCGACCAAGACAGCTCTCCACTCTACTCTATCTCATCTGATGAACCTTGCCTCCTCCGTCGATTGTTGGAGGGGCATCATAGTCTCGATTTGCTGTCCAACGAGCTCAAGTTGAACTTTCTCAAGCTTTGCTCCCATTACTGCGAAGGGTCTTTCTCTTCCTCCCGACCACGCAGCCGTCACCACCTCTGCCTTCACCCTACGCGGTCGCCTTTGCGGCTCAATTTGACCTCTACATTGGACAAGCTCAAGTTAGTGTTTTTCCCCTTCTGGCGATCAGTTGTCGCTAGCGCTTCTGATTTATGAGAATTTTGTTTGTTGATTTCTTATTTTATATGCACCGATGGTGTTTTTTTTTCCTTTTTGGACCAATCACCTATTTAGCGTGTTCGCTCCAAAAATTTTCTTTGAGTAGGCCAAATTGGGAATGGGATGTGTGTGACGTGGACGATGGCTTCGCGAATGGTCCAAAAATGCACAAGGATTGTAAGAGTTTTGTTGATCCTTAATTTGAGTTTTGTTGGAGAGCATCCTATCAGACAAGTCATTGTTCGAAAGAAGCTATTGGCATACGATTTTGTTGTAATAGGATATGTGAAGGTCGTTGTTTGAGCACCATTGAGACCCGACCAACACGTGGCACCACGTGGTGATCATTGAATGAGTCGGCCCCACGGTGACATGGTGGGACCTGCCCATTATGCACAAAAAGAGAAAGAAGGAGGGAAATCACAAAAAGGAGATGCAACAATTAATAAAGAAAAAGAGGAGACAAAAAATTTTAACGAGGGAAAGGTTAGACCTGTGTGACATTTGGCACCACATGTTAGCCATTGAATGAACAGGGCCCATGGTTAGGTGTGTCAATGGGTCAGCTCGGGTTAGGTTTTCATGATACCCGACCTGACCCGATCCGAAACAATGAATATGTGTCTTGGCCGACCTAAAACAAGATTCGAACATGATATAGCCCGCAATGATCGGGTGGGATCAGTTCGGGTCAGGTTCGTGTTTTAGATTTTATTATAAATTAAGGTTAAATTACACCCACAGTCACTTAGGAGTCCCACATCTTCAAAACCTCGAAGATTCATAATGCGGCGTACCTCAAGGGTTTTCTATATAAACATTTAAGTTCTCTACTAAATGGCATGGATCCATATATGACATGCAGACAGGCATTTTGACTTTTCTGATAGATTCACAAATAGTTTGTGAATTTATAAACAAGTCTTAGACTCATCCCGACCATGGGATTAATATCTGGCCTCTGAATTGTCAAACACAAGAATGGATAACAACAAACACATTCCTTTCTTCTTCTTTTGTGGGTAACAAGAGTTAAGAAGCCCAAAAAGATACTATCAAGTGATATAGCAAAAAGGGAAAAAGCCAAATAGAGGGGCATTTGACTCCTAAACCCCACATATTATATCTCGTATCTACATATCAGCGGCATAGCATATGAAAAACATCAAACAACTAAACCAAAGGCTCAACGATAAAAATCCAATGACTATACGCTATCACACCGCTAGAAGTTGCAGTACACGATTGCTTGGGCCGGATCACAACCTAGGAATGATCAATCACAAGAGTGTAATGGCAGAATTCCTAATTGCCCCGACCATAAGCTCCAAAACTTTCGGATAGCACAGCCAACCACCCCTCGATAAGAATGACACCGAAAGATGGCATGGGAAAAAAGCAAACGGGGCTACTTGTGAGTTGCAACAAATATCTACGTTGATAAAAGTAGAGTACACAAGCATATATAAACTCCAAACACATATCAACAAAATCTTATAGACAATTAAATCCAAACTCATGATAGGAACCTATTGACCTTTAGCCCCCAACCCCAGGATAGGAACCTATTGACCTTCGAATTCAGTTCAGTGACCCCATCTCATCCTCTCAACAAGACAAAAGTGGATAATATCTACTTCAAAGCAAACCAAACCAAAGCAACTCCACCAAAGTAGCTCCAATGTTATACAACCTTGTCTACATGCATAGTAGAACCAATTCACAAACTAGGGCAATGATAAAAAAAAAAAAAAATAAAGCAGGTGATAATAACTCTACATCAGAGATTTGGAAAGAAAGGAAACCATTCTTCAGTAAGGTCAACCTACAAGTAAGAAATGAAGAAGACAGTAATTACTAAATGCCTAATCTGAATATGAAAAAGTAAATTTGCAATAAAAAAAAACTAGTTTAGCAAGTACCAATTTTTAACCGTCAATCATTAAGAGAAACCGATATCGAGTTCGCCTCCATAATTGTAGTTGAACACTCTCCATTAAATTCACAATCAAAATGAGAACTTAAGTATCCATTATAATATAGAAAAGGATAAATATTCCACAATTATGTTTTCTCGACCCGACTCAAAATTTTCTTGTTCTTCTAAGTCATCCTCCATTGAAAGTGAAATTGGCAAGGATCGTAGCCAATCTCGAGCATATAAAGACCCTCCACCATGCTTGGGGTCAAGGAGCTACGAAAGACATCAAGTATATGATCTCTTGTCTTTGAATGCGGCCTCTCGATGCTACAGGTTGAGACGGACGCGGCTAAAATATCTTGAGCGAGAGGAGAGGATAGGATATCTTGAAGAATTAACTTTCCACTAAGTTAAGATATTAAAGTCGAGGCTATAAGGTTTCCATCCTTCCTCAAAATATTTATCCAATTTTGATTTTTCTTCCAAAATTTGTCGTCCCGTTTGGCTAAGATACTTTGCAGTCATAAAGTCCGCACCAACCGCGTGGAGACTTTGACACATTTATTGTCGTTATACCCTTTAATCTCAAGTTACCTTGGGGGCATTTACCGGTCGGTATTGTTCCTACAATAATGTTAGTGATGATGTTACTTTTATCATGTAAAATTTATGCTTGCTTGCTCTCATAAACATCATTAAGCAACCATTTCACATATTGCCACTTATGTCGAGAGTCAAGTATGCAAGCAATGAACAAATTAAGATTGATGTTGTTCACATTGCCATAATACTTATTGAATTTGATCTTCATTCTTTTAGCCATTTCCCGCAAACCTTTATCCTCATTCTCACAATATTCATTAATTATCCCAAAAAGCCTATAGACATCCTTTGCCAAATCATTACTAGTAACATAATAAGAACCCGAAACTTTTTAAAGTCGTATCAAAGAACAACTTCTTGAGGAAAGGAAGAAGGTGACGAGCACAATCCCAATCATCACTAGTAAGTAACCCTTTTGCCTTGGACAGTTCTTCAACAAATTTGCTATCTTGAATTTCCAATAAGAAAAAAAGTTTTTGAAATTTCTAAGCTGCCTCCAATATCATATATGTCGAGTTCCAACAAGTCTCTACATCCAAACATACAAGACTCTTAAACTCAATATTCTCTAGTTCAACACAATCCTTAAACCATCTCAACCTCTTAGGAGAAGACCTCACATAACGTATAGCCAAACGTATTCTACCAATTGAATCATTTATATCTTTTAATCCCTCTCTCATAATCAAACTCAATATATGAACAAAACACCTCATGTGGGGGCAACTCACCTTTCAATACAGTGTTCCAAGAATTAAGTCTTCTTTTCAAGTATTGAATTCCTAAATTATTTGAACTTGTATTATCCACGGTGATGGAAAAAATACTTTGAATCCCCTAACCTGGTCAAACATTTCTCAACCTGTCTTTCCTATTATCTCGACATAATGACTTGGGATTTAACAAAAAATTAGCATTTTCTTTTGCAACTTCCAATCAGCATCAACAAAATAAGCGTTGAGAGACATATAAATCAAATGTTGACAAGAGGTCCATTTGTCGATCGTCAAACAAACTCTAGGACATGTGTCAGCAAAATATTTCATCAATTTTCTTCTTTCCTCCACGTATAATGCATAACAATCACTCCTCAATGTGTTACGCGTGGGGATTGAGAACTTTGGATAGATTCTATACATGAATCGCTAAAAACCCTCATTTTCTACAAACTTAAAGGACAATTCATCAAGAATGAACATGATCGCTAGTTCTTTTCTACTAGCATCCTGGCCAAATTTCCATGGTGAAGTACCAACCCCAATAGGTTGATCCGAGGCATTTTTTTGCCTTTTCTTGATGTTTGCATTAGATATTCCTTACATCTATCTAAATGATGATGCATTGAACTAGTTCTTTGAGTGCTAGAACAACCAATGTGGACCCGTAATATAAACATTCAGCCTTTTCTTGATTCTTGTCTGTACATGAAATCCTTTTAAAGTGATCCCACATAATGGATCTCTTCCTTCTATTTGGGAGGCTAGAATCTATCAACAAAGGATCTAGCAATCAGCAAAAATAATTAACATTCCGGAAGCAACAAAACCATCATTCCCATAGAAAGTTGACATAATAAAGTAAAGTTTATCTCAAGAGCAAGTATGAATAGCTTCAAAATAATGAATTACCTCAGGAACCTGATTTCGTCGTATTATCATTTTACATTACTAAAGAGCTTTCAGTCCACTGATCATTTTCAAGGCTCTATCAAGGCTGATGAGTTGAAGGAATGTGCAAACGACAATGTCCAAGTGGTTCAAAATAGTTCACCACATCTTTAAGCATGCATTTACCATTGATAAATAAGCAAGCATTCAAGTGGACGAAACAAAGAACAAGAACCAAAACTACCAAATGCGTAAAGACATACATTCGATCAAAAGTATGCATCACGGTAAGCCAAACCCTTTGGCCACAGGGAACTCCGATGGAGTTCATCCATAAACTAGTCGAACCATGGTGAACAACATGCATATCATCTATTTCATAATGGTTATGAAGGCAATAGCATATCTACACCAAGACAGGAGAATAGCACAATAGAAAATAGTCAAAGGAAACCCCATTTGCATCACACTGATTAACTTCAATAGCTAAGCACTGATTATCGCCATGGACCTGTGATTTCTAAAATCTAACACAATACAAATTGATTCATTCAAGAAGCAACAAATCGGTATTCACTGCAACCAAGTCGATCAAACGATAAGAACTAAAGGACAAAACACCAATTAGACATAGAGGAATGAGCCAATCAAGAATTTCAACAATGAGTGCCACCGAGAGAGAAGCTTACGAGTCAGTCGATATAGATGTTGGTGGACTGAAGCTGAAGCTAGGGTTTGCAAATCGTTGACCTCTGCTAGACTCAAAAAGCTCTCTTCGCTCGCGAGTCCTAAAACCCAGGTTTTAGGTACGTTCCTCATTCTACCACGGATTTTTCCTAGCTTTGACCTGCAAAACCCAACATCAATTTCCGCTCAGAAAATTCCGATCGACGCAGAACCTTAGGCCATATCGAACACACAGATCGCATCAATCAACTCACATCACAAGAACAGTGGAACAATCAGTATTGACGGATAGGGGAAAAAGAGGAGAGAGTAAGTTCTAGAGAGAGAGTACCAAAAGGAAGCAAAATGCGATAGAGAGGAGACTTTCTCGAGGACGTTAATGGAGAAAATGATGGATTGCGCAGCCACAAAATTCTCTGTGTTGTCGCGATGGAGGAAGAAGATAGGGTTTCAATGCTTGAGACTTGAGAGTGCACCAAAAACAAATCATATATTTCAGTTTGGGCTGGGCTTAGGTACCTGAGCCCGATAAATTCAAGACAAAACCCTAATTGTTTTTAATGTTACCCAAAAAAGATGAGGCGTAACCCAACCTAAAACGTAAATTTTTGGGTTGGGTCGGGTCGGGTCATGTTTGACCGGGTTATTTTGACACCCCTACGCACAGTGACGTGGTGGGGCAAGCCCATTATGGCCAAATGAGAAAGAAGAAGTAGAGAGATCACATGAAGAAGATACAACAATTAATGAAAAGAAAAAAGGAGGTAAAAGTTTGAACGAGAGAAAGGAGGGAATCGACCGACACGTGGCGTCACATATTGGCCATTGAATGGACCGGCCCCATGATGACATGGTGGGGTGGGCCCATTACGCATGAAGTAGAAAAAAGGAGGGAGATCACAGGAAGAAAATGCAACTGGGGTAAGACAGAGCAAGTATCATAACTTTTATAATGGCGATACTTAAGTGCTTATAACTTTTTTTTGGCTCACTTGAGTGCCATAACTTCCAAAAAAAAAAAAAGAACACTTAAGTGCCACTTACGAGTTGATCGTGAAGGCCCAAAATCGCGGGCTTTTCCGGCCGAATCGGTGACATTCTAGGAAAAATGAGCACCACCACTTGAAGAGAGGGTGTGGGTGAATCATTCCATAGTTTCATCTCGAAATTTTGCTTTTTTTTCCATTCGAGGGAAAAATGTTTCAGAGTCACACAACCGGGTTCGATAAATTGTGTGACTATAAAGATTTTTACCTTCACAACTATGCAAAAAACCAAATTTCGGAGAAATCCGGAGGCCAATGGAATGATTCACCAACATGCCCTCTTCAGGCTGGTGGTGCTTGCCCGGGCGGGAAGGTCATCGCTAGGCACCGAAAAAGCCACGATTTTAAGCCCCTCATGACTAGCTTGTCAAAGGGTTGGTCGTGAGGGCCCAAAACCGCGACTTTTATGTCTGCGACCTTTCCGGTGAGCACCACAAGTTTGAAGAGGGTGTCGATTGAATCATTCCATGGTCTCCATGCGCCTCTAATTTTTAAATTTTAGCCTCAGTTGACAAAGGGAAGAATCTTGCAGCCACACATTTTGTCCAACCAGGTTTGTGTGACTACGAAGATTTTACCGTCGCCAATCCGAGGCTAAAATGGAAATTTCCAAGACGATAGGAGCCTATTTCTGTGACACCCCTCTTCAGCATTCATTTCGCGTGCGAAGATCATTCGGCTTCCGAAAAGCGGTTTGGTCCTCATGACTACCATCGAGGGATCACGCGAGAGCCCGAAACCGTGGGTTTTTCTAGCCAAACGGTGACCTTTCCGCAGGCGAGCACCACGCCTTGAAGAGGGGTGTTGGTGAATCATTCCATGACTTGGTTAGATCTCGAAATTTTTTGTTTTAGCCTCCCGTTGATGAAGGTAAAATGGCACGTAATCCGCCTTGATAAAACAGATAGAAGTATTGTGACTGACGAGAACATTTTGGCAACCGTCAATGGAGGCTAAAATAATTACGAAACAACGGAGGCTGTGGAATGATTCACTCGACACCCCTCTTCAAGCTAGTGCTGCCTCACCGAAGATCATTGTTCGCTTGGAAAAGTCGCGGTTTTGGCTTCTCACGCATCAAATAAGTGGCAGACTTAAGTGATCTTTTTTTTGAAAGTTATGTAGGCGACCAGTGGTAGAAAAAAAGGATATGACAGTTAAATTGTGTTTTGTATAAAAGTTATGTTGTTTCTTATTTGTATTCTTTGAGGATATAACAATTAATAAACAGAAAAATGAGTCAAAAATTTGAACGAGAAAATGGGGAGATCCAAATGACATGTGGCGTCACGTGTCCATCATTAAATGGACCGAGCCCACGATTACGTGGTGGGGTGGGCCCATTATGCACAAAGGAAGAAGATGTGGCAATTAATGAAGAGAAAGAGAAGGAAAAAGTTTAAACGAGAGAAAGATAGGACCCAGCCGACACATGGCACCACGTGTCGGCCATTGTAGTGGAATCGGCCCATTACACACAAAGGAGAAAGAAGAAGGTGGGAGATTGTAGGAAAAATACGTAGCAATTACTAAAGAGAAAGATGAGACAAAAGTTTGAACGAGGGAAATGTTGGACTTGGCCGACATGTGGCACCACATGTCAGCCATTGAATGAGCCAACCCCAGGGTGATGTGGTGGGGCCCACCCATTATGCTACAGCGGATCATGTGTAGCCAATGGTGGGTTTTAAGATAATATTTTATTCTTCCATAAATAGAAATTTTGTACAGTTATCATGTTTTTATGCTTGAAACTCGCTCGAAAAATAGAAATAGTATTCTTTTTCTAAAACGAAATTATTTCCGGAAACATAAATGTTACCAAACAACCCTTCGATGGCCGTTATGTACTTACGTTACGTGATATGCGAAACATGTCAAAGGTGGGCTTGCCTATCAGAAACTTTTAAAATTCTCTTCCCGTTGCTTCGTTACTCTTTGATACTCCGCTCTCTCTGCTCTCTCAGTGTCGAGAATGACGTCGGCTCTACTCTCTCTCTCTCTCTCTCTCTATGTCCTCCACAACTCAGCTCTGTTCTCTCTGTCCCTCCAGGCCTCCCTTCTTCGCGACCAAGACAGCTCTCCACTCTACTCTCTATTGTCCGACGAACCATGCCTTTGCCGTCGCCTCCATTGTCGGTTGTCGGAGGGGCATTGATGGCTCCAATCCACTGTCCAACGAGCTCGAATTGAACTTCCACGAGCTTCACTCCCATTTTGTGAAGGGGTCTTTCTCTTCACTCTTATCCACTACGCCTCCGCCTTTGCCTACGCGGTTGCCTTCCTAGCTTTGATTCGACCTCTACGTCAAACGAGCTCAGGTTAGGGTTTTTCCCCTTTTGGCGATCACTTGCTGCTAGCGCTTCTAATTTATGAGAATTTTGTCTATTGATTTCTTGTGTCATATGCTCCGATGGCGTTTTCCTTCGTTCAATCGATCGCCTGCTTTACGAGTTCACTCTGCAAATTTTCTTTGAGCAAGCTAAATTGGGAATGGAATGCATGTGACGCGGACAATGGCTTTGCAAATGGTCCAAAAATGTGCAAGGTTTGTAAGAGTTTTGTTGATCCTCAATTTGAGTTTGGTTGGAGAGCATCGTATTGGACAAGTAATTGTTCGAAAGGAGATATTGATATATGATTTTATTGCAATAAGATGCATGGAGGTCGTTATTTGAGCATCGTTGGGACCCGATTGACACGTGGTGCCACGTGATGACCATTGAATGAGCTGGCCCCTTGGTGACGTGGTGGGGCCTGCTCATTATGCACAAAAGGAGAGAAAGAAGAAGGAGGGAAATCACGAGACGCAGCAATTAATAAAAGAAAGAGAAGACTAAACTTTGAACGAGGGAAAGGTTGGACCTGACCAACATGTGGCGCCACATATCGGCCATTGAATGAATTGGTCCCACGGTGACGTGGTGGGGTAGGGCCCATTACACCCAAAGGAGAAAGAAGAAGGAGGAGATCACATGAAGAAGACGCAGCAATTAATAAAAAGAAAAAGGAGGCAAAAGTTTGAACGAGGTAAAGGAGGAGCCCGGTCGACACGTGTCGTCATGTGTTGACCATTGAATGGGCGGGCTCCACAACGACTTGGTGGGGCCTGCCTATTAAAGAAGAAGTAGGGAGATCACAGGAAGAAGACATAGCAATTAATGAACAGAAAGAGAAGGCAAAAGTTTAAACGAGAGAAAGATAGGACCTAGCCAACACGTGCTGCCACGTGTCGGCCATTGTAGTCGGATCGGCCCATTACGCACGAAGGAGAAAAGAAGAAGGTAGAAGATCATAGGAAAAATACGTAGCAATTACTAAAGAGAAAGATGAGGCAAAAATTTTAATGAGGGAAATGTGGGACAAGGCTGACAAGGGCATGAATGAAAATCATTCTGTTCCAAAAACAATTCCTAGAACAAAAATAGATTTTATTTCTATTAGGGGCGAGTTTACGGGGAAAGAAACCCATTCGATAAACTTGACGAAAAAATTTCTTTCCGGAACAAAAACCTATTTGATAATAACATAAAATTTTTATTTTCAGGAACATAAACACGTTTGATAACAAACAGATTTATATTTCCCGAACAAAAATCTATTTTTTAGAAATGATCTCTAAAATGAAAATCAATCAAAACACCAAAACCCCAATAAAGCCATAAAGGCTTATTCATTCAAAGGAGTATCTTGTTTTTAGGGTTTTTTAGGGGTAAAAATCCCTTTTGGGGGTTAAACTCCTTTTAGGGTTTTTAGGGGTTAAAACCCTTTTAAATCTATAAAATAAAGAGTCTTCAAAAAAATATCATTTGGGCACCCCAAAAATTTAAATTTCACTCAAAGTGAGTGGCTACAGTGTATTCTAATCCATTTTATAAAGTTTTGAAATTTTTGATTCTTTGATTATTTTTTTTTTTAAAAAATTCACCAAATTTCCTCTTTTCAATTTGACTTTTTTATTTTCTGGAAATTTTATGAATTTTTCTGGAATTTTTCAATTTTTTGGATTTTCTGAGATTTTTTTTTTAGATTTTTGGAATTTTCTGGATTTTTCTAATTTTTTTTTATGAATTTTCTCAATTTTTTTGAATTTTTCTGAATTTTATAATTTTTTAATGATTTTTCTAATCTTTTTATAATTTTTTATTTTCCACAAGGAGTGAATTGAACCAAACCAGTTCGGACTGGTCTGACCAAGTCAAATCGAGCCAAATTTAGGAAGAGATATATTTTGAAAGAAAAGGTGAGTTCTTTTTAAAAATGACTTTTATTTCTCGTCTAGAAACGAGAAAGCCTACATTTTTTTTGTTGTGATTTTTGCTAGTTCTTGAATAAAAAGCTGTCCACAAATCGAAAAAATAAAATTGCGTTATCAAAGCGAATTTTTTATTCCAAATATGTTCTCGAAACAAAAAAACTAATTACAGACAGAAATAGAACAGTGATCATGTGTGCCCCAAGTGATGCCACGTGTCGGCCATTGAATGGGCCTGCCCTAGGGTGACATGGTGGGGCTTGCCCATTACTCTACAGCGGATCATGTGTAGCCAATGATAGGTTTTTCAAATTTGAAATAAATTAAAGCGTCGAGCTTGCACAAGTCGCAAAACAAGATGTGAGTGCACTCATCCCCGTTTGTGATGCATAATATTTGATAGTGTGTTGCTGGTTTGCGCAGATACTAGAATCGAGGTGACTAAGCACAGTGGAGTCGAGGGACAAAAAATATCCACAAATTTGTACACTTGGTACTAAAACAAACACACTTTT
Organism: Syzygium grande; assembly: GCA_024733475.1. Classification (NCBI taxonomy): domain Eukaryota; kingdom Viridiplantae; phylum Streptophyta; class Magnoliopsida; order Myrtales; family Myrtaceae; genus Syzygium; species Syzygium grande. The sequence goes on along the minus strand of JAMXDD010000005.1, from coordinate 18,118,207 downwards.
TAATAGACCAAAGAAAAGCATGAACTTTCGTTATCCACCGTTGACTTTGCTGTCCAAAGAGGTTTATTGACATCTTAGGTGGCTAACCCAAAATGATGCCATTTCGCTACGATTTAAGGATTATTTGCTTGATTTGTGGTGAAATCAATGATTTGAACCTCTAATTTGCAAACATGAAACACTAATTGAACTTCATGGTTTGCTTAAACTCCACAAATCAGCTCAAAACATTGATTTAAATCCTAATTTGCAAACTCAACTAGGGGCAAAATCTTAGGCACTTTGTAAACTTGATTTGAAGCTAAACTTATTATGTCTCTCTGTTATCTGAAAAGAATGAATCAAAACCCAACTCAAACCACATCACTTTTATTTAAAAATACAGGTGTTGGTTTGCCCGGTTGACGTGTCTATTGTACACGTCGCCGCTCTTAGCCATGCTAATGTAGCATAAGCATTTTTCCAGAAAATGATAATGTTGGATCCATTTGTCCATTGAGTAAAAGTTTATGCTTTCTTTTGGATCATTTCAAAAGTGAGGTTATCTTTATCCTGGCGTATAAGTTCGTGAATATTTCTGGCCTGTGCGCTAAAATTCGTGCTTTAATTCGGGTTTCAGACGGGTTTATTTTTGTCCTAAGGGTATCCGTGCTTTTTCTGGCATTTGGTCAAAGGAAAGTTGTCCAAGTGTTTTAGTCCTGATTTGGACATCATCTCACGCGCACTACCATAAATAACATAATAATCTATGTTATGACATAATACATCTACTGGCCATAGAGTTCAATCTCTGCGTTCACCATGCGTTGCTTCTCTTTTTATCTTACCTTAGGTCACCATTACACAAATCAAATACTTTGTTAGGGAACTTATCCTAGATATTTAGATTTCTCATTTTTCTTACACAATATAAAAATTTCGTGCTTATTGCCAATTTATTTTCTTAAATGTAGCCTTTTAGCTGACATTACCTTCATCACAAACATTAACACGGATTTAGATTTGCTATGAAAGTATTCGTAACTATGGAAACAAATATGCCCGCACAAAGCGCCTGCCAATTATCGTACTCCCTAATGTTAAAAGTGAGACATCAAACATGAAAATGACTCCTTGTTTGCTAGGCACGAGCCCAACAATTCCATTCTTCATCGTGACAAAAGAACTTTTTTCCCATTTATTGGATCATCTTTTATGTGCCAATTCTGTCGGCATTAGACTTATCAAACAGTAGATCGGGTTGGGTTGGGTAAAAATGGTTCGATCCAAATAAAACATAATGAAAATACAATGACCCATATCCAACCCATACTTGACCCGATCCATATATTAAAATATTTTCATACTTATGTTTCCGTTCGTTTGGCGGAAAATATTATATTTTTAGAAAATATTTTTCGAAAGTCATTTTCTGGAAAATGTTTTTCAATTTAATTTTTCCGGTATTTGGTGAAATCTGAAAAAGTCTCGGAAAAATACTTTCGGTGTTGGCGACCACCGTGATCGTAGCAGGTGACCGACGGCCACAGCGACCGACAGCGGCGGCTAGCGACCGGCCGGTGGCAGCGTTGGCCAGGCGGCGGCGATGGCGACCAAGCGACCCACCTCACGAGGTGGCGGAAGGTGACTGGGGAGGATGAAAATATTGAAAATCTGGTGAAAGAAGAAAGAAGACTATGAAAAATGACTTCCTCTTTTGAGAAAAGAGCAGTAATTTTCCACAAATTTGTTTCATGTTTTTCCTCATTGAGGGAAAAATGTTTTCCAGCCCCTGAACGGAAGAAACTTGAGAAAATATTTTCACCGGAAAACATTTTCCGTAAACAAACTAGTAACTCAATGCAGGAACGGCCGAGATGAGTCTGGGTGAGCGAAGTTAATTGAGAGCAAGAGAGAGACGATTGAGTTTAACAAGCATGCATTTCATTACACGATATATATCGCACAAAGGTGGGTTCACTGTCATAAACTTTAAAATTCTTCCTGTTGTTTCATTACTCTCCAATACTCTGCTCTCTCAGTGCTAAGAACGGCGCTGGCTCTGCTCTCTCTGTCCTCCACGACTCCACCCACCTTCCGTCCCTCCGAGCCTTCCCTCTTCCTGACCAAGATAGCTCTATCTCATTCGATGAACCTTGCCTCCGTTGATTGCCGGAGGCATCGATAGTCTGATTCGCTGTCCAACGTCCAAGTTGAACCTCTGCAAGCCTCCCATTAATGCGGAGGGTCTTTCTTCACTCCCGACCACGCAGCTGTCACCATCTTTGCCTTCACCTATGCGGGTCGCCTTCGCAGCCCCACTTGACCCTCTGCATCGGAAGCTCCGCTAGGGTTTTCCCCTTCCTCGCGCATTAGTTGCCGCTAATGCTTCTTGGATTTATGAGAATTTTGTCCTGCTGATTTCTTTTGTTTTATATGCACCGCATGGTGTTTTTCCTTTTCCTGAGATATAACAATTAATAAACAGAAAAATGAGTCAAAAATTTGAACGAGAAAATGGGAGATCCAAATGACATGTGGCGTCACGTGTCCATCATTAAATGGACCGAGCCCACGATTACGTGGTGGGTGGGCCCATTATGCACAAAGGAAGAAGATGTGGCAATTAATGAAGAGAAAGAGAAGGAAAAAGTTTAAACGAGAGAAAGATAGGACCCAGCCGACACATGGCACCACGTGTCGGCCATTGTAGTGGAATCGGCCCATTACACACAAAGGAGAAAGAAGAAGGTGGGAGATTGTAGGAAAAATACGTAGCAATTACTAAAGAGAAAGATGAGACAAAAGTTTGAACGAGGGAAATGTTGGACTTGGTTGACATGTGGCACCACATGTCAGCCATTGAATGAGCCAACCCCAGGGTGATGTGGTGGGGCCCACCCATTATGCTACAGCGGATCATGTGTAGCCAATGGTGGGTTTTAAGATAATATTTTATTCTTCCATAAATAGAAATTTTGTACAGATTATCATGTTTTTACGCCAGAAACTCGCTCGAAAAATAGAAATAGTATTCTTTTTCTAAAACGAAATTATTTCCGGAAACATAAATGTTACCAAACAACCCTTCGATGGCCGTTATGTACTTACGTTACGTGATATGCGAAACATGTCAAAGGTGGGCTTGCCTATCAGAAACTTTAAAATTCTCTTCCCGTTGCTTCGTTACTCTTTGATACTCCGCTCTCTCTGCTCTCTCAGTGTCGAGAATGACGTCGGCTCTACTCTCTCTCTCTCTCTCTCTCTATGTCCTCCACAACTCAGCTCTGTTCTCTCTGTCCCTCCAGGCCTCCCTTCTTCGCGACCAAGACAGCTCTCCACTCTACTCTCTATTGTCCGACGAACCATGCCTTTGCCGTCGCCTCCATTGTCGGTTGTCGGAGGGGCATTGATGGCTCCAATCCACTGTCCAACGAGCTCGAATTGAACTTCCACGAGCTTCACTCCCATTTTGTGAAGGGTCTTTCTCTTCACTCTTATCCACTACGCCTCCGCCTTTTGCCTACGCGGTTGCCTTCCTAGCTTTGATTCGACCTCTACGTCAAACGAGCTCAGGTTAGGTTTTTCCCTTTTGGCGATCACTTGCTGCTAAGCGCTTCTAATTTATGAGAATTTTGTCTATTGATTTCTTGTGTCATATGCTCCGATGGCGTTTTCCTTCGTTCAATCGATCGCCTGCTTTACTGAGTTCACTCTGCAAATTTTCTTTGAGCAAGCTAAATTGGGAATGGAATGCATGTGACGCGGACAATGGCTTTGCAAATGGTCCAAAAATGTGCAAGGTTTGTAAGAGTTTTGTTGATCCTCAATTTGAGTTTGGTTGGAGAGCATCGTATTGGACAAGTAATTGTTCGAAAGGAGATATTGATATATGATTTTATTGCAATAAGATGCATGGAGGTCGTTATTTGAGCATCGTTGGGACCCGATTGACACGTGGTGCCACGTGATGACCATTGAATGAGCTGGCCCCTTGGTGACGTGGTGGGGCCTGCTCATTATGCACAAAGGAGAAAGAAGAAGGAGGGAAATCACGAGACGCAGCAATTAATAAAGAGAAAGAGAAGACTAAACTTTGAACGAGGGAAAGGTTGGACCTGACCAACATGTGGCGCCACATATCGGCCATTGAATGAATTGGTCCCACGGTGACGTGGTGGGGTAGGCCCATTACACCCAAAGGAGAAAGAAGAAGGAGGAGATCACATGAAGAAGACGCAGCAATTAATAAAAAGAAAAAGGAGGCAAAAGTTTGAACGAGGTAAAGGAGGAGCCTGGTCGACACGTGTCGTCATGTGTTGACCATTGAATGGGCAGGCTCCACAACGACTTGGTGGGGCCTGCCTATTAAAGAAGAAGTAGGAGATCACAGGAAGAAGACATAGCAATTAATGAACAGAAAGAGAAGGCAAAAGTTTAAACGAGAGAAAGATAGGACCCAGCCAACACGTGCTGCCACGTGTCGGCCATTGTAGTCGGATCGGCCCATTACGCACGAAGGAGAAAGAAGAAGGTAGAAGATCATAGGAAAAATACGTAGCAATTACTAAAGAGAAAGATGAGGTAAAAAAATTTTAATGAGGAAATGTGGGACAAGGCTGACAAGGGCATGAATGAAAATCATTCTGTTCCAAAAACAATTCCTAGAATAAAAAATAGATTTATTTTTATTAGGGGCAGTTTAGAGGGAAAGAAACCCATTTGATAACGACGAAAAAAATTTATTTCGGAACAAAAACCTATTTGATAATAACATAAAATTTTTATTTCTGGAACATAAACACGTTTGATAACAACAACACAGATTTATATTTCCCGAACAAAAATCTATTTTTTTTTAGAAATGATCTCTAAAATGAAAATCAATCAAAACACCAAAACCCCAATAAAGCCATAAAGGCTTATTCATTCAAAAGGAGTATCTTGTTTTTAGGGTTTTTAGGGGTAAAAAATCCCTTTTGGGGTTAAACTCCTTTTAGGGTTTTTAGGGGTTAAAACCCTTTTAAATCTATAAAATAAAGAGTCTTCAAAAATATCATTTGGGCACTCCAAAAATTTAAATTTCACTCAAAGTGAGTGGGCTACATGATTCTAATCCATTTTATAAAGTTTTGAAATTTTTGATTCTTTGATTATTTTTTAAAAAAATTCACCAAATTTCCTCTTTTCCCAAATTTGACTTTTTTATTTTCTGGAAATTTTTATGAATTTTTCTGGAATTTTTCAATTTTTTTTTGGATTTTCTGAGATTTTTTAGATTTTTGGAATTTTCTGGATTTTTAATTTTTTTATGAATTTTCTCAATTTTTTGAATTTTTCTGAATTTTATAATTTTTTTTAATGATTTTTCTAATTTTTTTATAATTTTTTATTTTCCACAAGGAATGAATTGAACCAAACCAGTTCAATTGGTCTGACCAAGTCAAGTTGAGCCAAATTTAGGAAGAGATATATTTTGAAGAGAAAAGGTGAGTTCTTTTAAAAATGAATTTTTATTTCTCATCTAGAAACAGAAAACCTACATTTTTTTTGTTGTGTTTTGCTAGTTCTTGAATAAAGCGTTGTCCACAAATCGAAAAAATAAAATTTCGTTATCAAAGCGAATTTTTATTCCAAAATGTTTCGGAAACAAAAAACTAATTCAGGCAGAAATAGAACAGTGATCATGTGTGCCCCAAGTGATGCCACGTGTCGGCCATTGAATGGGCCTGCCCTAGGGTGACATGGTGGGGCTTGCCCATTACTCTACAGCGGATCATGTGTAGCCAATGATGGTTTTTTCAAATTTGAAATAAATTAAAGCGTCGAGCTTGCACAAGTCGCAAAACAAGATGTGAGTGCACTCATCCCCGTTTGTGATGCATAATATTTGATAGTGTGTTGCTGGTTTGCGCAGATACTAGAATCGAGGTGACTAAGCACAGTGGAGTCGAGGGACAAAAATATCCACAAATTTGTACACTTGGTACTAAAACAAACACACTTTTAATAGACCAAAGAAAAGCATGAACTTTCGTTATCCACCGTTGACTTTGCTGTCCAAAGAGGTTTATTGACATCTTAGGTGGCTAACCCAAAATGATGCCATTTCGCTACGATTTAAGGATTATTTGCTTGATTTGTGGTGAAATCAATGATTTGAACCTCTAATTTGCAAACATGAAACACTAATTGAACTTCATGGTTTGCTTAAACTCCACAAATCAGCTCAAAACATTGATTTAAATCCTAATTTGCAAACTCAACTAGGGGCAAAATCTTAGGCACTTTGTAAACTTGATTTGGAGCTAAACTTATTATGTCTCTCTGTTATCTGAAAAGAATGAATCAAAACCCAACTCAAACCACATCACTTTTATTTAAAAATACAGGTGTTGGTTTGCCCGGTTGACGTGTCTATTGTACACGTCGCCGCTCTTAGCCATGCTAATGTAGCATAAGCATTTTTTCCAGAAAATGATAATGTTGGATCCATTTGTCCATTGAGTAAAAAGTTTATGCTTTCTTTTGGATCATTTCAAAAGTGAGGTTATCTTTATCCTGGGGTATAAGTTCGTGAATATTTCTGGCCTGTGCGCTAAAATTCGTGCTTTAATTCGGGTTTCAGACGGGTTTATTTTTGTCCTAAGGGTATCCGTGCTTTTTTCTGGCATTTGGTCAAAGGAAAGTTGTCCAAGTGTTTTAGTCCTGATTTGGACATCATCTCACGCGCACTACCATAAATAACATAATAATCTATGTTATGACATAATACATCTACTGGCCATAGAGTTCAATCTCTGCGTTCACCATGCGTTACTTCTCTTTTATCTTACCTTAGGTCACTATTACACAAATCAAATACTTCGTTAGGAACTTATCCTAGATATTTAGATTTCTCATTTTTCTTACACAATATAAAAAATTTCGTGCTTATTGCCAATTTATTTTCTTAAATGTAGCCTTTTAGCTGACATTACCTTCATCACAAACATTAACACGGATTTAGATTTGCTATGAAAGTATTCGTAACTATGGAAACAAATATGCCCGCACAAAGCGCCTGCCAATTATCGTACTCCCTAATGTTAAAAGTGAGACATCAAACATGAAAATGACTCCTTGTTTGCTAGGCACGAGCCCAACAATTCCATTCTTCATCGCGACAAAAGAACTTTTTTTCCCATTTATTGGATCATCTTTTATGTGCCAATTCTGTCGGCATTAGACTTATCAAACGAGTAGATCGGGTTGGGTTGGGTAAAAAATGGTTCGATCCAAATAGGCCTATAATGAAAATACAATGACCCATACCCAACCCATACTTGACCCGATCCATATAGCTAAAATATTTTCATACTTATGTTCCGATTCGTTTGGCGGAAAATATTATGTTTTAGAAAATATTTTTCGAAAGTCATTTTTGGAAAATGTTTTTCAATTTAATTTTTCGGTATTTGGTGAAATCGAAAAAGTCTCGGAAAATACTTTCCAGTGTTCGGCAACCACCGTGATCGTAAGCGGGTGACCGACGGCAAACAACCGACGACAAGCGGCGGGCTAGCGACCGGCGGTGGCAACCGGTGGCCGACGACCGGCGATGGCGACCAACAGCCACCTACGAGAGTGGCAGAAGGTGACTAGGGAGGATAGAAAATATTGAAAATCTAGTGAAAGAAGAAGAAGACTATGAAAAATGACTTCCTCTTTTGAGAAAGAGCAAGTCATTTTCCACAAATTTGTTCATGTTTTCCCTCATTGAGGAAAAATGTTTTCCGCCCCCTGAACACCGGAAAACCCAGAAAATATTTTCCTGGAAAACATTTTCCGCCAAACAAACTAGCATTAACTCAATCTAGGAAAACTTATACCCAAACTGAGATGAGAGTGCGGAGTGAGTGAGCACGAGATTGAGTGAGAGCAAGAGAGGTGAATTGAGTTTAAATAAGTTGTAAACCCATTTACGACCCATTTTGACCCATTTAACACCCATATTATGTTTATACCCATTTATAACCTATTTAGTGAATATAACTAAACAATTTATGACATATGTAGTGAATATAACTAACTAATTTATGACTCATTTACTGATACATGGGTTACGAGATGAGTTTATAATCCATTTTGATAGGTTTAGCTAGCATGTCGGTCCACGTACCCTTCCCTTGCCCAATTGGTCCACTAGCAAGCTCTAGCGCTCAATCTTTTTGAGAAGTTTTCCACCTTGCTGCACGAGCAAGGGGAACTTAGGGAAAAATGTTTTGCAAAAAAAAATCATTTATAAAATATTTTTTAAAAAATAATTACTTATATCACTTACGAAAATGAACGAACGAAAAATATTTTCGTTGTCTACAAAAAATTTTTAGACATAAATTGTTGTCGGTAATGAAAACATTATTCATTGATTAATTGTTTCAAGCGGTACAAACTATCATTTTGAGAAAAAAAAGATTTTTTTCCAATAATTTATTTTTCACGAAACAAATGATGTCTTAGTGAAAATACATCAAAGACCATGTGGAGAGGGAAATAGATTTTACTTACGCTTATTTTATTATCAAATGAGGAAAGTGTTAATTTGATGGCTTTTTATTGATCGTGCAGAAATATTATATATTCTCCTAAAAGCCTTCTAAAGAAGCTTTTCTGTTTTGCTTCTATTGATCTTAACTGACAAAAGCCTTTCTAAAGAAAGGGAGAAAACACTCCTTAAGACAAAAGCAGTCCCTTCTGAGGAGTACCTGAGATTAATGCTTGTTTATGCAGGTTCACCAAATTTGTCTCTCTTTAGTCTTTGTCAAGCAGATACATTAACTATTACTCTGCCGGAGTGATTTAGGGACGCCGATTTTTCTAAATAGTAGCTGGAAATTGCTGTGTCTTTCACACTTATAACCTTTCTCATTAGGTTTTGGAACACACCCCAAAACAGGGTTAATGTCTCACATTCTCGAGTTCCCTTACTTTTTCTCGAAAAAGTTTTCTATTAAGTATAATAGCCACAATTCTAAATAATTAACGAGTTCATCATAAAAACACGAGTCTATTCATAATAAAGAAAATGTTTATGTCTTATGGTAACATACTTCTAAGACATAATAACACAGAGTAAAATACATAACATAAATATTGTTCCTTCTATAGTTTCACACACTTAAACATGGATGATCTATATACTAAAAAACGAAGTCATAAATGGCTCAGTACATATCTATTTACTTGAATATTCTACAAGGCGCCCTATAAAAAGGGATATATATGTGTCACAACTCCTTTGAGAGCGCCTTGATCTAGGCTTGTCCTTAGCGCATTATCCATTATCGGTTGGGTCAAGCATGTGTCAACATAGCATACGTCCTTCTCTCATCTTCTCTTCAATCGGGGCAATACCTACCTCGTATATTCATTTTTATCTTGTAATTTCTTGTGTGCCTGCAAATCTGGTGAAGTATTCTCATCTCCGCTACACTCATTCTCAAGCACTTGAAAACAACCAAAGTTTCTCTTTCTAAAGCTCTGCGATTTGGCATGCAGTGGCACTGTGTTAGTGCACTTAACACAAGTTGGAAAAGCTAAACCTTACTATAACTTTTACTTTGTCTTATGTTTTGGATCTCTACTTTAGAGCACAGTGTCATCTCATTCTTCCATTTGGTTAGGAGTTGCAAGCTTAAGCCGCTATAATGGATGAAAGAGGGTTCACTCCTTTTCCATTAGTTTAAAGGAAAAGGAACATGTTCTCTGCTAACGGTTCCACAAGAGCAAGGTACTTGACTTAATTTCAGTTCCTGGGATTTAAACTTCGTGACATAGAGAGTGACTCGTTTGGTAGGTTTACTGTCAGCATTTGGCATTACAGCGGCTCTATATGTGAGTAGAAGCTGAAAGGCAGAATTTGTTTAATGGTTTGGTGCAATCTTAGACTATCTAGTCTTTCAGCACTGATGAAGGATGCTGTCGCATTTTGCTGGGGTAAACTGCACTGAGCATCATCGTGGGGAAAAAGTTTTTCAGCATAACTGTTTTTGGTGCATGCATTTAAACAAGGAAAGAAGCGGGACACTTGAAGGGGTTGGAGTTGCTTATTCAGAATGTTATGTATCTAAGCGAGTGTAGAAGATTTTCAGTGAAAAACTTAACCTATTTTGCTGAGATTATACATGTACGTGTGGGTCTTAGTGTGGCCACAATTATCGCATTCTTGAGCAATGCAGGGCTTTTAACATTCTCTCTAGTTTAAACTGATGGCGATGGACAACAGTTGACAAGAATGTCTTGTGATGGAAACGCACATGGTCTGCTAAGATATGTAGACATGAGGTTCGAAGGAGTTACTAATGCCATGTTAAGGGATTCACCACCCAAAAACTTAAGTATATATGTGTATAAGGCCCAGATTTATTGCTGAGCTATTTTGGATTCTAAAGCTTTGATTTGTTGTTAGATATAATTGAGGGCCTACTTGTTGTTCTGGCATTTGATACAAAATAATATTGTACTAGGCAGTATGTTTCTCATACATATAGGATGCCATCATTTTGTGCCTTTAATTCAACACCCTTTCAATTATCTCGGCAATGACTCTTAGGCGGCGTTTGGTTCAGCATTTGGATCGGCATTTGCCAAATGCTAGCATTTGGAATGTTGAAATCCCAAAGCTAGTCCAGACCAGCTTTGGGCTTTTAGCATTCGACAAATGCTGATTCCAAATTTTTTGTCCCCAAACTATCCTCACTTATTTTGATTTATTCCGATTTTGCCCCTCTTGTTACTATTCATCTTCTTCGTGAGGCGACTGGTAAGGGAGGCTGGCGAGGGCGCCCGCACCGGATCAGGCTTGCAAGAGGCCGGCGATCGTCACTCGAGGCCGGGCAACCCTCGACGAGGGTCGTGCGACCCAAGGTGAGGGCTGCACGACTTAGGTGTTGACCGCCTGGGTCGCGGACTCAGTGCGACCTGGGACCCGTGAGCGGACACACTGGTCACGCAACTCGGGCGGCACGGGTCCCGTGACCCTCGCCGAGGGTCGCCCGGCCTCGGGCGACGGTCGCCGGCGCTAGATCTGGGTCGCTGACGATTGCCCGACCTCGGGCGACAGCCACCGACGCCAGATTTAGCTCGCCGTTGCCGTAGCTTTGGTAAATGGTAAGTTAGGTTTTTTTTTAATAAAAAACATAATTCCCAAAGCCCTTTTGCAAAAAAAAATTTACCAAATACTAATTAGGCCAAAGTAGCTTTACAAAGAATTTTTTACTAAACACCATTTGCATTTCCCTAAAGGGCTTTAACCTAAAGGTATTTGCATTTCTCTAAGTAGCATTTCCAAAGTTGAACCAAACGCACCCTCGGGAACCACAGTACCATTTTGAACTTGCTGATATTCGGCGTCATCAATACTTCAGTCTTTACAGCACTAAGTGAACTCGTTTGAGTTAATATCAATTAAGAAAATCACCAAGTAAAGAAAAACAACGTCCTTAATTGTTGATGTACTTAACAGTCTTCCATCATAGGTCAGTTTGGGAACAAAAATATGCGGCTGTTCCGAGAATCAAGTTATATCCATGAGAATGCAAAAGTTTTTATGGGTTCATGCTGCAAGCATTAGAGAAGTATTGAAAAGTGCCCTAAGCGCCTCAACACCAACTACATTGATTTGCAGCAAATCCATTGGCATACTTGCCAATCTTATGTGACAAAAGACGGCAATCGATGGGACAGTGGAAATTGAATTGGTTCTCAATTTGTGAATGCAATTTCGTGCGAGTGGAAGTGAATATATCTTGACTTGTGGCTTTCACTTTCCGGCCAATTTTAGCTGGAGCTTCGGTCAAAGTGCATGTCATGTTTTAACTAATTCACCATTATTTTTGGAGGGCCTGGTTTTTCATAACAATTATACAAAAGCAAAAACCAAATAAGCACATATAATAGGAAAAGTAGATTTTAAACATCAAAATTAGATAGGGAAATAAACAAACGGAACATAGAAGAGGGAAGGGGACTGTGCACAGCGGTGGCGCGCGCTTCAAGCACTACGCCGCCGCCAAATACAATGTAGAAGAGAGTCAACATTAAGGATGCGCTGTTCCATTAGTTCTTTCACTGTCGAATCCATCTTCTTCCTCGAGAACTCATCAAGTGGGAGACCTACATCAAGACCACAGAACATGACCAATTCCCAAGACGACTAAATAGGCCACAAACCAAAATACAAAGACAAGTTTCCAAAAAACAGTTCAATGAAAAGATTGAAGTGCCACCAAGTGCAAGATAAACATCTCGGACCAACAACAGTTTCCAGACAGAATTTGTTAGAAGAAAGTGCAAATAATGAAGATTGTAATTGATTTTAATGGGAAAATAGAATTTTGTATACCCTGCACGATGGTCCATTCTCCATTGCGACAAGTTACCGGGAAGGAATAGATGAGGCCAACAGGTACATTGTAAGAGCCATCAGAATACACCCCCATGGAAAACCACCTACCCTGAGAAAGTGCAGTCCAAAGAACGAGAGTTCAGATTAAACAAGCCTAACTAAAAGCTCAATGGAATCGAGTAAAAAGGAAAAGGAAAAAGACACCGGTACTTCTGGAGTTCCAAGCACCCAGTCATGGATGTGGTCACGGGCACCTTGGGCAATAGATCTTGCCCTTAAATCCCACGGGGATTGAGTAATTTCAGCAGTGCGTTCTTGGAAATCAGTAATAAACCCTCCATCATTCCACCTTCAGCAAATAAAATTTTTTACAACTACAGAAAACTCAAATCATAATACCAACTAAATCCGTCAATAATCAACTCAAAGATGGTTTTCTCACCACGCATCATCGTTAATGAGTTCACGACAAGATATTCACCAGATGATGTATTAACCATAGCATGGTTGACATTTGGATATTGAGTTGACGAGTGATTTCCCCATATGATAACATTTGTCACAGCATAAGCCGGAACATTCAACCTCTGCGAAATCCGACTCAATGCCCAACTATGATCGGGTCTAGTGAGACAAGTAATGTTATTCAGAGGAATAGACGGTGCAAATTCCTTCAAAACCAATGCAAGCCTATCTGCAGGATTTGCAATGACCAAAACCTGCGGAAGAAAGAGAAAACAGAAAGTCCGTACACACACATATATTGTTTCAAACATCCCTCGATGAAAATAACTTCTATAGGCACTCCATAGAAGATCAAACTACGAATATAATAAATTTATAAGATGTACTTTTTAAAATATCATCCTACCATAATTCCATGCTATCATTGACCAATAGTCATCTCACGACATTGCCATGCAATGTTGTCTATTTACCAATTAGTCAACCAAGTTTTCGTGCAGAGGAAATTAAAAGATTTCAAGAAGAAAAGACATTCACCTATTTGCAGATTAACATGATGAGCTGCATCTATTTACCAATTAGGCAACCAAATTATCGTGCCGAGGAAATTAAGAGATTTCATAAATAAATAAAAAGCATTTGACCTATTTGCATATTAAGTCATCCATAGAAATGGGAAGGAAAGCAAATCAAGTTTTCAGATCAAATGAACATTTTTGAAACTCCGACGATTAGTGAACAAGGGTCCTATTCTATCTATAATTACTCTATTCAAGTGAAAAAGACACGAGGTCCAATTCACAAGCATGTGAAAAGGTCAAAGTTCTTGTAATTGACATCTCCATGTAGGCCTCCAACTCACATCCTTCCTTGAAAAAAAAAAAGAAGAAGAAACTTACCTTGCAATTGGCGGCTGCATGCTTTTCTAAAGCATCAACCTGTCTCTTGTAAATCCCAAAACTATTCGCCATCGCTTCCAATCTAAAGGTTTTGGTTTTCCCTGAAAACTCACCTATCAGGATTGCAAATCCAACGCCTTTGCATGCCTGCTCAACGTTGGTTGTTACAACCACACCTAATTCAAGTGCCACATTAGATCATCCTATTATATGGATTTATAACCAAACACTACATGGTGTACTACGTGATAACTATCACGCCCAAGACGACAAGAACATCAGCTTAATAGTAACAAAGAAGCTACACAAACCTTCAAGAAGAGGTAGTACAGAATCCATCAATGCTATCTCCAGATCTTTCACATTAGTTGCACTATGAAACAGGTGTAGAATTACAGGCTGGTCATAACCTAGCATCGCTCCCCTAGCGATCAAACAAACAAGATCCTGTGCAATTGGCCCTACATGGTGAAACAAGGTCTCTCATATTTGTACATTCAAAACCTGGAAAAGTCTACTAGATACAATTGGATGCACCAAACTTCTTCCGTGGACAATCCAAATTGGTGGTCGACAAGCAAATCGAAATATGCGGCAATCGCGATCTGTAGGTTATATTTTAGTAAAAGATGCTATCTTTAAGTGAGAAAGAACAAACTTATCTGAAATAAAGCGGAAAAAAAAAAAAAAAAAAAAAAGGAAAAAAAAAAAAAAAAAAGAAAAAAAGACTACTGAACGAGTATAATTTCACCCTAGCAAGCCAAATTCAGGAGACAATGTTCATGGTTTTCCACTACACCACAGGCCACTCAGCTTATTCTGTTGCCGACGTTAAGAGATGAGATACAAATAAGAGGATAACGCCAATTCCGTTTGCAGTAATCGTTTAATCTTCCAGTGCCTCTACATTAGGATCCACCCTACCAAAGTCACATCTCACACTGAATCCAAACCGAAAGCACAAGAGCCCTTCTTACCAAAATCTCACAAAAAGCACAAAACCAACAGGATCTCGATACTAAGAATCATCGCGAAACCATTCGACCACAATCAAACAAAAGCAAGATGGGATCCACCCAAAAACCAGAAGAAAAAAAAAACGAATGGGAACTCTTACGAGGAGATAAAAAAAAAAACGATACTATAAAGGATGACGCAACCAGAACAGAACAGCTCCCCGCATCGAACGATGGACGACACGGGTTCAGATTTCTAAAAATCCTCGTAGCAACACGAGAGATTACCAAAATAAGAAGAAATAGCAGATGTGAATCCCACCATACCTCCAGCATCGGTCACGAGAACTCGGACTGCTTCCTGCCTCGCTATTGATGGATCGGAGATGTAGACCGAGAGAGAGAGAGCCAAAGAAATTCCAAGATCTCGAAGAGAAGAGTGACTGAGGCCCCGTTTGGTTCAGCATTCCAAATGAGCATTTGGCCTCTAAAGTCTCTTGGCTAAACGCAAATGGCGTTTGGCAATTTTTTTTACTCACTTTGAGGAGATGCAATTGCATTTTCAATGCTCCCCAAGGTACCTTTGGCCAATGCTCCTCCGGACATGCTTTGAGAAGTTGCATTTTCGGAATGCAACTTACACTGTTCATGGACACTGTTCATGAACAGTGAACTGAGGCTCCGGCGACCGGCGACCGCCGCTTGAGGGCTAGCGCGACCCCGGCGACCCCAGCTCCACCGGAGCCCTTTTTTAAAAAAAAAATAGCAAAAGTATTTTAGCCCAAGTTGATTTTAAAAAATACTTACCAAACACTACTTGCATTTTGAAAAATCCCTTTAGCTCAAAAGTATTTACATTTTCCCAAATGTATTTCTCCAAAGTTGAACCAAACGGATCATGAGTGGGCGGGGGGGACACTGAGATCGGCGAGGCACGAGGCGCACATGCATTAGGCGCACGACCTAGGGGTATAATTGTCATTTCGATACGTCGCGGGGGCCGCGACACGGCACCGTTTTTCGTCGAGCTGCCAATCGCAGTTAAAGCAAACGTGCGAGGATTCCCATGTGTTTCCCCTCGAGAAAATATTGAGCGGTTGCTGGGCAGCACCACGTCATCAGCTCACGTGGCGCGCATGTTCCACCTAAAAGACGACACGCGTCGCGTGACATGGCAATGGAAGGAAGCCGTTTTTGTCTCACTCCTCCGGCTGGTCGGTCGGGGAAAGTACTGACCACAGTAAATATTTATTGCCTCTGCGTTCTCGCTCTCTCTCTCTCTCCTCTCTCCTCTCTCCTTTCCGTAACGCGAAGGAGGTCCTTTTCTTTCTCTCGTCTGCCAGCCCATTCTCTCTTCCTCTCCTGAGCTCACTCGAAGCCCTCCCCCTCCTCCTTCTTCACCACCTTCGGCCTCGCCTTTCCGACTCCGGCTCCAGAAACCGCCTGGATCGGGGTTCCGATTTCGGGCTCGGGCGATTTTGATTGGGGGAAGCGGTTTCCTTTTGGCGGCTAAGAATTGAATCTCGACTTCCCGAGCACGCTGGAATTCCAGTGCGGACGCTCATCCTCATCGGCTTTCGTAGCTTCATCTGCTAAACCCATCTTCTCTCTACGAGCTTCCCTCCGGAAATTCTCGACCCCCTGATGGCACGGTTGCCGCCGTTGAGCTTGCACAAGTTGCTAGACGAGATGTGAGTGAGCTGGGGCTCTCATCCTGTTCCGTGATGCCCTAATATCTCATAGCTACCGTGTCTGGTTTCCGCACTTCCTCGAATTGAGGGGACTGACTCGCTACTGTGGAGTCCGAGTATAGCAAGCCGTGCAAATCGTTCTTTTGATTTTATGATCCAATCTGTCTGTTGATTTCTCCGTGTCTTTCGCCCCCCCTATGGTGTGTCTTCCTTTCCTTTTTCGACCGACGGACCGACCGACCGTCCGTCTGTTTTGCTTTCTTTGATCAGGCCAGAAGGGAAACGGGATGAGTATGTCTCGGATGGTACGAATTGCCCAAGGTTTGTAAAGGGTTTGTCATTCCCTTAATTTGAGTTTTTTTTGTTAGAGAGCTATCCTATCGGACGAGTCATCGTTTCGAGAGAAGACATTGAATGCAGAGTTTTATTGGAAATGGAATCCAAGCTTCAATGATGCGTGGAGGTCACTGTGCCGGCAGCGCTGGAGCTTGAAACTTGCCATGCAAAAGCCGGTTGATTGGCATGATGCATACGATGGGTTGTTCTTTCAGAAGTACGACGAATAGGTTTTAAATTGGACGCCGGTCAAATATTCATCTTCCGCGATGGTCTTGATTCGTTCGCTCTTCTTGTTGGATATTAGGGGCGAAGACGAAGCAGAAGAGGCCGCATTGCTCCGGTCGCTTTCTGGGCTGCGCTGGCAGGAGCTCCTCGACCAGAATCAACCAGCTGATTGGCATCAGGCATATTGTCATACGCACTTACAGAAGTACGATGAGTAGTTTTAAATTAGACGTCGGGTATATATTTATCCTCCACGAACGCTTTGATTTGTTCGCTCTTCTTGTTGGAAATCAGTTGCCTAGACGAAGCAGCAGAGGCTCTAGTGCGCCCGTCCTTTGATGGGAAGATGGGCGAAATAAGAATCTCAGGTATATTTCCTATGGTCTTTCCTTTCCTTTCTCAGATATTACTTGTCAAACATGAAGCTTTGAAGGTGAGAATACGAGTCTAAGACGGGCTTCCATACCTTATTCGTAATGATACGCATTGGCCATCCATTAAAACTCTCTTTCTTGGGAGTACTTACTTTCTGCAGTCTGGTCCTTTGTCCTCCCCAGATCATATCTTGGAATTTCTCGGTTGTAAGGGGCGAACTGATACTTCTACATCCAAGTTCTCGCAACTTTATCTGCACTCTGAACGTTTTGCACCCTGCTTGAGGTAATTTTCCGTAGAATTGTGTTGATGACGTGATAGTATAACCTTTCTTATATAATCGGATATGCTGCCTACTTCTCATTGAGAGTCCGTACTGTAATGTATAGCGAAATTGTTTTCCAGCGGAAGTGGGAAACCGTGTTTCTGTTGTATGTTTTTGTTGCTATGCAGAAATCTGAGACTTTGAGAGGTGCTGTGCGTTGAAGAAACTTGTGTAAGCTACACTGAGATTCTTATTCCTTTGTTATGGGTATCGCTTTGGATATCTGTCACGTAGTGTGGGTAGATCTTCGAAGCATATTGAACAGAATAGATCCCAGCACTTAATCACGAGGTCTAACATTAATATCATATTGCGTGTGTACTGGGGTGAGTCCATAAATGGGGGTCTGTTGGCCAAAGAGCTGAAAGAAAATAAAAATACATCGTTTAATCTTACTTTAGCTTTTCCCTTTTTCAGCATTTACTGAAGAATTCTAGATTGGAAAGTTTGGTACTTTGGGGGAGCAGAACGAGGAAGCATGTAAGTTATCCTTCCCTCCAACCACCCTCTCCATACATGACTACAGGCGGACATATCCATGGACCCACCCACGCGCTTCTCTTAGAAATCCTTCTAAGAAGAGCAGACAATGGGAGACAACTTGATATTTAAAGTAGAAGGTAGCGCAAGGCAGGCATGCTGGAACACCCTTTTTGCATCTCTTTGGCTGATGATTGGGAAGTAAGGCAATTGGGATACTGTGGTTAGTGAAGTAGTCGCAGTCTTAAAAAATCGCGACACTTTTTCAGATATAAATTTTTGGCGCTTCTCTTTATGCTTTGAGTTTCCGGTAGATTGCTTAATAAGTGGGTATTCAAGAGGATTTCACTCCTAGTTTTTACTGTGGACTTTTAATCCAAATTTTGTTCGACAACAGAAGCCAATAAAAAAATATGACATTTCACAAGCTAACACGGGTTGATCTGAACTTCCATGGTTTCTTTTATGGTATGGTCAAAGCCACAAAGTTAACAAATGTAAGCATAATATTTTCCAAACACTAATTTTGACAAAGGCCGTTGCTATAGCTAACAGTGGCACGTCACGGCTAAAGCCAAAGAAAGCCATTCTGGGGATGATGACTGTTACATCTATCTGCTTCTAGATTGACCATCTCTTCACTCACTCAAGCATCTGCGCAAGTAAGCCAGCGTCTCTGAAGATTGAATACTTTTGCTCTACAACAACCTCATGGCATGATAGAGCGAGAGTCTGCCTACTGTGGATTAGGTGTCAGTGCATGATTTCGGGTGATCCAATGTTTTGTTTTGTGACATTTGGTTCTAGTAAGAGGAGCATGAGCAACAGACTATTGATGATATTAACTATGATGGTAATAAAACCCTGAGAAGATTCTCTTGAGATATTGCCAGGAGAGGCAGTGTAGATCTGCACTTTCTGCCAAAAGTGCTTCCTTTTGTTACCTGTACCATGTTCAACAGGAGAGAGTCTTGGGCAATGGCCATTGTGGTCAAACTAAGTGTATATATGAAGTATAGATGGCATGAGGTTCACTTGCACTACTTAGCAACTGATTACAAACAAAGACACGGGATTTGACATGAACATGGGTAGCTGTGCTTTAATATAGGTAGCGCACGTGAGATTATGTCCAAATTCAGGACTATATATATCTCCTAAGCATTCTTCACATATTAATTAAATCCTTTGCCCTTCTATTTTGGATATGCAAGCTTATAAAATACGATTCTACAGGTCTGTGCCTTACGCCAACTTCTGCTCCAGAATCGTGAAACATTAACATCCCTTCACTTTATTCACTGCCAGCCTCCTTTACCTTCTGTATTATCATCATTTCTTTCATCTACAAGGTAATTTCTGTTTTGTGCTGTAACCTGTCGTGTTCTGATTTTTCAAGTGCTATAAAGTGAAGATTTAGAATGACCCTGTAAATTTCACCAGTTTTGCTTTGAAACTTTTGCTTTCAGGTGCTTGCATTCACTGCAATTTGATAACGTCCAGCTGGACAGAAACTATGCTGACCTGATATTTACTGCACTTCTCGATGCTTCGTGTGACCTATCCGTCCTCGATCTCTGTAACAATGAGGTGCACGGTACACATTTTTTTCTTTCCATCGTTATCTTTTTCAGGGAAAAAACTAACTTCAAAGTCAAATGTACTATTCTTGCAGATATCAGGATGCCTTTCTTGTTTCACCTGGATATACGAAGGTACCGGAATCTCATCTACGGGAGTTGCCAAACCATTTGCTTCTTTACGTGTGCTCAAACTGACGTATCTCCCCTTTTTCTTGGTACACTTGTTTACCTGGGATACAACAACATAGATACTCGGATGCAGACAGAATGAATGGTTTTGGATAGAGGATTTGGTGATTAATGGCTCGATAAAATCCTAGACATCCTCTTATTGTACTTATTTTTAATATCGTATCTCTTGCATTCGGGAGAAATGATCTTTACCAACAAAATGCAGCCGATCTGAGGCACGTTCTTGTTCACATGCCTGCCTTGCGAACATTGGATTTAAGTGAGAATCCAATTGGCGATGATGGGCTTAGGTCAGTTTTACTTATAGCTAGTTTCTTCTTTTTTTTATAGTATCTTCCTCTTGCGGCATCTAATTCCATTTTTGGCCGAGGCATCTGGAAAAAGCATTTCCTTGGCTGCCTTGAGTCTGGAAAAGTGCAACCTTTCAACTAGTGGGGTTATTGAATTGCTAAACGTCCTATCAACATTAGATGTATCACTCAGTTCTCTTTCTATTTCAAATAACAAACTTGGCAGGTCCTTCCTCTATCCTTGCAATTATTTTTAATTCCTGGAGCTTATTTATATTATGGTTTGTTGAATTTGTCTTATGTCTATTCAGCCATGTAGCGGAAGCCTTGGTGAAGTTTATGGGCACATCAGTTGAAGTATTCAAGATAGGTGCTGTTGAGTTGGGTTCATCTGGCTTTCGACAGCTACAAAAAGTGACGCACAACAAGCTTCTCAAAATTGATATGAGGTTAACACTGGACTTTCTATTCAGCGACTTTTATAGGACATTCACCATATTTAACTTAAGTCATTTAATTTGCTTGGTATAGGGAAAATGACGGTGGGATTGAATCGGCGAAATTTTTGTCGAAGCTCCTTCAATGCGCGCTGGAGCTTCTTGCAGTAGATGCTGCATACAATATTATGCCTCCGGAATCTCTCCCTATCATATGCTTGGCATTGGAAGTTATGACACAGGTAATTTCATTCCATAAATACCTTGTAAGTTCTTCTTTTGGCTGATACAAATGATTTCACCATACACTTGCGACATAGGTATTCTTGTGCTCCTGAATTTGAGAGGACATAATTTCGACGAACTTGCCAATGATACTAGCGTGCTTGTTGATCTTGAGCGGGATGGAAGACTTCGTATATAGACACCCCGATGATGATGATCGCTTGCCAAATGTGATAATTGGGTAAGGAACTCCGTGCGCGTATGATTAACTTGTAACAGTCTCGATCAAGAAATCTTAAAGAATTCGCGCAATTGGACGAGTTCGAATTGCCGAAGATACTCCAAGCGCATCATGGCCAGATAATCAAAAGCTCACATATAGTCCAGCTAATCATACTCCATAAGGCGAAAAAAAAAAGTTGCTCGAATCTTGTATTGGCCATAAAAACCCGGGGCCTGTCAAGTTGAAAACTCTCCACTGACCCTAAAAGCGGTGATGATGCTTGAGATGGTGATAAGACCAAATGTAGTCTCTGATACTCTCAACAGCAATCCAAGAGTACCTGAAAGGAAAGATAGACATACGGAGTTAATCATACATGCATGGAGTTCCTCACCCAACTGTCACAAGTTAATCATACGCGCACGGAGTTCCTTACCCAATTGTCACATTTGGCAGGCGATCATCATCATCATCGGGGTGTTTATATACGAAGTCTTCCATCCCGCTCAAGATCAACAAGCACGCTAGCATCATTGGCAAGTTTGTCGAAATTATGTCCTCTCAAGTTCAGGAGCACAAGATTACCTATGTCGCAAGTGTATGGTGAAGTCATTTGTATTAGCCAAAAGAAGAACTTACAAGGTATTTATGGAATGAAATTACCTATCATAACTTCCAATGCCAAGCATATGATAGGGAGAGATTCCGGAGGCATAATATTGTATGCAACATCGACTGCAAGAAGCTCCAACGGGCGCATTCAAGGAGCTTCGACAAAAATTTCGCCGATTCAATCCCACCGTCATTTTCCCTATACCAAGCAAATTAAATGACTTAAGTTAAATATGGTGAATGTCCTATAAAAGTTCTTTGAATAAAAGTCTAGTGTTAACCTCATATCAATTTTGAGAAGCTTGTTTGCGTCACTTTTTTATAGCGGATGAACCCGAAAAGCCGGATGAACCCAACTCTGATGTGCCCATAAACTTCACCAAGGCTTCCAAGGCTTACATGGCTGAATAGACATAAGACAAATTCAACAAACCATAATATAAATAAGCTCCAGGAATTAAAAATAATTGCAAGGATAGAGGAAGGACCTGCCAAGTTTGTTATTTGAAATAGAAAGAGAACTGAGTGATACATCTAATGTTGATAGGACGTTTAGCAATTCAATAACCCCACTAGCTGAAAGGTTGCACTTTTCCAGACTCAAGGCAGCCAAGGAAATGCTTTTTCCAGATGCCTCGGCCAAAAATGGAATTAGATGCCGCCAAGAGGAAGATACTATAAAAAAAAAGAAGAAACTAGCTATAAGTAAAACTGACCTAAGCCCATCATCGCCAATTGATTCTCACTTAAATCCAATGTTACAAAGCGTGCATGTGAACAAGAACGTGCCTCAGATCGGCTGCATTTTGTTGGTAAAGATCATTTCTCCCGAATGCAAGAGATACTGATATTAAAAATAAGTACAATAAGAGGATGTCTAGGATTTTATCGAGCCGTATGTCTGTCTTTCCTTTCAGGTACTCTTGGATTGCTGTTGAGAGTATCAGAGACTACATTTGGTCTTATCAATCATCTCAAGTGGCATCGCCGTTTTTAGGGCTGTACAGAGAGTTTTCAACTTGACAGGCATCGGGTTTTTATGGCCAATACAAGATTCGAGCAACTTTTTTTTTTCGCCTTATGGAGTATGATTAGCTGGACTATCTGTGAGCTTTTGACTATCTGCTGTGATGCAGTTGGAGTATCTTTGGCAATTCGAACTCGTCCAATTGCGCGAATTCTTTAAGATTTCTTGATCGAGAACTGTCTGGCCTTCGGTGAACCTTTGGAGTATAGCCTAGTGGGAATCTCTTTCTGCTCCCAATAATGGTTATTACATTGCTGTTGACACCTAAATTTTGCTTAAATCATTTAGGGTTTTATCGCATAAAAATTAGGGTTTAATTTTTTAACTCCTAAACCAAAAATATTTTCATTAAAATTGCATGGGATTAGTTATTAGGTGCATTTGCATTAATATGACCTATTAGAACATATTTTCCATGTTTATTTTCAAAAATTAAATTAAAAAAAAAGTTAGTTAATTTTAAAAAAAAAAAAAAAAAGAAGAGAGAGGCCAGCGTTGAATTAGTCAACGCTGGCCCATTTCACTTTCCTAGCCCTGCGCTGACCTGGGGAAGGGAAGAAGGTAGCGAAGAAGTCAGGAAAAAGGAGAGGGGCGGAAGCACGGGGGTAGAGAGTTCCGAGGGAGAGGAGAGAGTTCCGAGGGAGGAACACAGAGCGAAGGAACAGAGAGGGGGAGATCAGAAAAACCAGAACAAAAGCAGAGAGAGACCGGTGAGCGAGGGAGCAGAAAAGAAGAGTGACCGAGGGAGGGAGACATAGAGTGCGAGAGAGAACCGAGGGAGAGTGTTCAAGAGAGAGATTCGAGACCGAGCGGGCCCCCGTCGACGACCATCGTGGTTTAATATGTTTTTGGGCCTTTTTTAGTTTAGTTAGAACTGTTTCTTTTAGGGTTTTGGGCCAGCTCGCGGATGGGCCCACGATTTTAGAGTTTTGGACTTCTACTTATTTTAAAATTTTTGGGCTGGGATTTTTTTTAAAAAAAAAAAAATTCGTTTTGGGCCCTTTTATAGTAATATCGAAAAATTAGACTAGGCTCAACAAATGAGCCCGATTTCATCACGGACCCGTTCCGGTGTTTCGGGTCGACCCCGGTCCGGGTCGGATGTGGAGATCCGGCCGGATCCGATTTCCTTTTTTTATTTTAATGTTGTATTATTTTAATATTTTTTAAAAATTAATTTAAAAATTTTTAAATTTTTAAAAAAAACGAGAAAAGCCTGAATTTCATTTTATTTTATTTTATTTTATTCATTTTTTTTTTTTCAAAAAAAAATCCAAAAGTTTTCAAAAAAAATTCCAAAAATTCCAAAAAAAATTTCATAAAATCCAAAAAAATCCGAAAAAAATAATTAAATTAAAATATTAAAAAATTAATTTTTTGTGTGTGTGTTTTTTTTATTTTATATAAAAAAATCAGAAGTTCTATTTGGATTTTGAAATTAGCTTTTCTCGCCCCTTTCGCATGTTTAGTGCCATATTTAGTCGCACGTCGCTTGGTTCACACACTTTGAATTGCGCATTTAATTTAACATCGTACGTAGTTGATTATGCTTGTCTAGGTTTGAATATTAATTGTCGTTCCTCTTAGCTTAGCTAGGAATTGAATTTTGAGACTCGATTAGCGAGAGCACGTTAGGTGATAAATTGAACAAGATTAGGTAATGCGAAAAGGGCACTAATTAGTCAAATAGTGTAATCAAGTCCCCGCACCCGTTGAATCTTTTAGTTCGTAGAAGTGAAACTTTTCTCCCGTGTTTCGCGCTTAGGTGTCTAATCGACCTATTAGAAATTGATTAGTGGTGACTCCTAGTTGAAATCGATTTGCATATTAACAACTTAAAATTAAGTCGCGAATTGGTATGGGCTTGGGAGAGTTCGAGCTAGGTTTGACTACTAGTTTGGCGGCGGGGTTGTTTCGGAGAGGTCGCGACAATTGCCCAACCCTCAGAACTTTTTATAAGAAAAAAATCAACCAACCTGTAAATTTCCATCGATATCTTTCTTTATACTATTCTGAAATCGATAAAATATAATAAATTGTCAAACGTCAAAATAGCAAAGCCCGGCAGGATGGAGCAAAAGCGAAAGAGCACACGAGTCTCTGCATTGGATGATTGGAAGTCGTCTACTTTCGTAGATATGAAGACTCCATTTGGTGTCTTGTATGGCTTGATAATCATCATAAGCTCACCTCATACGGGACTGTGCAGTCACTAGATCGTGGAGATATCGACTACTTCTGTCCAAAGGAAATCATGGGGGGTGGGTTGTAAATAATAACAACCACCTGTGGATTCGTGGTATCATTTTTCGTTTAAATCAAGGTAACCATAAAAGTGAGCTTCTAACATGAATTCGGTGGGTGCGCATCATAATTCATAATGAAATTTCTGTGAAATCGGATCTCTTTTCATCAACGTGGAGCGGGTTTAATTTGCTTTGCAAAATGCATGTTTTGCTTATGTTCTTTTGGGCCAAATGTTAGTCTTGTGTGGGGGATAGATCCCATTGGACGAGCTCCTCCGTGGTACCGTCCCACGTCCTGGTCAGTCGGATCACCCGGACCCACCTTGCCGCACGTGCTGAACCCGAGTCCGACGAGGTCGTCTTGGCCCGACTGACCGTGACTGACCGACAAGGACACGCAGTGGCACATTTCGTATATCGCTTCCATTTCGGAGGCAATTTTATCTCTCTACGCCGAACCAACAGCCTCCTATCAATCTGCTTTCTCTCTCCTCGTCGTACGGATCCCCTAGCATCTTCCCGGCGAAACGTGAGGCGGTGATGGATGCGTGCGTGTTTGTTCTGTTGGAATGGTGATTGTTGGAGCGAAGGTTCTGCGAAAATTCGGAAAGGCTGTGCGGTGATTTCTCGATCGAAGTTTTACCTATAAAAAAATATCCTTTCAATTTCTCCCGGGATTTTGTCAATACGTTGGGTCGTTAGTTAACAATGAGATGCTAATGGTTGATCTCTGCGTTGCGGATTTTTGGGTGTTATATTGTTGTCGTATTACAACTTTTGATTTTGTAGCATTGTGGAGCTTTTGACTTCGAACATCGTTTCGACCAAAATAAAGAAAAACTTCAAGCATCGTCTCCGTGACTTCTTGCTCCCGCCTTTCTTCTAGGGCCTGTTTAATAACCTGAAATGAGGTCAATGTACAAATCAATCAAGCTCGGCTGACTTAGGGTGCATTTGTTTCACGCAAAATATTTTCCTCATTTTTCCGGCCTTTGGTCTGTTTAGGAAAATGAGTCAACGGAAAATATTTTTCTACCAAAACTTAAATTTAGGAAAATGATTTCCTCTTTAAAAGAACCGGAAAACTTTTTTCGAAATCTGATTAACTATCGGCGCTTGAAACTGAAACTCTACGCTTGAGCATGAAAACCCCAACACTAGTTCCTGAGTTTTAGCGTTTAGGACCAGGTCTCGGCAGCCGAGCTCAGGTCTATCGAGGCCGGGCCCGAACCATTGGTGCCCGTATCCGATGCTTTGGCACCCGAACTCGGTTCCATAAAGGCCGAGCTCGGGTATGTGATGCTCAAACTATAATCTCGACCCTTAGGCTCGGGTCCACAACGCGGATCCGCTCGGGTTGGGGTCCTTGGTTGATGAAATGTTTGTTCATATAAAAATATTTTTTTTAAAAAAAATACGAATTTGTAACTATTTTTTATTTAAAAATTCGAATTTATTGTTATTATTATTAAGAATCGAATTATTTATTATTTTTAATTATTTTTCCTTTTTTTTCTTTTCCTTTCATTTCATTTTTTTATTATTTTTCTTCTTCCTAGGCCGGTCGATGGTCATGTCGTCGGTCGGTGAGCTCAGGCCTCGCCAGATTGGGCGAGCTCGCATCCTCGACAATGAGCCTCAAGCTTGCCCAGGGCTGGGGAGGCTCGAGCTTGTCGGGATCTACCGAGCTCAAGCCTGGCTGGCCTTGGGCAAGGCTAGAGCTCGCCTGTGGCTAGCCAGTGACTGACCAAGGAAGAAGAAAAAGGAAATAAAAGAATATATTAAAAAAATTAAAAGGATACGTTTTGATAATATTCCCAACTAAATTTTCCTTACCAAATGACTGAAAGTACTTTCCAGGTCTTTTTTAGGTTTTAGCCAAACACCGGAAAATAGAGACGGGAAAGTAATTTCTAGAAATGATACATTTCCCGCAAAACAAACGAACCCTGGTTTTTAAACGTCCCAGATGTTACGAGATTCAAATATGACGAAATGAAGTCAATGTACAAATCAAGCTTGATTGACTTAGTTCTTAAACATTCCAGATGTTAATTGAAATGCGTTAATTAAATATACATTTCCTTTGACCAGTTTATCTATCATCCCTATTTCATTTTGATATATATTAGCAACAAAAACGATTCAATTTAGGCTAAACATAGATTTGGATGGTCGGATTTAACATAGATTTTTGGTCCACCTTTTATGGTGTAAGCACTAAGTAATTTAGATTTGGACTCTGATTTGAAAATTCATGGATTTCTCGTGTCTTAGGGAGTGGATTGCTCGGGTTTAATCATCTTCATTCAGCTGTGGTGCACCGGAGAAAAGGGGACCGGTGTTTGTCACCATGTTCAACCCACTCTCAACTATTTTAGTTGCCGTCTTAGCATATTTCGTCCACGGTGAGAAGCTCTACATAGGCAGGTAATTCTAAAAGGATCATACTTCGCACATATTTTTAGCATTCTTTATCAGTTTATCTGAGGATTAGTTTGTGGCATCATCATCAACATAATCGGGGCAGTCATTGTCATTATCGGGCTGTACTTGCTGCCGTGGAGGAAGGAAGAAGAGCAAGGAGCTCTGGTCGAGTCGGAGGAGCAATCTTACTCAACTTCCGAAGGACGAAACGTGGAAAAGCTGCAAGTCGTCACCGAGCTTAAGAGAACTATCAAAAGCTGAAGCTTAGGAACTAAATGCGGACTCGACGTTACAACAGAGTCAGAGTCCTTGTTAATTTGTTGTTTCTGCTTCAAAATTTTCAAAGAAGAGAATATAAGAAGCCTCAGAATCTCCAATGCGCAAAGAATCTATTCCTCAGATGTTATTCTCTTCCTCGTCACACCAGCCATACATAATCTTGGCATGAAACTCTTCCACGAATCAAACGAACACAAAAGGCGATACACATGAATGTAAAATGGAATTTTCTGGGTCAATAGCACGTTCTATAATTGCCTGAATTAGGCATCAAAATGGAAAAAAAATGGGCTAAAGGAGATTCGCGTATGATCGATATGAGGAAATGGTACAACTTGAGCAACAATAGAGGAACTTCTCAGGGCATCTAACTCTACAGGCAGAGATGGCATGAAGCAACTGGGCTCCATATAGTTTTGGTCCTAATTTTAAGTGACGGGGTTTACGAGACAGGACACATTTCACTATAGCGATCAATTTAGTCCTTCCGGCCGACAAGACTCAATTGGCAAATTGTGAAAAGGTTAAAAATTCAATTAATAAAATTGAAATATTTAGGACTTTTTTTGGTATTTTTTCCTGTCAAAATAATGTACACATTAGTTATACACCCATGTCTTTAGTACGACGAGAATAACAACGCATAAAATTATTTGTTTTTGCCCGTAAATTCTGGTACTTAGCAATAACCTATCATTAATATATACGTACTTCTTGTCTTTGTTAGCGAAACCCAGTGAATATGCATAGAACTTTTAAGAGATTAAGGTCCAAATTACAATCTTCCTATTCGTTTTAATTAATGGTCTTTCGGACAAATGGTTTGATACTTTATAATGTTTTACTAGATTTTGGCTGCGGCATAATCATTACTAGCTTAAAGAAAACTCAAAATTTCGACTCTTTAATACCGGAAGAAAAGAGGTCTCTCGTTTAGTATCAAACAGTAATGAAAGCACACTTAGAGAAAGCAATTGCTTGACCGCGCAAAACATTGAGATTTTTGCATACTTTCGGAGCCATAGAGTGACTATCTCGAGCTATCACGATCACCACGTGACCGATCAAATTGCTGAGATTAACAACGTATGCTTGGCAAAGTCAATGATATTACTATAAATTAAAGTACATAGGACATGCTTGGTATAACCAGGAAGCTAGTCAACGCAAATCTTTGCGCGAAACTTCATGCGTATCACATGTAAATCATTTTACTTCTTTTATCATCATTAAGGATAGCACATGATATAATCCAGAACTATGAAGCTCAGACACATCAATAGCACGCCTGGAATTACTTCAAAGTTTGAAAAACTCAAAAAAAAAAAAATCAAGCTAGATCATAGAATGTGTAATGACAAAAAACTTAGCATCAGAAAGACGATGCCTACACAAGATTATGCCATAAATTTTCTCGAACATTTTGATAAACAAGTCAAAGCATGAAATGGACTTTGACCACAGCTGCAGCCCTTGGCAATTAAACACATGAACATCCGGCAAAAATGATCTGCTCAAGCACTATGCTTCCTTTTCGGTACATTGATGAAAATCTGCAATTGGAAAAGCAGTAAACGGCACATGCATTGTCAGTCAGCGTGCACTGAATATTTTGAAGACACTTTATGGAATGCTAGATGCAAAAATACATCCTCGAATCGTAAAGTAGAATGTTAGTCATGTAAATAACATTCACCCAGATCTCTACACTTAAAAGAATTGTCTGAAACACACAAATAATTAACATTAATAATGTAAAGTAGATTGTAAAATGTTTTAACATCTTGAGACCAAATAATTAACATTAACATTCGCTGTCATCACACAAAAACAAGAGAGAATCTTATGATGCTAGAATGGGCACCAATAATGTAACATCCAGATTTGCACTTTACATGAATACAAAGAGTCGCAAAACTATAGTTCAAGAGTTATATTGAGATGAGTTCACCTCAAGAATGGGGACTACATGGACTGCAAATTTGACTTAGGTTGAAGAGATTAACTAACAGGAATAAGAACAATGAACAGTATGATCAGAATGAACCAAGAATCGAGAATGAAGAGCAAGGATGTCGTCTAACTTCATCTTGAAGACCTTTTCTAGTGTCGTTGTTGTGATTGATTTTCTATAATTAGACAAGGGAATGTATTGTTATTACAATCTTTCCATATTTCTTCCCTTGAAGAAGTAATTAAAGAAAGAAACAGAGAGACAACCTGATGCAACAAGAAACTCCCCATCGGGGGTTTGCTTTAATCCTTGTCTGTCGCAGTGTCAAACCTCGAGTCCTGTGTCGACTCCACCCTTTTTGCATATAATCTGATCATACAAATGAAGTGAAGTTACACCACCAAGAATAGAGCTGAGCTGACCTCCACAGGCCAATCATCCAGATTACCATGTTAATCAAATTCCACCAATTCAGCGCACACGGCATTTTTAGGTTCGGTTTTCGCCGGCGGTGAACGTCCGTCGGTGTTCCAAGTAGATTAGATGAAAAATAGAATGTAGGGACATTACCATGGTGTAATCAGGATGGTGAAATAGTCGCCGGAAGGTCATCATCGGTGACGGCCCCAAACCGTGACCTCAAAAACGCTTAACACGGAATTATGCCCATCAACCGCTCGGGAAATGCCCCAATGAAATTCGTCGTAATGACACCGCTTTTTGGTGTTGTGCCTGCTGGAGAAGATCCAGCGACCAGCGCCGGCGACGCTTGGTTCGGCCAAGTTTAACGGGTTGAACTGAAAACGTTCGGTTCATTTACCCGCAAGAAATTTAAAAAATATAATAAATAATAAAAATCTAAAAAATTCGTAAAAAAATTCATAAAAACATAAAACAAGAGAAAAATTAGAAAAAATTAGAAAAAAAAAAAAAATGCTAGAAATTCAAAAATTCATAAACATAAAAAAAACTCAATAAAAAAAAATCAAGCTAGATCATAGAATGTGTAATGACAAAAAACTTAGCATCAGAAAGGCCATAAATTTTCTCGAACATTTTGATAAACAAGTCAAAGCATGAAATGGACTTTGACCACAGCTGCAGCCCTTGGCAATTAAACACATGAACATCCGGGCAAAAAATGATCTGCTCAAGCACTATGCTTCCTTTCTCGGGTACATTGATGAAAATCTGCAATTGGAAAAGCAGTAAACGGCACATGCATTGTCAGTCAGCGTGCACTGAATATTTTGAAGACACTTTATGGAATGCTAGATGCAAAAATACATCCTCGAATCGTAAAGTAGAATGTTAATCATGTAAATAACATTCACCCAGATCTCTACACTTAAAAGAATTGTCTGAAACACACAAATAATTAACATTAATAATGTAAAGTAGATTGTAAAATGTTTTAACATCTTGAGACCAAATAATTAACATTAACATTCGCTGCCATCACACAAAAACAAGAGAGAATCTTATGATGCTAGAATGGGCACCAATAATGTAACATCCAGATTTGCACTTTACATGAATACAAAGAGTCGCAAAACTATAGTTCAAGAGTTATATTGAGATGAGTTCACCTCAAGAATGGGGACTACATGGACTGCAAATTTGACTTAGGTTGAAGAGATTAACTAACAGGAATAATAACAATGAACAGTATGATCAGAATGAACCAAGAATCGAGAATGAAGAGCAAGGATGTCGTCTAACTTCATCTTGAAGACCTTTTCTAGTGTCGTTGTTGTGATTGATTTTCTATAATTAGACAAGGGAATGTATTGTTATTACAATCTTTCCATATTTCTTCCCTTGAAGAAGTAATTAAAGAAAGAAACAGAGAGACAACCTGATGCAACAAGAAACTCCCCATCGGGGGTTTGCTTTAATCCTTGTCTGTCGCAGTGTCAAACCTCGAGTCCTGTGTCGACTCCACCCTTTTGCATATAATCTGATCATACAAATGAAGTGAAGTTACACCACCAAGAATAGAGCTGAGCTGACCTCCACAGGCCAATCATCCAGATTACCATGTTAATCAAATTCCACCAATTCAGCGCACACGGCATTTTTAGGTTCGGTTTTCGCGGCCGGTGAACGTCCGTCGGTGTTCCAAGTAGATTAGATGAAAAATAGAATGTAGGGACATTACCATGGTGTAATCAGGATGGTGAAATAGTCGCCGGAAGGTCATCGGTGACGGGCCCAAACCGGTGACCTCAAAAACGCGTTTAACACGGAATTATGCCCATCAACCGCTCGGGAAATGCCCCAATGAAATTCGTTCGTAATGACACCGTTTTTGGTGTTGTGCCTGCTGGAGAAGATCCAGCGACCAGCGCCCGGCGACGCTTGGTTCGGCCAAGCGAACGGGTTGAACCGAACCCGTTCGGTTCATTTACCCGCAAGAAATTTAAAAAATATAATAAATAATAAAAAATCTAAAAAATTCGTAAAAATTCATAAAAACATAAAACAAGAGAAAAATTAAGAAAAATTAGAAAAAAATAAAAAAAATGCTAGAAATTGAAAAATTCATAAACATAAAAAATTCTTAAAAAATTTTGAAAAATCGAAAAAAAATCAAGAAAATACAAATAAAAAATGTGAAAATTTAGAAAATCAATAAAAAATTGAAAAATTGGAATATTCATAAAAATTTTCAGAAAATCATAAAAATCAAATGTCGGTTAATAAAATTTTCGAAAAAATCAAAACATTCAAAAATTCAAAAAATTTTAAAAATTCACAGAATAGTCCAAAAACACCGTGGCCAACTATAAAAAGTGAGATCTGAATTTTCAAAAGTGCTCAAGTGACATTTTTGAGAATTTCAAATTCAGGAGTTTTAACCCTAAAAACCCTAAAACCCTAAAAAATGTAAATCATGAAATGACTAAACTTTTAGAGCTTCATTAGGGTTTGGATGTTTTGATTGATTTCATTTTTAGAGACCATTTAGGATTGATTGATTTGATTGACTTCGATTGTGCATTTAATACTTGTTTGATTTTTCCTGCGATTAGAATGAATAGAATTAGTGAGTAAGCCTCAGAAATTTGCATGACACGTTAGATATTATATCGTTCTTAGGTACCGAAAGGGCGTTAGGGATCTTGATTCAAATTAATAACGTAACCAAGTCCCCGTGACTCAGAATCTCTGGTTCGTAGAATTATGGTATTTCTCCCGTGCCTCGATTAGATTTCTGGTCTAGTTATCAATAATGAAGTTATCAATAATGACTAGTGGTGACTCCAAAATCACAAACTTAGACTATCGTCACGTGAGATATGGTGCGGGAGAGACCATTACACGGAAATACTTCCTTTAGCGGAATTCCGAAAGCCTCGAAAAAAGGCGCAGGCGACAAAGGGATAACGATGTTAGAGGCAGATGCTATTCACGATGCTTAGCGATTGTTCAGTATTAAAGAAATTTCACTAGTTTTGCTTTTGAAACTTTTTGCTTTCGTGTGCTTGCATTCACCGCAATTTCATAACGTCCAGCTGGACAGAAACTATGCTGAGTTGATATTTACTACACTTCTTGATGCTTCATCGACCTATTCGTCCTCGATCTCTATAACAATGAGATGCATAGTACACATTTTTTTCTTTCGATCGTTTTTCTTTTTCAGGGAAAAACTAACTTCAAAGTCAAATGTACTTTTCTTGCAGATATCAGGATGCCTTTCTAGTTTCACCTGAAAAATACGAAGGTATCGGAATCTCATCTACAGGACCTACCAAATCATTTGCTTCATTACGTGTGCTTAAACTAAGGTATCAGCCCTTTTTCTTGATACACTTGTTTAGCTGGGATACAACATACAGTAGATACTAGGATGTAGATAGAATGAATGGTTTTGGATGGGGATTTGGTGATTAATGGCTCGAAAAAATCCTAGACATCCTCTTATTGTACTTATTTTTAATATCAGTATCTCTTGCATTCAGAAAAAATGATCTTTACAAACAAGATGTAGCCGATCTTAGGCACATTCTTGTTCACATGCCTACCTTGTGGACATTGGACTTAAGTGAGAAGCCCACTGGGATGATGGGCTCAAGTCAGTACAAGTTTTACTTAATTATAGCTAGTTTCTTTTTTTTTTCTTTTTTTTTTATAGTATCTTCCTCTTGCAGGCATCTAATTCCATTTTTGGCCAAGGCATATGGAAAAAGCTTTTCCTTGTCTGCCTTGAGTCTAGAAAAGTGCAACCTTTCAGCTAGTGGGGTTATTGAATTGCTAAACGTCCCATCAACATTAGATGAATCACTCGGTTCTCTTTCTATTTCAAATAACAAACTTGCTGTGTCGATCCTCTATCAGCCATGTAGCAGAAGCTTTGGTGAAGTTTATGGGCATATCTCACCAAACTCACTAAAGAAGTTGGAATTCAATTACTTGATACAAATAAGGAGAGGAGATCCCTATATATACAAATACCTTTTCGATTATAACCAGAGATCTCTCCTCAATTAAACGGTAAAGATTATATTTCTCCCACCTCCTAACTACCTAGGAATGCTCTAGAATAGTATACAATTCCCATATCGCCCATTTCTTTTACAATTCTTAATATGTTCTACTTTAATATACACTAGAAAAATTATGTTGAATTACTATCATTTGTTCAAGACCAAATTGAAAACAAAGGAAACACATTGTTTAGCTGCGGTAGATTCAGCAGTTTCGCACCTTTTTGTTTTGCTTTGTCTTGCAATTTAAAGAAAAATTAAGCTTCATTTGGGATTATATTCATATTATTACAACAGTGAACATTAGTATTTACCTCCTCAAAATTAGGAGACAACAAAGTTATATTTATTCTAGCGATGATGTGGCTTTTCATGATCTCCAAAGAGAATTCGATTAATTTATCATCTTTGAGTGATCTATATCCCAAAACTTATTCAACATTAACATAAATTATCAAACATGAATACTTTCGAATGCAGTCCCTAAATAAGAAAAAAATAGAGCACACGAGTGGTCTTATCCAACATTGACTAGAGAATTATAATTATCCTCTCTCAAATGAATAAAAGCCACTTGAGTATAATATTTTTGAACACCAATGTATGTTGTAATTTACTCTTAAATAAACCAGGCTAAAGAAACTTTTTGCACCTTTCCCATTATGTCCCTTGACGGCCACTGGGCGACGCCGCCGGTGAGGGCTGTAGGGCCCTCACCCGACCTCACCCAAATCAGAGGCCATTGTGGCAGCCACCGCGTGATACCCTACCCTTGCTTGGTGTGGGCAAAGGCAGCCTCGTAGGTTGGCCTCACCTAGTGGTCGGCAAGGGCTAGCGGTCCCTCCTCGGTCACAATAAAAATAAATTAAAGAAGGAAAAGAAAAGAAAAATAAAAAAAATTCAAAAATTTATTAAAATATTATTTAAAATTATCCACATCAAGAAATTTTGGCCAAAATTAACCGAATGGACTCAATTGAAAAAAATTCAAATAACAATTCGCATAACGTGGATGAGAGATATTTAAATTCTAAAAATTCGAAAGATGTTGTGAATTAAATGATACAGTTATTTGTGTAAAATAACAATTATAAACAATGAACTAGAGTAATCAATCTAAGTCGCATACATGGATTTTTCTGAATATTTTTACAATATTTAAGGAAGAGTTGGTTTGATTTTCTATTAGAGATACAAAAGTTTGTGGATTGTATATTACTCCTCTTTGAGTTCCAAATACGTGAAACAATCGCGTACTTGCCCGCAAGAGAGATAATTAAAGGAAGAGGATTCATATCATTTTTACGTCAATGTTCATAATTGGAAGACGCAATTGCATAATTCAATCGATTTAGCTTATTAGAATGTCCAATCATAGAAAGATTATATCAATAGATGGAGAGAGGATGTATGTATATAAAACACATTATAATTGCATATTTAAGTGGTACCGGATCATACTTAACATGACAATTCCCTTATTATCAATGAGGTGAATCGACACTCGTTTTGATTGCTAATATGAGAAGTGTAAAGTATTTCTTCATACATGTTTATTTTGAGAGTTAGTATAGAAAACACCAACTATATATAAAGAACTTTTTACACAATACGCAAGTGGTCTAATACACTATTTAATTGAGAAAAATTTCTAATGTAGGCCTTATATTTCCTTATTTTAGACTCCGCTTGTTTCGCAAAAAAATGAACGATTTAAAGTTCAAGTACTCAAGGTAGGTGCTATTGAGTTGGGTTCATCTGGCTTTCGAGAGCTAAAAAGTGGACTTACAAGACAAAAAATTGATATAAGGTTAACACCGACTTTCTATTTTGCGTCTTTTATAGGACAGTCACCCTGTTTAACCAAG
This sequence comes from Syzygium grande, assembly GCA_024733475.1. Lineage (NCBI taxonomy): Eukaryota > Viridiplantae > Streptophyta > Magnoliopsida > Myrtales > Myrtaceae > Syzygium > Syzygium grande. Next base: position 18,082,229 of record JAMXDD010000005.1, on the reverse strand, counting down.
TCATTTAATTTGCTTGGTATAGGAGAAATGATGGTGGGATTGAATCGGCGAAATTTTTGTCGAAGCTCATTGAATGCGTCTTTGGAGCTTCTTGCAATCGATCTTCGCATACAATATTATGCCTCTAGAATCTCTCCCTATCATATGCTCGGCATTGCAAGCTGTGATAGGTAATTTCATTCCATAAATACCTTGTAAGTTCTTCTTTTGGCTGATACGAATGACTTCATCATACACTTAGGTAATCTTGTGCTCTTGAACTTGAGAGGACATAATTTCGACAAACTTGCCAATGATGCTAGCGTGCTTGTTGATCTTGAGCGGGATGGAAGACTTCCTATGTAGACACCCCGATGATAATGATCGCCCGCCAAATGTGACAACGGGTAAGGAAACTCCGTGCACGTATGATTAATTTGTGACAGTTGGGTGAGGAACTCCATGCGTGTATGATTAACTCCATATGTCTTATCTTTCCTTTTAGGTACTCTTGGATTGTCTGTTGAGAGTATAGAGACTACATTTGGTCTTATCGGTCATCTCAAGCGGCATCCTTGTTTTTAGGGCTGTACAGAGAGTTTTCAACTTAACAGGCACCGGGTTTTTATGGCCAACACAAGATTTGAGCAACTTTTTTTTCGCCTTATGGAGTATGATTAGCTGGACTATTTGTGAGCTTTTTAATATCTGCCGTGATGCAATTGGAGTATCTTTGGCAATTCTAACTCGTCCAATTGCACGAATTCTGTAAGATTTCTTGATCGAGAACTGTCTGGCCTTCGGTGAACCCTTTGGAGTATAGCCTAGTCGGAATCTCTTTCTGCTCCCAACAATGATTATTACATTGCCCAACCCTCAGAAGTTTTTTATAAGAAAAAATCAACAAACCTGTAAATTTCCATCGATATCTTTCTTTTTTTTTTTTTTTGGTAAAGATCGATATCTTTCTTTATACTTTTCTGAAATCAATAAAATATAATAAATTGTCAAACGTCAGAATAGCAAAGCCCAGAACGATGAAGCAAAAGCGAAAGAGCGCACAAGTCTCTGCATTGGATAATTGGAAGTCGTCCACTTTCGTAGATATGAAGACTCCATTTGGTGTCTTGTACTGCTTGATAATCATCATAAGCTCACCTCATACGGTACTATGCAGTCACTAGATCGTGGAGATATCGAATACTTCTGTCCAAAGGAAATTATGGGGGGTAGATCGTAAATAATAACAACCTGTGGATTCGTGGTATCATTTTTCGTTTAAATCAAGGTACCCATAAAGTGAGCTTACAACAAGAATTCGGTGGGTGCGCATCATAATTCATAATGAAATTTCTGTGAAATCGGATCCCTTTTCATCAACATGGAGCGGGTTTAATTTGCTTTGCAAAATGTATGTTTTGCTTATGCTCTTTTGGGCCAGATGTTAGTGTTGTGCGGTGGATACATCCCATTGGACGAGCTCCTCCGTGGTACCGTCCCACGTCCTGGTCAGTTGGGTCACCCGGACCCACCTTGCCGCACGTGCTGAACCCGAATCTGCCGAGGTCGTCTTGGCCCGACTGACCATGACTGACCGACAAGGACACACAGTGGCACATTTCGTAAGCTCGGGCTCGGGTCATTGATTAATGAAATATTTGTTCATATAAAAATAGTTTGTTAAAAAAATACGAATTTGTAATTATTTTTTATTTAAAAATGCAAATTTATTAATATTAAGAATCGAATTATTTATTATTTTAATTTTTTTCTTTTTTTTCTTTAGTTTTCTTCTCCTTCCATTTCATTTTTTTATTATTTTTCTTCTTCCTAGGCCGGTCGCCGGCCACGACATCGGCCAACGAGCTTAGGCCTCGCCAGATTGGGTGAGCTCAAGGCCTCCGGTGGCGTGCCCGTGGCCTCTGGTGGTGAGCCCGTGGCCTCCAACAGTGAGTTCGGCCTCGCCAAATCAGGCTAGCTCATGGCTTTTTAGCGACGAGCCTCAAGCTCGCCCCCAGGCAAGTGAACTCACAGTGTCTGGCAGCAGCGAGCTCGAGCCTCGCAAGATCGGGCGAGCTCGAGCCCCGCAAGATTGGGCAAGCTCTGCTTAGGCCGACGAGCTCACGGCCTCTGTAGCAAGCCTCAAGCTCGCCCAGGGCTGGTGAGGCTTGAGCTCATCGGGATCTAGGGAGCTCGAGCCTAGCCGGCCTTGGGCAAGGCTAGAGCTTACAAAGATTCTGTCGGGTAACCGAATCAAGAAGAAGAAAAAGGAAATAAAAGAATATATTAAAAAATTAAAAGAATACGAATTTTTTTGATAATATTCTCAATTAGATTTTTCTTACCAAATGACTAAATGTACTTTTTAGTTCTTTTTTAGGTTTTAATCGAACACTAGAAAACGGGGTCTGGAAAGTATTTTCTAGAAATGATACATTTCCCGCAAAACAAATGAACCACCCTTAGTTCTTAAACGTCCCAGATGTTACAGGATTTAAATATGACGAAATGAAGTCAATGTACAAATCAAGCTTGGTTGACTTAGTTCTTAAACATTCGAGATGTTAATTGAAATGCGTTAATTAAATATACGTTTCATTTGACCAGTTTATCTATCATCCCTATTTCATTTTGATATATACGTTAGCAACAAAACGATTCAATTTAGGCTAAACAGCTTATTTCTTCTTATTTGTGCGGTCTCTTTGTCTGGAAACCTTAGACCAAGTTGGAGGAAGAAAAGCATGAACCGGGATTTGATTTGCCCAAGAATTGAAACTGACCTTTCGGTTTGCATTGCCAAAGTACATAATCCCCAAATGCAAACTGGGAGCGTATGTGCGAGTCCAAGCTAGCGCAAGTTTCTGGTTCATAGATGATATGTGTGTGCCGTGTGAGCTGACTGAACTGTGAGGGTGTTTCATGAGTGAGAAAACCTGTGAAAGCTTATTATGGACATGAACCGACCCGGTAGCGGGACCGAGTGTACGTTACACATGAAAATTTGCAACTCGTATGCAGGGTTTCGTTCAAACAAGGGCTTCCATGGATCCTTGGTGTGGTCGAAGGGTTACCTCACCAAGGAAGGGGAATTGCTTCCCTACAAGGGCCTCCTGTGCCTCTCCCCGTTCTCCTGTGGGACGGGCTGACAGGATGCGTTACTTATTTTATTGTGTCGGTGTCCGCGCACCTCGTACCCTCAAATTTTTTTTTTTTTTTGGTCAATCGCGCCCTCAATTGAGAATGTATCTTTTTCTTGCCCATTACCAGGCAATACCATTTCGGTGCTTTACATCCTAGAGATTCTGTGTTCCAGACAAGGCCTGAGATGAAGCATTTTAATGCCGTGCTTAGGACATACACGATAGCATTTGCTGTGCAATTTTTGCTGGTTTGTACCCGCGTGTTGCAAAGAGTTGAGGACTGCTAGTGTCGTACTTGAGTGTAGCTTTTTGTGTAGCTGCATACAAGTTGAACACGTTCATTGCGAGTCCTATGAATGCTCGTTCTTGCGTATGTGCTGTAAGAAGGGAGGTTCTGAGTGTTGGTTTGCATGTGTGTACCGTGAAAATGAGTATGGCGGGTTGATGTCGGTGGCTGTTGGCGAAGGTTTAAGGGTAAGCTGGGTGGTATGTCCTGCGTGTTGCTATCTGTGTTCTGGCTTGTGTCTCTTATGCGAGTGAGTGGGTATGAACATAACAACACTGAAGGCAATAAAAGAGAAGATAGATACGAACACGAATACGAAGAGAGAGAGAGAGAGGAGAACAAGAGGGAAGAAAAAGTCTTCCGTTGCGCCAACCACTTTTCAATTAAAGTTTATCAAATAGTCCTGCATTTCCTCAAAAGCTCTATAGGTTGGCAAAAGATTTTCCTCAAATTCCGAATCAAACGCACCCATTGTAGATTCTGGGAGGCAAATGCGGAGCGCAGTTTCTGTGAAATGAAAATGGGAGTCTATTTCGGGTGTGGGTTCTTCCTTTTTCTTTATGTTACGGAACAGAGACTTGAATAAGCGAAAAGGGTTGAAATATTTAATTTCAAGCGGAAACCAATTGACAAAATCCATCCATTTTAGCCGTTACAAGCCCGAAATAGTTCTTAGATTGTATTACAAAGAATAAGTGAGAAAATGAGCGGGGTCATGCTAGTTCACTACCGTCTGCGACTCGTGGCCAGCCTCGACCTTCACGAAAATTGTCCAAAATGTTTTGTAAATCTATTGTGTTTTTACCAATTTAGTTGTAAATATTTTAATTTTGCCAATTGATTCCTAAATTTTTTCATGATTTGCCAATTGATCTCATCTACCCATTTTTTTTGCCGGAAACCGTGTGAACAACTTTGATTAATATTTTAATACATTTTCCAATTTTTATTATTTTTAATTTTTTTTTCTTTTTTTCTTTGCTTTTTTTTTTTTTCTATGTTGTTTTTCCATGCTAGCAAGGGTCGTTGGCTGCACAAGCCTCACCCATTCTGGGGAGGGCTGCCTCACTCACTTGCAACAAGGCCACGAAGGCCCTAGGTGAGGCCATTGTAGCCTTGAACCCGCAAGCGAGGGGGCCCTCATGGCCCCGCCACCACATTCGGCCCTCGCCTAAATCTTGAAGTTTAACGGGATGCCTCTTGGTGTAGCGACTCACATGAGGGTTCTACTACCGAGGCATGCAGAGACCAAACTTCTCCCGAAGGCCTTCGTTGAGAAAAATTCGAGCTTTATTAGCCTCATTGCAAAAACCCTATCTTGGAGGAAGGTGTTATCGAGCTCGACGAAGACACTGGCCAACCACGGGCGAGGTGGCCCTTGCCGATCCGGGCGAGGGCTACCCCACCTATGGTCGGCGAGGTCGCGATGGCCCCAGCAAGGGCTGGCAACCCGGGCCTTACCGTGGAGGGAGGGCGTGAAGGCTCTTGCCAAATCTAGATGAGGGTTGCCGCCGCCTGGGCCGGTGCGGCCTTGCCCCCAAATTGGATGAGGTCTGTGGTGGTGGGCGCCCTCACCTACGCAAAAAAAAAAAATGCACTAAAAAAGGAAAATTAAAACAAAATAAAAATCAAAATAAACCGCTAAATATTATTAAAAATTATCTACATCGGCCGGGTGGTGCCACGAAGATTGTTGATGTTCACGTCGCGATTTCCAAACAAAATTGATTTGGATAGACTCAATTGGTAAAAATTAAAAGGTTTATAACTAAATTAACGAAAGTTCTATAAATTTAAAACTTTTTAGATAATTTTCCCTTTTCAACACCATCCTAGTTTGTTTTATATACGAAGCGATCTAGGGTTTTGGTTCGCTTGTGGTGTTCAAAGAGGAAAAAAACGTCAACCTTACTTATTGAGGCTAGCATTATTTTTTTTTTGGTCAGTTATTGAGGCTAGAATAGATAGTAGTACTTGGCAAATACGTATTCATCGATTAATAAAGCTACCTTAATAAAGTTTCAAACTGATCTAAATTTTTCTTTCCTTTTTATGCGTCCAATTTCTAATGAAATAATTAGACATTCAATGATTATTTTTGAGGAGAGAGAGAGTAGAGTCTGAAAAATTATTAGTTGTGCTCGGTACATATAGATTCGGTACAAGTGAGTCATTATATCATGTGCATACCATGTGATATCCACATGATCTAATGGATCATATGCATTGGACTTGGATTGTAGGCCCAGATTGTCTAGGCTACCCGATCAATTAACATGGATTATTTGTGAATGAATTTTAGTAGCGGCAAACTAAATAAATGACGGATAATTTATAAGCAACACAAAGATTTCAGAAAAGAAATTACAAATTTATTGCATTACTCTCCCTCTGTCCTTCAAATTTGCAATCCTAATGTGGTACATAAGACTTTTGGCAACTTTCCGAACACGAGTCTACACAAGGTTCAGCCTTCTCTTTGTATGCTTCGACTCTCTTTACATCTGCAAAACGTTGCAAACAAAAGTACGGTCATATCCTTACATTTGCAACCCACCAACATTAAATAGACTAATGAAAATTTATACTCTTTTTCAAAAGGAACTGCTTGATCCTCTCCAACCCATTTGCGAATTTAGAGATATTCACACATATTCGGTTCATATAGCAATGATACGAATCATATTCATTTGAAAGAGGGAAAATTAATAGGATAATTGTCCAAAATATTCTAAACCTATTATACAGAGGCCAATTTAGTCCTAAACTTTTCAATTGTGCTGATTTAGTCTAAACCGTTTGATAATTTGCCAATTTAGTCTTAAATTTTACAATTATGCCAATTCAATTCTAAACATTTTGATGATTTATCAATTTAATCCTAAACTTTTTGACTATTTGTCAATGTAGTCCTTCCAGCCAAATATCAAAATAATAGGATTAGGACTAAATTGATATATCATCAAAAGGTTTAGGACTAAATTAGAAAAATTTTCAAAAGGTTTAGGACTAAATTGACACAATTAAAAGGTTTAAGACTAGATTGGTTGCTGTACAATAGGTTGAAGACTTTTTAGATAATTATCCCAAAAATTGATCAACAATAGCCCATTTGATGTGCAATTGATAGAGGAAAACACCCGATGGGACCTTGGACCCTCTTTTGTGTCCTATGTCACAATTTTGGGTGGAATCGCTCGATTCAACATCTATCCAAAAATCGAATTTAAGTATCAATAATTTGGCACGAGGATACCTGAATGTTGATCGAAGCACGTTGACGTCAGGCAACCAAGCTTGCAATGGCCCAATTCTGGCGGAACAAGCCCATGACTCCCCCCACACCTTCTGGTGCATATGAGATTGCAAAAGATTGGGTTAGCAGTGCCTGAACAAAGGTTTGCGCACTCTTTCACACATGCCGCAGCATCCTTGGCATTTATCTCAGTAACAAAGGTCGAGAACATCAGCACCGCCATGACCATCAGGACCATCTTCCTCGATGCCTCGACTTCCATGGCTATTCTTCACCCTTTCTGATATCACCCTGCAATCTCGTGTTCTAAGTGCTTTTGACTGTACCAAGAACAAAACAAGCAGCAGCCCCAGGTAGGTTATTTATGGGCGTGGCTTGGTTCAAGCAAATTGAATGGTATATTCTAGCCTTAATTATTGAGGCAAATGTGTATTCCTCAGCTGATAAGGTTTACCTTAATCGCGCATAGAGAGTTTCAGGTTGATTCCGATTTTGCTTTCCTTTCCATGCGTCATATAGAATGTAATAATTAGCTATTCGTCTATTTATTTTTCCAAGGAGACATAGAGAGAAGTAGACCCTGAAAAATTATTGGTTGTTCCTGGTGGATATAGGTATGATACAAGTGAGTCATCGCATCATGTATGTGCCATGTAATATCTACATGATCTAACCTGATCGTATGCATTGGACTCGAAATGCAAGCAATAATATCTCATGAGACATGATTTAACTGATCGTATGCATTGGACTCGGAATGCAAGCAATAATGTCTCATGAGAATCCTTAGTTTTGTAGTCGGGGCTAAAGTGAGTAATCTACATTAGTTGCTAAGTCACTTTGTCCGTCCATCATTTTCGTTCTCCGGATCAATAGACACCAAAAAAAATACCCATTATTTCTTTCTCTATTAATGCATACAATCCATTAAATCGTGTAGTTATCATGGGGGATATACATGATCTGACGACTCACTTGAACGGGACCTACACGTACCAAGCACAACTAATAATTTTTTCAGATTCTCCTATCTCTCTCTCCATAAAAATAAATAACTGAATAGCTAATCATAACATAAAATATTGGACGCATAAAATGGAAAGAAAAATTGAGATCGGTCAGAAACTCTCATGAATCGTGATCTATGCACGTCCTTATCACATCGTGGAGTTTTCAGAGATAACAGATCGGTAAGCAAAATTCAAGTCACATTACAGTTGCTTCAGTAAAACAATCCTGCAAAATAATGTATAATGGTAGACAACATTTGTCTTTGTACAGGCAACTTAAGTAATACAAAATAAAATCACATTGACATGGCCGAATTTTACTGTTAATTCATTAAACTTTGTGACAAAAGTGACTCAATTCACATTTTATCTTTTGATTTTAATACAGATTAAATTTGAAGAATGTAATTATCTTCATGATTCTTTACAATATTGGTTATATATCGCTTTCTGTTAAAACATTTGGAATGAACAATGAATGAACTATTTGATTTCAACTTCATATCATGTCAGTAAAAGAAAAAAAAAGAAAAAATTGCATTATTCGATAAATGTTTTGAAAAGGACATTAAGATACATTAAGATGTTACCAGTAGTTAGACATGCCTCCCGGTTATAGATGGTGTCCAGAAAAAACTTCCTGTTGTTAAAACTAGTGTGCGATATCCAGCAGATGGCTAAGGGATTAAGATGGGTAATTTTATCGACAAAAAAAAAAAGATGGGTAGTTTCCCGTGGAAGGTCATGCGCTACACACGTGTGCAAAGTCGAGTGGTTAGCTAAGGGAACATAATGGGTAATTCCATGAGAGAGTAGATGAAAAATTTGAAGTAATAAGAAATATGCTAATCTTTTTATAGTCTTTTTATTATTGGTTATTAGGGTAATTAGGGAATAAATTCATTTTCTTTCCTTTGTTGTACAGGCAATATCAGGAGAAATGGAAAGATGAGACGGTGGTTTTGGTTTGTTATACGAAAGATAATTCCAGAAAAACTCTAGGGTTTCAGCCTCATAAATGCCATTTTAATCTCTTGATAAAATAACACAGATGGTCTCTGAATATTAACTCAATATGCAATGTAGTCCTTGGACTTTTAATTTGTTCAATATAGTGCATGAACTTTAATCTAGTATGCAATATCGTCACTGAACTTTTAGATTGCTTAATGTGGTCCTTAGAATTTTGGTACATATTCAATTTAGTCACTGAACTATATGAAAATGTTTAATGTTATCTCTTAATTTGAATTAATAGAATGACAATATTGAACATTTTTCATATAGTCTAAATTGAACATACACAAAAAAATCTATTTACCATATTAAGCAATTTAAAAGTTCAAGAATCACATTATAAATTGGGGTAAAGTTCAAGAACCATATTAAATAAATTAAGAATTCAAGGATCACATTGTACATTAGGCCAAAGTTCAGGGACCATTTATATCCTTATTCCTAAGGGACCATTTATATCCTTATTCCTACTTGACGCTATGTTTACATGCATCACATTATTGATTAGTCGATTACACCATGTCTTTTTGTCACATGGATATATCCGTCACATAAAATGCCTTCTCGTCGGAAATTTTTTGCGATTGTTTCGATGTTTGGAGTAATTTGATGCGTGGAGTCATCAGGCAAGAATGGGCCTCCCACGTGAGTTGGGCTTGCAAGCTGTTGCTTGAAATTAGAAAAGCTCCACAGCTCCTCTCCCAAGTGAGCTGGGCTTGGGCTTTTGAAACCCAAATTAGGGCAAAATGTCACAAGAGAGAACTCCAGACCCGAGCTCAATAGTAAACAAAGCATGCACCATAGACAAAAACTTTAAGCGTTGGAGCCCTCTGGTGAACAACTGAGAAACGCAACAGGGGAACTCACCGATCTCATGAATCCCTCCAAAGAGAGGCAGCGTAAAACTGAATATTGATGGGTCGATCGTCAAAGGAGAAAGGGAAGGTGCAGTTGCTGAGATTTGCTGAGACTCAATGGGGAGAATAGTTGGAGGCTTTGCCGAACATGTGGTTGCCTCTTCGGTGCTGGAAATTGAAACCCTAGCATTGCAAGCTGCTATATTGTACTTGGAAGATGGAACTGATCTGTGGAGAAGAGAACACAAACTGTGGAGGAAATCTGATATGCACGTGGTCTTCAGTTCTGACAGCTTATCACTTGTGAATATTGTTGCGGGCCAGACCATAGGCCCATGGGAATTGCAGGCTATCTTGGAGGAATGCAAAGAGATGCTAGCTCGGTCCAAGTATGTTCAACTAGTCTATAGCCCACGCGAATCCAACCAAGTGGCAGACTGGTTAGCTAAGTCTCACCGCAAAAAAGTCCTATTGCATGATTGGTTTGTGGAATCACCTTTACCTTTATGGGATCTTTTATATTCAGAAATCCATAACTTATGTTATCCTTTTTCGGTTAATGAATGAAACATTTCGCTTTTCGACCAAAAAACAAAAAAGAACTCGAGACAAAAGAAGAAATCGATTTTGCCCCTTTTTCCTTTAGAGAGAGGACATGAAAATCGAGGGAATATTAGTAGCTTTGCACTGTGTGTCAGCATAAAATCATTCATGGGGTCGCAATTCGTTGAAGTGGAAAGTGATGCAATCGCTAGATGGTAAGTTTTGAACTTTTGTTTTGGGGAGAATGAATATGAAAGCGGAAGACATAATGCTTCTGTTTCGTTCTTGTTTGTTTGTGCTTATAAAATTAGCTGCAAATTGCATTTATTTTGCAGTGCACTTGAACTGCTTCTTGCCCAACAATGTGCACAACTCAATCCACATAACATCAACATTAAACTTGCCCATATCTTTTTTCCATAAAACGATGACAAAATTCATTACTTAAACAACGATAACCCAATTAAAACACACTAAAACATAATCGAACGAACTCATTTGATTTAGCACAGCAGTCCTGGCATTATTCAGGAAGCTCGAGCACAGATCAAGGGGGATTGACCCACCTGAAGAACCTGCAACCTTTATCTCGCCGCGCATGCAAAAGAAAGAAAAGTTGAAATCATTGCAGTTGACACAAGCTTGGAACTCACTAAATCATGCTCGGGGCGCTCACCTCGCGACTCCGGCATGCTGGAAAGCGCCTCAACGAGGCTATTGGGCCGACTCTCAAATGTTTTGTATGCCCATCGTGGAAGAGAGGCAAATGGAGTAGCAGATTGGGTAGTTAAGGCCCATAGACAAGCCATACGTCCATCGAATTGGACACCTAGGGCACCCAATCTATTATTGCGGATTATTTGCAAATGAATTTAAACTGCGGTGCACTAGATAAACACAAAGGGATAATAAGCTAGTGAAAACTCGTAGAGTTGATAGAGGCTAGTGAGGGCATAGAGGCATGCGCAAGTTCAGGTGAGGTTTTTACACCTATCGTGAGTGATACCCGGAGCTTAAGCCTCCCATCTCAATAGGAAAAATGGAGTCTTCCGAGATGGGCGGGGTTGAGCCGGTTCACTACCGTCTGCGACTCGTGGCCGGCCCCGACCTTCTCAACACCATCCTAGTTTGTTTTCCTATGAAGCAATCCAGGGTTTTGGGTCACTGGTGGTGTTCAAAGAGGAAAAAAATATCATCCTCACTTATGGAGGCTAGAATAGATAGTATTGCGCATAGATCACAATCCACCAGAGTTTTAGACTGATCTAAATTTTTGTCTCCTTTTTTGTACGTCCAATAGCTAATGAAATAATTAGCCATTCAATTATTTATTTTTGAGGAGATAGAGAGGAGAGTTTGAAAAATTATTAGTTGTGCTCGGTACATATAGCTCCGGTACAAGTGAGTCACTAGATTATGTATATACTAGATCGTGTATATACCATGTGATATCCACATAATCTAACATATCGTGTGCATTGGACTCGGAATGCAGGTCTAGATCGCCTAGGGTGCCCAATTGATTAACACGGATTATTTGCGAATGAATTTAAATTGCGGCAAACTAAATAAATGACGGATGATTTATAAGCAACTCAGAGATTTCTAGAAAAGAAATTACACATTTATTGCATTTCTCTCCCTCCGTCCTTCAAATTTGCAATCCTAATGTGGTACATAAGACTTTTGGCAACTTTCCGAACATGAGGTCACACAAGCTTCAGCCTTCTCTTTGTATGCTTCGATTTTCTTTCCATCTACAACAAGTTGCAAACAAAAGGATGGGGGAAAAACAAGGAGGAGCTCGTGTTATTTTTATGGAAGATGGAATAAATGTTCGGTATGTAAGTTTTGAGGACTCATAACACCATGAAAAGTAAGGTCATATCCTTACATCTGCAACCCACCAACAGTAAAGAGACTGATGAAAATTTGTACTCTTTTTTCAAGAGGAACTGATTGATTCTCTCCTACCCTACCCATTTGCGAATTTAGAGATATTCACACAAATTAGATTCATATAGTAATGATACGAATCATATTCATATTGAATGAGGGAAAATTAACGGGAAAATTATCCAAAAAGTCCTAACCTATTGTATGGAGGCCAATTCAGTCCTAAACTTTTCAATTGTGCCAATTTAGTATAAACCTTTTGATTGTTTGCCAATTTCGTCCCAAATCTTTCAATTGTGCCAATTTAGTCCTGAACATTTTGATAATTTGTCAATTTAGTCTTAAACTTTTTTGACGATTTATCAATGTAGTCCTTCCGGCCAAATAGCCAAATAATAAGATTAGGACTAAATTGGCATATCATAAAAATGTTTAGGACTAAATTAATAAAATTGTCAAAAGGTTTATGACTATATTGACACAATTGAAAGGTTTAGGAACTAGATTGACTACCGTACAATAATTTGAAGATTTTTTGAACAATTATCCCAAAAATTGATTATCGATAGCCCATTTGATGTGCAATTGATCGAGGAAAACACCCGATGGGACCTTGGACCCTCTTTCGCCATGATTTCGGCAGAATCAATGTGGGTCAACAGCTATCCAAAATCGAATCTAAGTACCAATATTTCGGCATGCGAATACCTGAATGTTGATCGAAGCACGTCGACGCCAAGCAACCAAGCTCGCAATGGCCCAATTCCGGTGGCACAGCCCCATCACTCCCCCGACACCTTCCAGCGCATGTGGCATAGCAGGAGATTGGGTTCTCAGTGCCTGAACAGATAGCTACGCACTCTCTCACACATGCCGCAGCATCCTCGGCACTTATCTCGGCAACAAAGGTCGAGAACATCAGCACCGCCGTGACCATCAGGACCATCTTCCTCGATGCCTCGACTTCCATGGCTATTCTTCACCCTTTCTGATTTCACCCGCAATCTCGATCGTGTTCTAAGTGCTTCTGTGGTACCAAGAACAAAACAAGCAGCAACCCCAGGTAGGTTATTTATGGGCGTGGCTTGGTTCAAGCAAATTGAATGGTATATTCTAGCCTTAATTATTGGGGCAAACATGTATTCCTCAGTTAATAAGGTTTACCTTAATTGCGCATGGAGAGTTTCAGGCTGATTTCGATTTTTTCTTTCCTTTTCATGCATCCCTTATGCATTCCATATCTAACGTAATAATTAGCTATTCGTTTATTTATTTTTCCAAGGAGACAGCCAGAGAGTAGTAGACCCTGAAAAATTATTGGTTGTTCCTGGTGGATATAGGTCCAGTACAAGTGAGTCATCGTATCATGTACGTGCCATGTGAAATAATACGGGTGATATCATCTCACGAGAATCCTTAATTTCGGAGTCGGGGCTAAAGTGAAGTAATCTGCATTAGTTGCTGAGTCACTTTCTCTATCCATCGTTATCGTTCTTTTGGATCAATGGGTCATAAATATGGAAAACATGCTTGTTATTTCTTTTGGCTATCAATGCATTCGATCCGTCAGATCGTGCGGATATCACTGGGGATATACATGATCCGATGACTCACTTGTACGGGACCTATACATACTGAGCACAATTAATAATTTTTTTAGACTCTACTCTCTCTCTCTCTCTCCATAAAAATAAATAAATGAATAGCTAATTATTTCATAAAATATTGGACGCATAAAAAGGAAAAGAAAAACTGAGATCAGTCCCAAACTCTCATGAATCGTGATCTATGCACCTTCTCATCATATCAAGGATTTTGCATAGATAACAGATCAGTAAGCAAAATTCAAGTCACGTTACATTTGCTTTAGCAAAATAATTTATAAATAGTAGACAACATTTGTCTCTGTAAAGGCAACTAGAGTATTAGCAAAACATTTGCTAAAACCTTAGTAATTTAGTATTGATATTTATAATATTTTAATAAAGGTTAGAGGACGTCCTATTTTTTAGAAATCTTAATCACCCAAGTTCTCTTTATATATATTCCAAATAGAAGTATACAAAATAAAGTCACATTGACATGACCGAATTTTACTGTTAATTCATTAAACTTTGTGACAAAAGTGACTCAATTCACATTTTATCTTTTAATCTTAATATAGAATAAATTTGAAGAATCCATTAAATAGGACATTAAGATGAGGTTAAACTTCATGATTCTTTACAATGAGGTTATACATCACTTTCTGTTAAAACATTTGGAAAGAAAATGAATGATCTACTTGATTTGAACTCCATATCATGTCATTAAAAGAAAATAAAGAAAAAAAATTGTATTACTCAATAAATGTATTGAATAGGACATTAAGATGTTACCAATAGTTAGACATGCTTCCCGGTTATAAATGGTGTCCAGAAAAACTTCCTGTCGTTATAACTAGTGCTTCAAATCCAGCAGATGGCGAAGGGATTGAAATCGGCAATTTCACGTGCAAGGTCACCTGCATTTGATCAAACTCATGCGCACCTGCATTTGATCAAACTCTGAGCTTTTGCGCTGGAGCATGCCACAGTCGTGGTCAAGCGGTCAAGCCGTCTTATGGCGCTCGGGATTCTGGCACGGGCGGCTCTTCGGCCTCTAGGCCTTGTCTCGGTAGGGACGAAAGAAACTCCGACGTAGGTGCCGGCAGTGGACACGACGGCTTTCCTACTCATAATGCCTCGAGGGACCTCCGCGGCCAGCATCTGCTGCCGACACCCTTCTTCCCTGAGGTATGCAGTCATACTGTCGACCATGGGGTCCCCTGAACGATCAAACGGGTATTCTCGAAGATTACATCCGAGAGACCGTGCGCGTAAGACGCGAGGAAGTGGCTGTGTTTGCGCGAGACGTCGTGAATGATGCGCCCAGCTTTGAGATGGTGGTCGCATGAATGTGCCGAAACCAAGGGCGAATTCCGGAGTCCGGCATGCTAAGTAGTAGCTCGAGAACTTTCTGCCTGAAATGGAGCAATACGTACTTTGGGGTCGTGCGTCTGGGCTCGGAGTGGATCAGGGCATAGCGATGGCTTCCATGACTCGCCTGGGCGATGCAAAGCTATAGCATGACAAGATCCAACAAGGGCGCCCACAGCTCAAATGCACGGGATGACTCGAGGCAACAATTCTTTCCGGAATAATGCTCGGCGTGTGTTACGCCGAGCCTAAAACATGGCCGATGGTATCCAAAAGTATATATGTGCACGATGATGTATCACGTGACAATGCTGACGTGGTGCGATCGGTCAATCGCCGTCGCCCCGTGCGCTGTGAATTCTGTCATGTTTGACGCTATGTGCACATGCATCGCCCTATTGAACGGTCGATCACGCCATGTGTTACCGCCGCGCGGGTATATCCGTCGCATAAGATGCCTTCACGTCGGTAATTCATTGCGATTGTTTCGGGATTCGGAGTAATTTGATGACTGGGCCTCCCACGTGAGCTGGGCTTGCAGCAGTTTGCTCGAAATTAGAAAAAGCTCCGCAGCTCCTTTCTAGTGGGCCACTTGAGCTATAAGGGCTTTTTGAAACACAAACTAGGGCAAAATTGGTCAGAAAAGAGCACTTGAGGAAAATTGTCCAAAAAACCTTAAATTCATCGCAATTTTATCAATTCAGTTCTAAAATTTCGAATTTTATAAACATTTTTCATTTGTACCCAATTCAGTCCATCCGACCAATTTTAGTCGGCTAGCATTGATGTAACAGTGACGTGGCAAATTTTTAATATTTTAATGTTTTTATCGTATTTTTATTATATTTCTTTTTCTTTTCTTTTTCTACCCTTCTTCCATCTAGCCGGTCACCCTCTCTAGCCTCTAGCGAAGCTAGCCCAGCCAAGGGCAGGCGAGGCTCGCCCTCAACAAGTGACCAGCGGGGGCGAGCTTCACTAGAGACCGACGAGGTCAGGTCAACCTCACCTCTGGACCAACTAGAGGGAATAAGGGTAGAAAATAAAAAGAAAATAAAAAAAAAGGAAAAAGAAATAAAAAAAGTTCGAAAATATATTATATCAAAAATTGCCACGTCAGCATTGGTCGAATGAATTGAATTGGTACAAATACAAAAAATTTAAGACTAAATTGATAAAATTGAAAGATTAAGGATTAAATTGGCAAAAACGCAATGAGTTTAGCTTTTTGGATAAGTTTCTCAGAGCACTCGAGACAAAAGAAGAAATCGATTTTGCCCTTGTTTCCTTGGTAGAGACTAGAGAGGACATCAAATCGAGGGAATCTTCGTAGCTTTGCACTGTGTTGCGGCATCAAATCATTCATGGGGTCGCTATTCGTTGAAGTGGAAAGTGATGCAATCGCTTGCTAGATGATAAGTTTCGACCTTTTGTTTTGGGGAGAATGAATATGAAAGTGGTAGACAAAATGCTTCCGTTTGGTTTTTGTTTGTTTGTGCTTATAAAATTTGCCGCAAATGCATTTTTTGCTGTGCACTTGAACGGCTACTTGCCCAACTCAATCCACATGACATAGACATAAAACTTGCCCACATCTTTTTTTCCGTACAACGATGATGAAATTCATTACTCGGACACCGATTACCCAATTAAAAACGAACTTAAACATAATTAAAGGAACGAACTCATCTGATTCAGCACAGCAATCCTGACATTACTCGGGAAGCTCGAGCACAGATCGGGGGGAAACGACCCACCTGAAGAACCCCCCAAAAATTATCTCGCCACGCATGCAAAAAAAGAGAAAAAGCCAATACCATAAGTTGAAATCCTTGCAGTTGAACATGCTTGGAACTCACTTAATAATGCTTGGGGGGCTCACCTCGTGATTTTGGCACGCAGGAAAGTGCCTCGACGAGGCTATTGGGTCAACTCTCAAATGTTTCATTAGCGAATTAAGTAGCAAATTGAGTAGCTAAGGCCCATAGAAAAACCATACTTCCATCAAATTGGGCAGCACAGCACATTCCGCTCCTGTCCATTGGAATTTGCTTAAGTTTTTTTTTTTGGGGGTCGAAAAGTTCAGATGCCCCTTTTATGGGATTTTATGTTTAAATTACCTTCAGCATTGAGTAAAATTTTCTCTAACAACAAAAAAAAAAGAAAGCGCCTCGATGGATTTGCGCCGGTCCATGACCTAATTTGGCTTTATACCGCAAATTGCAAAGCATAGGGCGTGGTTGCATCATATTTATGTGGCGGTCTGGGGGAATCTCATTGCCATTACTCAATCATGCGTAAAGATGCACGGTTCATTGATTTCCGAACGAAATCGCCTAGCCTCCCCAATGCCTGAAAATGTCACATGTTGAATCACACGCACCTTTTGAAGGGTCAGATGAATTTTTATTTGATATTTCGGAATTTTCTCTTATTTTTCTCAACCAAACCCAACTATGAAAATCCAAAAAACAAAAACGCGCAAGATATGGCCTTTATCCATCATGGACACTCACAAAAAAAAAAAAAAAATTTTTTTGTTTAGGACCCTAATCAAATTGATTAATTGATTAATTACTTAATTAATCCAAGTTTTAAAATCCCGACATAGATAATAGAGATAACGCCATAAATGGTCCTTGAACTTTGGCCTAATATGCAATGTGGTCCCTAAACTTTTAATTTGTTCAATATGGTCCCTGAATTTTTTTATCGTATTCAATGCAGTCACGAGACAACATTAAACATTTTCATACAGTTTAAGAACGAAATTGAATGTATACCAAAGGTCCAAAAATTACATTGAATAAATTTTTAGATGCCTCTTTTATGGGATCTTATGTTTGATTACCATCAGCATTGATAAAATTTTCTCTAACAACAAAAAAAGAAAGAAAGCGCCTCAATGGATTTGCATCGGTCCATGACCTAATTTGGCTTTATGCCACAAATTGCACAGTGTAGGGTGTGACTGCATCTTGTAGGACCTAATTATAGCTCAATGTGCAATTTTGGTTCATAAATTTTTAATTTATTCAATGTGGTCCCTGGTAAGGTGAACATCGATCCTGGGTCAACCCTGGACCGAACCTAAATCAGCCTAACTTGATCGATCCTGGTTCGGTTCCTAGGAGGTTTGGGTCGGTCTTTGGCCCTAGGATTCCTAGACCCTACACTGTATGGGTTGATTCTCGTTCCTAGGAGTTTAGGGTTGGTCTAACCCGAACCAACCCTGTATATATCATATATAATATATATTATATATTATATGCTTTTGTCTACTCTAAACCCTAGTGCCTCTTTATTTGTTCTCTTCTTTCTTAATGCCGTTTAGTTTGCCGTGTAAATAGAAAGTATAAAGAAATCCAGTCCTATTTCGACCAAAAAAACATAGAAACCCTCTTCCCTCGTCTCTGCCTTAGCCTCTCACCTCACCTGGCTTGCCTATGTTTGCTCATCTCTCGTTGCTTGCCTCACTTGCCTTGCCACTCACCTCGCCGCTTACCTCGCTCACCTCACGAGTGCAGCTTAGCTAAACAAACATACTTTGTTAAGTATTAAGTATGTGTATTGTTTATTTTGTTTTTAGGTGTCTAGAAGTTGAAGCGATCATTTAAGAATAAACAAGATATGAAATTGTATAATTCATGGGTTATATTACGTATTTTGAACTTATTATGGTTTAATTGTATTTCACGCGTTCGTTTTCTTGATTTGTTGCTTTTAGCAACTATGGATTTTTTGTGTTACCTTATCTTATATTTATGTTTGACATATTGGTTTCGTAGTTTGGTTGCTCAATATCACATTATTGATGGATATGTAATTTGAAATAGTATGTTGTCTTTTCAAGGAATACAAAAATGAAAAAAAAAAATGATCGATTGGTCCCGGGTTGACCCTAGAACTGGACCAGACCCATAGGGTCGGTCCAGTCCTCTATCCTAAGCTCAATAGGGTCGGTCCTCGTTCCCAAAAATTGGGGACCAACACTTTGCAAGTTGATCCTTGGGTTAGGTGTTGGATCGACCCAATCCGTATCATGCTCACCCCTAGTCCCTAGGCTTTTGGTACATATTCAACATTAAACATTTTTACACTGTTCAGGGACTAAATTGAATATGTACCAAAAGTCTAGGGACCACATTGCACATTGAACTACAATTCGGGGACCACATTGAAAAAATTAAAAGTTCAGGGATCACATTACACATTGGGCCAAAATTCAGGAACCACTTATGTTGTTTTCCCTAGATAATACTAATTAAGCAATGCTCAAATGTTAGCAATTTAAAAAAAAAAAAAAAAAAAACAAGACGGTGGATGATGGCGAGATGATCTAAGCCATGACAACAAACAGCGGCCAAGCTACAACCAAACTAACATACTTAGAAGTCAAACACATATTAAAAATTAGCCGAAATTTGTTAGGTCAAACGTATAACAAGCACCACTTAAGAAAAATAAACACATTTCAAGCCTTAAAATCTCATAAAAAAATAATTTCCCGCGTAAGCAGTGGGTTGAAATTATGAAATTATTCTCGAGACATAATAAAATAAAAGATTTATAATTTATTGAAGATTATCCATATTAAGGATAAAGGATAATATCATGAAAAATTCCAAACTGGTACAACTGCAACAAATTTATCAAAAGTAACTTTTTTACCATAAAAAACCCAAAATCAATACATCTGTGATAAATTTATCCAAAACTAATTTTTTGACAGCCAAAAACCCAACACCGGTACATTTGTGACAAATTTACCCTTCTTTAGTATATGTTAAATTTGATTATTGTCACGAAAAATCATAAACCGGTACACTCATCAATTATCACATGTCATCCGACTCAGCAATTTGATAGTGAAATTTAACGAAAACAAACGAAGAGTAAATTTGTCACAGGTGTACCAATTTGAGTTTTTTGTCATCAAAATATTAGTTTTTGGTAAATTTATCACAGACGTACTGATTTGGGATTTTTTGTGGTATTAATTCTGAAGATAATAGTCTTGATAAAACCTTGTGCATGTTTATGAATGGCTACCTGGCCATGTTTTTCTCGTGCCCTAAGCAATGTCGTACCTTAGGAGATTGATCAGCGGGTTCATCGGTGACGTCATAATTACTAGTAATTAGACTATCAATTTTAGTCATCCAAGTGTCTCTCGAATCATAATTGTTGTTTTCCCGCGCTAATTGAAAATCCGGCCTAGATCGAGCTCATGCCATGGTGGAATAAAGTGGTCCACGGCTCTAAGATCTACCGGGCCTCGAGCCCCACATCGAACGGCCAAGATTATTCGCTCCGTCATGAATCAAATAGCATTAATGATAGTCACATCCAGCACGATATGTCATTTTATGGACGGGATCCGTCATATTCAACGGTTCATATTCGTTTTCAACGCATACGCGGCGCTCGCAAAAATAGCATTGCTCCTTTTTGCTAAATACAAACGTAACTTCCCCAGCCGAGACTCTTAGACTTTCTTTTTCCTCACTTTTCTGGTAAAATATCATTTATCTAGATAATTTTCATTTCCCCTTTTTAGGTAAGGACAAGTTCAAGAGTTAGCCAAATCGATCGAACTCGGTTTACTATTACAGGATCGGCATCGATGGATTCAAATCGAGCATCGGTAAGTTTTCAGGAGCCGTCTCGGTAAGGGTTTCGACCCTCGGTATCATCAGGAAAAGAACGGTTGTTAGAGACGGCCGACACAGAATTTCAAAAGGTCATTTCTATATATATATATATATATATATATTTTTTAAACAAATTTCTTGATTAGTCTTTTTCTCCTTGTTTTTCACTGGGTTGACGACTTATTGAGAGCCCCTACACGAACTCCACGTCTGACCAGACCGGAGAAAAACACGCACAGGGGAAAGGATCCGTTCGATCTTCAAAAACCAAAACGCGGTCGCTCTGGTAAATTTACCCTAGCAAATGCCCCCCGGGCCCAGAAGGGCAGTTTCGTAATTGCCGAACGGCCGCGGGGTCCTTTTGCGTAATTGCGCGCGCCCGTCCTATATAACCCCACCAGGGGACTTTCGCTCCCCTCCTTCTCCTCCCGTCCAAACCCCAAATTCTCTCACTCTCTCTCATCCCCCTTCCTCGCCCTCTCTCTCTCTCTCCCTCCCTCTCTCCGCCCTCGCCCGCCGCAACAACCGCCGGACCACCGCGGCGGCACCTCCGATCATCGATCCGCCGCCGTCTTCCTCCGACCCTGCAAATCTGCTACCTCCTTCTCAGATCCTATCCTCCTTTCTCTGACCTTCGCTCCCCCCTCTCTCTCTCTCTCTTTCTCTCTCTCCATCTTATCTCCATTTTGTTTTTGTATTTTTAAGTTCCCATCTCTCTCTCTCTCTCTCTCTCTCTCTGAGCATTTTGGTAAAAATTCGACGTCGTTTTCAACGCACTTCGCACGTATTCTCCCCGCTCCGTTAAAACCCCGATCTGGCGCTTTTGCCCTCGGCGTCCGCGGGGGAATTGACGTGACCGCCCCTTGCCCCTCACCCGGGACACGTGGCGCCCATCCCCATGCGGGCGAGATGAGCTACCACGCCCGCACGATCCTGACACCCGGCGCGTCGAGGAAACGCAAGGAGAGGGAGTCGTTTTACGCCAGCGCCGCGGCTGCTGCTACTGCTGCTGCTAAGCCGACTTCCAGGCCGGCTCCGGCTCAGGTCCAAGCCGCGGCTAAGGAGGGCCCCGCGGCCGCCGAGCCGCCGCCCGCCATGTCCGACAACCGGCTGCTGGCGGGGTACATGGCCCACGAGTTCCTGACGATGGGGACGCTGCTCGGGTCGAGGCCCGAGGCTGCGGCGGCGGCGGCGGCTCGGGACGATGAGCCGCCGCCGGAGGAGGAGGTGGGGAAGAAGCCGAGCGGGAGCTACGGCGAGGTGGCGAGCATCCTGAAGGCCGACGGGGTCCACGTCCCGGGGATCCTGAACCCCTCCCACCTGGCCCGGTGGATCCAGATGTGACGTGGCCGCCCGCCATTGGCCCGGGCGGAGCCCCGGCTGCAGTGGGAGCGCGAGCAGCACCCGATCCGGACCTCATCCAGGGACCGACGGTGAGTCTCTCTCTCTCTCTCTCTCTCTCTACCTCTTACTTAGACGACACCGGAACTGTAGCACCACCTCGACGACGCCGACGACGGCGACGGCGCGCCTCTCCTCCTCTTGTCGTCTTTTTCTCTCTAAAAGCCCCTGCAAGGTGTCGACGACGAGCCTGCAAATCGCCGCCGCCGCCGCCGCCGCGACGACGACGCATCGTCGGTGTACTCGAGAGAAGAGGGAGAAGGAAGAGAGAGAGATGGATGGTTCCATTTTCGATGTAGAGAATCACATGAATTCGCGAATATGATGCGGGTTTTCTTTTGCCCTCCTGTTCTGCCTTTTTGGTGTATGCTTGTGCGTGTTAACCTGTTGACCTCCATGCCGAGGGTCGGTCGATGCTTAGCTTTAGCTTTAGCTTTTGCCATGGAGGAACTCCGCCGGCGAAATCATCGCCCCGCCCGGCCCGACCCGACCCGCAAGGGCGGCGAGACGGTCCGGCGCAGTGGGTCAGGGCTCCACTGATTTTCGTTCGATTGAATGATGACAACGTTTTGCTTTCGTCAAGTCGTGTCGCCTAACACGACCCGACATCGTACGGCGGCCGATCTGGGCCGTCGATACCCCGTAAGAATTCTGTTGTCCTAGCAATATGGTGTTGTTGGTGATGCGAGAATCATCGGGAGACATCGATTTCGTTTCGGGAGGAAGAACATAACCGGCCGATGAGGGCAAAAAGCAAAGCGAAATTCACGTTACCCGTTCTCGTCTACCGAAATTGATTTCTGTTCAATGTCGTGATGCCTTTTGGACACGAGAAACTTACGAAGGACCGCGTTCTATGCAAAATCATGCGGATCACACGTGGAACCGCGCGGAATTACCACCATTAGCAAGTGCGTATTTATCCATCCGTGGATCGAATTTGGCAAGTTATAGATCGGGCGTAGCGAGCCGTTTTGATCTGTGTCCTCTATCGTGTAAGATCACGTTCGCAATGGCAAAGAAAGAAACAAGTTAATCCTCGTTCATTAACCAACTTCGAAGAAACATTAATTTTCCGTTCGGCTACCACGTAAATTGGTAGCCTGGCGATAAAGGCGCCTAGCTATCTTCTCCGCTGCGTCACGAATCCGTCGTATTGAGAGGAAGCTTGTGGCAGTACGCGAGCGGAGCTGCAGTGAGAGGCTCGCCCCCTACACTAAGTCTTTGACTTTAGTTAAGAATGAGGCGGGAATTTTGGGGAAGAAAAGTGGTGATTTTTTTGATAAGGCTATGATATCGCCGGATTATGTAAAGGGTCAGTACTATGAAAAATCTCAAATTGGTACACCTATGATAATTTTACTCAAAACTAATTTTTTTACCACGAAAAACCTTAAACTTGTACATTTGTGATAAATTTACCCCAAATTAATTTTTTGATCACCAAAAACTCCGAACTAGTATATTTGTAACAAATTTACCCTCCGTTAGTTTCCATTAAATTGAATTAATACCATATAAAAATCATAAACCTGTACGCCTGTGACAAACGGAGGATAAAACATAAAATTGGTACATCCGTCAATTACCGCGTGTTATTTAACAAAGTAATTTGACAGTAAAATTTAACGGAAATAAAATGAGGGTAAATTTGTCACGGGTGTACCGGTTTGGGGTTTTTTGTGGTCAAAAAATTAGTGTGGGGTAAAATTTTCACAAGCATACCAGTTGGGGGTTTTTCGCATTATTAACTCTTATGTAAAATAGTGTATTCTAGAAAGGGCGGTACCATGAAGAAAACCTCAAATAAGTTTACTATGATAAATTTGACCCAAATTAATTTATGAGTTATCAAAAACTCCAAACTGGTACACTCGAGACCCTTTGTTAACTTCCGTCAAAATTTATCGCGAAATTGCTAGCTAGATGACACATCGTAATAGCTCAATTGACATGACAAGTTTACGTGAAAAATTCATATCTGTTTGAGATAAATTTGTCATAGTTATACTTTTGCATGATGTTAGCCAGTTTAGAAAATAGAAAAGGTAAGTTGATTTTGGTGCAAGAAATTATTGTTTTTTCTTTTACTTTTTTCCCACGATTTAATGAGTTGAATTTGCACAACCCTATTTCTCTATCTGTACCTATGTATGCATAATTATATTTATCTTTCGATTTGCTCGTCAAAAGAATGTGCACCTTCGACAAACTATAGATCATCGTAAGAAAATGTTCAATTTAAGGTTGTGGATTTGGCCAGCGCGCCAACGCCCACCGGGCGAGGCCGACACCCACCCCCTGCTGCAATGCCTCGGAAAGCCCAAGACTGGCGATGCACCTAAACCGAAACCCGTCATTTGTAAACTAACCAGGGTTTCTTGAGACCGAGAATAGATTGGGAAATCGAACATGTGACCTTCGACTTCCATATAAAGTCTATGGCCAATAAAAAACTGCCCCGGTGGTGCTATCTACATCGATACGACAATTCTTTCTGACCAATCCCATATGACTTGGATTGGCTTGCCAATAACCATGACAAACGCAGCTGTCCAATGTTGTCCGATACGTCCTTTTAAACTATAATTTTCCAACCTGTCTTCCGTTCATCTACAAAAATAAATTGCCTTTGACCAACTGCGAACAATCTTCTCGTTCGCATTGCAATTTGGAACCCTCTTCGTAAGCTATACTGGCCTATCATGAAATTGTCCTTTCCCACGTGGAATTGGTTGCTTCTTCATGGTAGGTAAGAAGACCATTTCCTTGTTTGTTGGAACGGCTTTCAACAATATTCCCTTTGGCATTTCGCCATATAATCATCTAGAACGTCTCAAGAACCAAAAACAGGAACGTGTAATGGATCTGACATATATTGCAAGATGGTTTTTTACGACTCGGCTGGAGGTTGAATAAGATCGACCCGTTAAGATTTCTCGTGACCAAGGAACTCAGATTGATCTTTTTTACGAATGCTGGCGAGCTCAACTGCTTAATCCAAATCTACATTAGACTGAATCGATGCGCAAGTTTTACAGCATGATCAAACGGAATGGCTCGAATGTCATTGGGAAATAATTCAGGAGTCGCAACCAGAATGAATACTTACATCACCTCAACACTCGAACATCAAATGCAAAACAAGGGAAAAGAAGTTTGTGATTATTGATCCCAGCAATACAACTATTCGAGTGAGCGGTAAAGTGAAAAGGGAACTCCACAAGTAGTATGATAACACCAGGTAGGCCAGCATTTCACCAACATGCCCTCTTGCTTTGTTACCATGAAAATGGTAATTACCATCACTCATCTTAGCAAACAAGTATAGCAATGGAGCATGTGTGCTCCCTAAACACCCCTAAACACGCAGAGAGAGAGAGAGAGAGAGAGAGAGAGAGAGAGAGAGGTGTCACCCTACCCTAAGCCTTCTTGATGGCAACTGATCTTGCCTTGAGATTGAGAAAGATTCCCCTGAGACAGGAAAACAGGTCAATTACAACAGAACAGCAATTCGAATAATTTATAGGTTTTTCTATGGCTCTTATATGCCTATATCGCATGTAGCTTAGAACGATCAACATGGAAAGTTTTCATGAGCTTATATATAGTTCGATATTGACCCTAAGCTTAAAGGTAATCAACAAATAAAAAGCAAAATTCGTGGGCTCGAGACTGCAAGAACATGCCTTAGTGGCCGCTCCTTTGACTTGTTACATTCTGAACATGCATTGACATCTCATTATTTTTCTTCTCTAGCTTTCATTAAAGAGTTGCAGCAGTAAAAAATCTAGCTTGCATTAGAAGTCAGGGTTGTGTTGGCTCTAAGAATATCGACCATCTGATATACTGATTGTATTTTTTTGAGAGATCAAAGCTAAAATGTAAACGATATGTAAAAGACCAGCTTCAAGATCCATTACATGTCTTCAACTTCAATAGTTCTTTTTATGAGCTCAACATTTAGGAGGTGTCAAGTAACAAAAAATTGCGTCGAACTGGAAGGAACTATGTACATTCATTTAGGAATAGCAGACTGTCTGGAGCAATTGTTCTAACCAGGTAGAAATACCAGTGATGTTTACTTTAGTCGTCAGTTATATTATTGTGACAGTCAATTGAAACCATATAACCAGTCCCTAACTAATGAAACCCATCAATTAAATGCCCCTGGACATGAGTACACCATCTATCAGCATATGCTAGGATAATCGGCATTCCAAGACAAGTGAAAGCAATGCCAAATAAGAGATCTCTTCTTAAACCACCTCATGCCTTGGAGGCAACAGAGGAACAAGCACTATTAGCAGGCCATGGCACTCGCTCAAGAAAAACAGAAAGCCGAAGTAAAAAGACAAACTTACCAGCATGAGGCAACAAAGCTGTGGAACAAAACGCGAAACTGCAGAGGCATGTACTGGTAATTCACATACCCCACTATGGGCCAAAACTGCATTATATCAGCATAATATTAGTGAGTAACAAAATCGTTTTAATGATTATACTTAAAGTTTGTTTAGCAACAGAGAGTTACACTCTTTTACCTTCCATGCAGTCAGTTGCACCGAAGGATAGTCCTTTCGGACTTTGTTCTTGACTAAACTCCACGATCTTCCTGCTTTCACAAAGTATATGCTTAACAAAATTTCTGGTATGCAGCACAGGCAGAGTACTCAAACATAGAAACTGTGTAAAGGAAAGGGAAAGTGAAAATCGGAGAATTTCACGCAAGTTTGATATCCTTTTTCATGCTAATTGTTTCCAGAGATTCATGACTAAAGAGCAACAGACAAAACTTGTAAACGAGGGAGAACTTCACAAAGAGGAACTGACATGCCAAATGAAGAACTACTACTCAGTAAAGTCCCCCAAAAGATAAACAAGATTCTCATAACAAAAACAAAGATGTTGATTATAAGAATTCTGATCCCTATTCCCACATTGATAGTTCCACCACTTGCAAAATCAACTCTAAAAGCAGAATAATCCTTAGATCAAAGCAGATTAGCTGAGTCAGCACGCACACCTAAATTGGAGAATAATATATCCTCTGGTCTGTAGCCCAGCAGATCACCACATGCCTAAAAAATAAACAAGGTACTAATCCATTTGGGGCGACATTGTAAGATCAGAGCATCCTCAATGGAGCTTATCTATGGATGCTTCATTTTCTATTTTTATGTAGCTGCAAAAAAGTGCTTGAACGTATATAGAATGAAATGTTGACCTTTATTACTTCTCAACACTAAAATTGAAGGAAACCAAAAACATAGAAAGAACTTAGAAGAAACTCTCAAGTCCAAGGGGACTGGATGCTTGAATATGATAGTATACTCATGGATGGTGGATCACTAATCAGTTGGCACAGATATCTCTTTCAATGAAATGCAGCTTAAAAATTGCCAAAGCCATAGTGAAAGCATGGACTGTAAAGTTACGATAAATTATCAAGAAACAATACTTGAAGCGACTACGGATGCATCGACGACATCAAGCTTGACTTAAAATATCTGAAATACGAGCATACCTTCAACCACCAAGCCATAGTACATCATGAAGAACATGTTATTCCATGGAGAAGTTGTTAATTGCTCCAACAATACCTATTGCAAAGCAATCTCATCCATCAAACATCGGTAGAAAAGTTCCACAGTCTATACATCCCACAAGCAAAGAAAGTGGCCCAAGCAAATGTAAACGCACGTGCTAGACAAAAATTTTTGGCTCGACATCTGAAAACAGACGTCAGGCTAAAAGTCAAAGTTCACAGCAGCCCTTTGAAATGAATGGTAGGCCCAAGCTTCTTACTTTCATGGCGACGGTTCTGTTGCCTTTCTTCCCCTTGAAGATGATGTCCATCAATTTATGGAGAAAATGCCCAAACGGCCCTCCATACGCAAAACCATAAAGCTGCCAAAAATCAATCAGTAACCGGCATATGAATTCGATACACCGAAGCTCGTATCAGCACGTCCAAATTAATCAACAAAAGGATCAATGGACAACCCAAAACAATAAAAATAAATAATCTGCACGACCCACGATCGTTCATCGTACCACGATAAGAAGCAATCTCCTGAGCTGAAGTCTCTTGATCCCGGAAATCTTCTGCGCGATCGTATCGCTACAGCCAGCCAAAACTCCGGCGGTGATCGCCTAAAACAACACTCAAAAGCCACGAAAACATTTCAAGAACGGAGCGCGGACCAAGAACCGCGACGACCCAGAATCAGGAGCCGCGAAAGGCGCGAATTTGACTCGACGGGCGCGGCGGGGAAGCGAAAACAGATGGCGGGCAAGAGCCCAGGGGGGAAGCGGGGCGAAAACCTTGGTGCGGAGAGGGTGGGCTTGGAGCTGTATCAGGTACTTCCTCCACGCTTCTTGGGCTATCTCCGACATGTCGCGATCAAGTCGAGCCAAGCAAACACAACCCAACACGCGCACGCACTCGGACACAGCCGCTCTCTCTTCTCTCTCTCTCTCTCTCTCTCTCTCTCTCTCTGTTTTCTTTGGTTTGAGATTCGTTAATTTAACAAGAGGGAGGTATAAGAGAGAGAGAGAGAGAGAGAGAGAGAGAAGCAGAGGATTTATATAGAGTTGAATAATCAACAAAGGAAGGTGGAGGGGGTTAGGTCCGAGCACGCACATTGGGGATACGAGGCCGCATCTGCCTGCGCAGAGTGAAATTGGTCAGACTCGAGTCGACGACGAAGACGAAGACGAAGAAGGAAGGCGAAGACCCACCAAACGGTCGTGTATATATATTATATAAGAGTAGAATGAATTGGAAGTGGGAAGATGAAAGCGTAGTTAACTCCTAAAAATTTTAAAAAACGAAATAATCAAGTTCTAAAATTTATCTCGAAAATATAATGATGACCTGAAACTCTCAAAAAGTGTTATCAAGTTTTAAAATTTATCAAATTGATCCAATCAAGCATTCCGTTAGATTGCGACTTTTTGAAAGTCTCGGGATTCGATTTTATATTTTCGTAACAAGTTTTAGAATTTGATTGCACTTTCATTATTAATATTAGAACTTAATTACACCTTTAAAGAGTTTTAAGGACTCAATTGAACTTTCGTGACAAATATGAGATTATTCTAATGTATTTATCTCTATTATATATATTTTATTTTTCTTTTGTTTGTTTCTGTTGTAAATTGTTTTCTGAATTTCGTCTTCGTGATTTTCCTCTCTCTTGTTTCGGTTTCTTGCATTTCTTTGCCTCGTCGTTTTGTGCTTCAACGAGGGTCACGCTCATCAGGGGGAGATATAAAAAGCCAAAAAGGAAAAGGAAGACGACAATAAATAAATGAATAATAAAAATGGAAACGTGGTTCTCTTTCTTGTCGCTATTTTGATGCGCTACCATCCTCTGTAAAAGACTCAGATTCCAGATAGGATTGGTAATAATTTTGGACCTTGATTCTCTTAGAAATTGTCGGACCCCCGGGATGCATTTCTGTCCTTTTTATTAGTTGTTAAAAAAAAATATTTACCATCCTTTTTTTAAGATAAAACACTTCGTGGACATCCGAAACAAATATGCTATCCTACAAGCACGAGCCTTTTGTCGACCTTCGAAAGCGACTGCATTTTATGGGGTGCGTTTATTTTGTGAAAAATTGAATGACTTGGAAAGCACTTTCTTAAAAATAAGTATTTGTATTGCTTACAGGAAAAAATTAACAAAATGATATTTTCATCATTAATGAAAATGTTTGGACATAAATTATAGTCGATAAAGAAACACTTTTCATCAATTAATTATTTCAAATAATACAAACGGTAATTTAAAAAAAATGCTCTTCAAAAATAGTAAATTTGATATATATAGGAACTTATGTAGGCTACTTTCTCCATTGCTCGACTAGCTCGTGTTTGTATAACGGGATTGAAAGTAGTTGAATGAGACTGGTCTTAGACATGGCCACGGTTCGGAATCGGCCGGTTCTGGTTCCGGCCCGGTTCAAAACCGACCGGCAAAAATTTAAAAAATAAATTATGAAATAAAAAAATAATGAATTATCAAATTATGAAATAATGAATTATTCTGTATAAAATGTGTCACGCCCCGCACTTCTCGGTGCGCCACATCCCTCGCAAAGGTCGATTCGTGTGCGACGTCCCAGGACGCGTCGCCGACCCAAACCCAAGACAGAGATTCAAAGCACATGCGAAAGCAATTAAATCCATCCGTACACAGATAAACACATAACCAAGGGTAACCACAGAAATCATCACTTGTACTAATGCTGAGAATCATTTACAATATTCATATACAGCCCAACTACCAAAAAAAAAAACGGTTCAAAGCCCTCTTCGACAAAAAGAGATAAGTGGCTCGGGGCTTAGGCACTACAACTAGCTGGGGCTTCTCCCAAAAATGTATCAAAGACTGTCGTCCTCAAGGCCGGGGGATCCAAAAAGTCGATTTTACAACAATCGTGAGAATAAATCTCGAGTAATTCCCCTAAACCTAAACTAGGCTAACATGCACCTCCCGACAAGTACTAAACAACACAAAGTACACACATGATCGACTCGGGGCCCTCGGGCCTAAATCTAATCTCACTAGACTGCGGGTTAGGCGTCAAATCAACAAAAACAGCCACGCAAAGAAGTTTAATCACAGCACATACACGTGCATTTCTATGTCAGCGCATGTTATGCATATGCTAGTGCTCGCACTCATGCTCATGCCTCATCAATGCATTAACGCACACTTGCACACCAGCACTCGACCATTTCTCAATTTCTCCTCCGACCGCGTTAAGCGATCAGGTCCGACCAGCGTAACACGCATCGGGTCCATCACTTCAAGATCGATCTCTGGCCAGCAGCTCATGCCACCTGACCAGCGTAAAAGCGCATCGGGCGGACATCTTCCGGTAATCCGGGCATCGTCCCGCGTAACATGCCTCGGGGCGGGTTCACTACCCCGCGTAACACGCATCGGGGTTTATTGTAATCACACACTCCACAAGCACCAATTCTTATCCCGAACCCCGCGTAAAAGCGCATCGGGGCAATTTAGGTGATCACAATGCACATGTCACTCGGGCACACTTATAAATGCAAATGCCGTGCCAATGCTTGAGATGCACATCCATGATCTGTAATAATCACACTTGGGCACTCATAAATTTCACAATGAGCATTTAGTTCAATGAATCACAAACCCAAGAAATCAAATCATCAAGCACGGTCATGGCACAAATTCGGCACGTAATTTATGCATATAAAACACCCAATTGGATCAGCATGAAATTTAAGCACCCGAAGCCAGTCAAGCTAATCCATTCCTAGTCCCGCTAGACATGCGACAGAGCATCATCAATTCAACCACAATCAAGGCTTAATTGGCCAATCAATTACACAAACCAATCAATTCCGGTAATCGCACTCTTAAACCTCAAATTAATCGCACCGCGCCCAAATTTAGTCCCGTCGTGGGCGACCATCAAACCGTAATTTCTAGGCCAATAATTATCGCCAAAATGCTCAATCATACTCCCCAATTATCATTCTAATTGGCCACCACAAAAATCAAAATACGGCTCGCACTATATTCCACATAATAAACCCGAACACTCCCGAACTCGGGCCAATTTAATCCAAACCGACCAGCCCATTTATCGTGCCTCTCGGGCCACTAAACCTCCATTAATTAATCAGAATAATCCATCAAATCGACCACAATCAATTCTACAATTTAACCCCTAAATAATCATAATTAACCCCTAAACCGGTCTAGAAATGTAAATTATCCTAATTAAGGTTTAGGGTTGTACTCACCGGGCGTCCTACGCTTAAAACGGGCCGGACGAACCGATTCGGGTTCGGGTGAACAGTACCCAGCGAATAATGTCGCCGGCAATGGTGAACGGTGTCGCCGCGATGAGCGGAAGCCGGGACTGTTCGGGAGCGGAACGGCGGCGGCGGCAGGCGGGCTCGGGGCCGCTCGGCTAGGCAGTGACTGGTTGGTCGGCCGGGGCGGCAACCGGCGGGCGGCGGCGACGGCTCCTCCGGCGAGCGGCGGTAAGGCATGAGGGAGAGAGAGAGGAACCGCGCGAGGGCAAAGCAGTGATGGCCCACCGTCGCTGCGAGGGAGAGTAGGGCCGCCGGGCGGTGGTCGGTGGTCGACGCGGGCGCGGCCGGGCCGGGCGACGCGACGCCGACTACCGGTGAGCTTTGGCTGCTGGGTCGTGGTTGGCAAAGTGACGAGCTGGACGGGCGGAGTAGACCAGCCGGGAAGGCCAAAGGAAGAAGACGAACGCCCCAGCAAGGAGAAGAGAAGGAGAGGAAAAAAAAAAAAAAAGAAAAAGAAAGGAAGGGAGAGGAGAGAGAGGGAGGTGGGGGAGAGGACGGACGGGACAGGGGGAGACGCACGGTCTCGAGGAGAAGAGAGAGAGAGAGAGAAAATATTTGAAAATTTATACTAATTCAAATATTTAACGCGACCCAGTGTCCCAAATGAAAAACCGAAAATGGTCTGCCAGTCCATAATAGACTTCGCACTTAAAAAGGGACAAAGGCCAAATTATTTAGACCAAATTTGTATCCGGTCAAAAATTCACTTTTTCACTATCCCTGACAATCTCGATACTGGCCACAATAATTTCGACACCGTCCAATTTATTTCGTCCCGAAACTCCCGGAAATCGACTGCCAAGTTCAGGGTATAAATAACGGCCAAATTCGATCGAGTGCGATTCTAGCAAAATTTCAAATTTTAAAAATAAGAACCCGAGAGTGATCAGTTCCCGGGCGAAATTTTATTATAAGAGCACTGACGAAATACTCTTTTTATAGTTCCCAAAAATGGGTCAAAATCCGGACCGTTACAAAATGTAATCAAAATGCACATTATTATCAAATTTGAGAAAAAAAAAGAGAAAAAGATATGGGACTTGAACTTAAAATGTAATCAAAGTTTTTTTTTTTTAACCGGGCCCAGAACTGGCGGTTCTGGGTCGATTCCAAAATTGTTGGAACTAGAACCGGGCCCGTAGGCCACGGGCCGATTTCAGTTCCGAACCGCGGGCCTGGTCAATGGGCCGGTCCTGGGTTTGACCCGGGCCGAAATCGGCCCGTGGCCATGTCCAACCCTTCATTTCCTTTTTCTGTATTTGTGTTAGGTGACTTGGAATAAGAGTAAAAGAAATTTAAAAAATAGAGAATGAAGATGTCACACCCCAAATCGTACAGGAATATGGGTAATGACATACCGTCCTTGCTCTTGAAGGACATTGCCTCAAATCATACCCAAAAATCAACTACCAAAAGTCCCCATCAAAAGTGTTCTCGAACTATCGACCACTAATCGAGGAACTTGAAAAACACATAAAATGAAAGGAATTTGCTACCACAGCCAAATGAGTAATTCATTTCTTCCAAGCAAATGATACAATCACTATGCATCGTTATAAAATAATATCAATCTAATTATCTCAAATTCAATATACTATATAGGTAAAATATCGAAAATGTATGATAACTTTCCAACAAAACTCTATACGTACAAGATTTAGTCATCAGAACTTACTCAATAATAACAAACAATCATCAATGGTCTATTTCATTGATTAATCTCATCAATCACAAGTCAATGGTCCATTCCATCGACTAATCACAAAGCTCATCATCGAACTATGGTCACAATTAACGTCGTCACAAAGGCGACCAAGTTTACCCCACTTGGCTAGGTCTACCACCTATATAGCTGGCGGTTTGACTCAGAAGGACGTCCTAACAGTATGCATACTTCCCCCTCAATGAGTTCTCATCATAGCGATATGAGCCATATCAACCAAAACCTTTCTCCGACAACGCACAATCAACACCATAAAGTTATTTCATAAACCGGCTTTACAGACCGAATCACGTAACCTTTCACAATTCCATTTATCAATTAAAATGCATTTCATAAAACATTTCGTAAATGATACAAACTACTTTTAGAAATTCCTTTAACTAAACATTTAACCAAAATATTCACAATTGGTCAATTTAGGCCACTTCATAAAACATTCTCAATCCATTTTCAATCGACTAAAAAGGTAACAAAAGTTCGATCCAATTTATGCAAGAACTATGCTCTTACTAACTCATACTATATTAAAATTCTATCATTTTCAAGACATGAGTTTGTAAATTCCTAGAAAAAATAATACCACTCACCTGAAATGGCTACGATAAAAAAACATTGATTATTCAAACCGTCGAACTCGCAATCCTATCAAATAAGCAAGAAACAAAACGATACCTCAACTACGACTTGGCTAAACTATGTTTAGATGCTAACATAACGACTAAAAGGCGCCTACAAATTGCTCACCCAAAGCAATTACTCAAAGCCGTCCGCAACGCGAAGCTTGAATGCAAAACTTGGTTGAGCCAAAACTTTCTCCACCAAACTCTATGCCAAGCAAACTTATAGTCAAAAGAAAACCCATTTAGAGCACTACAAGAATCCCAGCTTGGTTGACCCAAAAACGGGTCAAAGGTGACAAAAATTAGCATGGAAAGCTACTATCACGCACTATTCACCACTCGTGGCCAACTTAAAAAATTTATATCGGGCAAACCGTAAGTCCAAATTAACTTCCGTAACATCCAACAACTCCACGACACACTAAACTATCACTTCTATATATATATATGCCACTCCACAACTCAAAAATCGGATTACGCGGCTTGAATTTCAACAAACTCCAAAATTTGAGCCATTAACCCAAAAAATACTCTGATTGGACGAACAAGGGACGTAAGTACTTATCAAGCATTGGAGTCAAATCGGCTTGCCAAGATCCACAAGACGTTTATGCGCGAGCTTTTTCCTCTCTCTTTTCTTTTCCCTCTCCTTCTTTCTTTTCTTCTTTTCCTCTCTTTCCTTTCTGTTTCCCAGTTGCTGGAACTGTCGGCCCCTTTTAATCTAAGATGTCCACTGTTTGCTTTTTTGTTGTCTTTTCAACCCCTTTTTTTTTTCTAAAAAGTCTAAATATGATATTCCACTCTCCTTACAAAAATTTCGTCCTCGAAATTTAAACTTACCTATACTTTCAAACAAATGAGGATATATCACTAATGATGCAATGCGAAGGATCAGAAACATTAGTGCCCAAAACTTAGAATCCTCTCTAAGTTCATCTGGTGGTTCATAAAACTGTATTGATAACACTAGATATAAGTATGCTGAAATCAGAAGTATCACTCCATTAACAACTGCAGCGACAATCACAATTAGCAAGACAAGAAATTCTGATTTAATGAGACGAGTAAGCCAACATGAGGAGACCTTTCGTGATTTGTTTTTTTTGGCTTTTCTCCTATGATTGGGTCAAAACCCATATATTACATAAGGTACATTGTTTTTGAGTTTTCGTTAACACAAAGGAGGTGAGAATGAATCGATAAGAATTAAAAAAATCTTGAATAAATATAGGAATAAATATTACCCGATATAAAATGTGATTTTGTAGTTTGAGAAATATTTATGGCGTGATGACAACTATGTCAAGAATTATGAACCGGTCTATCTCTCTCTCAAACATATTTTGGTAAGTTTTTATTAATTGCTTCATTTGCTATGGAAAAGTTTTTGCTAAGTTTATATTCGCAATTAGAATATGAAATGTGATTCTGTAGGTTGAGGAACATTTATGGCGTGACAACAACAATATCAAGAATTATGGACCGATGTTTCTCTCTCTATCTCTCTCTTTTTCGTAAACATATTTTCGTAAGTTTTAATTAATTGTTTCATTTGCTATGAATAAAAATTTAGTAAGTTTTTATACGCAATTAGAATATATTTTTTTCTTTGTGAGTACTCTTGAACTTTTTTTATTGGCCCGGTTCAAACGGATTAGCAATCTATCGTCGAACCGGTTAAATTAATTCGTGAAATTATAAACTTTTTATGATCTTAATATTTTCCACAAGTTGATATAGGAGCATAAAAACACCAATTATTATGACAACAAAATGAATGAAATTGATTTCGGCGAGCGAAAATATTGTTAATTTCTAGGTCTTGCAGCTAATAGGGTTTAGTTGTAATAACTACTGCACAATGCAATGAAATGGAAGGAGAGGGACGGGTTAAGGTACTAGACTTAAAAACAAATATTTAGTTGTTAGAAAATACGTGCATGAGAGAAAATTGCATATCAAAGCAATACGATAATATGAAATAATAAAAGTTTTTTTTATAAAAATATTTTCATGGAGATAAAAATGCTGAGGAGTATTATTGAGATAAGATCAGCAAAATGAGTATTTTTAGATTTAGTCTTGTGAGGATTATCATTTATAGCAAGTATCATAACAAACGGCGAATTTGTAAGGGATAATATCACAAACAGTCCATGAACTTTGGTTCAATGTACAATTTGATCTCTGAACTCTTAATTTGTTCAATATAATCTCCGAACTTTAGCCTAATGTTCAATGTGGTCCCTGAACTTTTGGCACATGTTCAATTTAGCCCTTGAATTATATGAAAATGTACAACATAGTCCCTGAACCTAAATTAACGAAAGGACTACATTGAACATTTTTATAAAGTTCAGGAACTATATTGAACATGTACCAAAAGTTCAGGGACCGCATTGAATAAATTGAAAGTTTAAAAACTATATTGAACATTAGGTTAAAGTTCAAGGACTATAATAAACAAATCAAAAGTTCAAGGATCAAATTGCAAATTGAGTCAAAGTTTAGGAATTATTTGTGTCATTTTTCCAATTTGTAATAGACTTGTAATGTAATAACCATTATTGCATTCAAACATGCTGCTTATCTTTTGATATGCTAATGAATGCGGTCCACATGTCATTAAAGAATGTGATAAGTACATTAGAAGTTCTAAAACATGTCAGAATGTGCAATTGAGTTCTAAAACTTTCAAAAATTATAATTAAGTCCTAAAATTTGTCACAAAAGTACAATGGAGTCTTAATAAAACTTTCTAAAAGTGCAATCCAGTCTTAAAATTTGTCAAATTGGTCCAATCAGATCCTTCCATTGATTGTAATTTTTTTTTTTAAGTTTTGGAATTCGATTGCACTTTCGTGATAAGTTTAGGACTCGATTGTACTTTCGGACAAGTTTTAGGACTCGATCGCACTTTCGTGACAAGTTTTAAGATTTTTAGAGTACTTAAACTTTGGTTTAGAGTCGCGAGTTGGGTCACGTATGTGAACCATGACATGGCAATATTGACCGATAGTGTTTTGTCATGTGTTTTGGGTCTATTGCTACTTTTAAGTAGCTCATCTCCCAAATTTAGAGTGACTCAAAACTTTCTTAATGTGCTTTATGCTGACTATGTTAGGATTCCACATGGGTTGGGTCTTTGATTAACATTCTTGGAGGTTTCCTCCCGTTTGATTGGGAATCATCCCCGGGGGTCCATGTCGAGTGACTCAAAGTCCTCCTTGCAATTTCTATGTATTTGTCCCATGATCGCTTTACATGATCCACGTTGAAGGGGGTTTTTAGTTCAGCTTTGGAAAGGATCCTTAAGCCTTTAAAGCCCCTTGAAGAAAATATCAGGTGTTTGGTTCAACTTTTGGGGCTCCATTAGCCAAATACTAGCATTTGGAATACTGAAAGCCCAAAGCTGGTAGGGTCCTACTTTGGGCTTTTGGAATTCTCGGAATGCTATAGTAGCAATTTAATGACTTTTTTTTCTTTCTAATATTGTCCTCATTGATAACTATGTGTTCCACTTTTGCCCTCAAAAAACACAGTTCATCTTCTTCATCAAGTTGTCTTCGCCAGAGCTGCTGTGGGTCGAGTGACACAGATCTCGCCAACCATGGTCGTGCTACCTCGCGTCGCGCATCCTCAGCATTGCGCATCCTTGGCTCACCCAGGCGACAACCGTCCTCCGTGACCCCAGGCAATAGTCGCCTGAGGTCGCACGATTGCCTAGGCGCCATTGCTTGGGTGTGTGATCCCAGGCGACAATAGACTGGGTTGCGCGACCCTTGCCAGGGGTTGTGCGACCCTTGCCGGGGGTTGCCTGACCTCAGGCAACGGCCGTCGGCGCTATATCTGGCTCACCGGCGATTGCCTGACCTCGGGTGATGGCTATCGGTGCCAGATCTAGCTCGCCGGCGGTTGTAGCCCTGCGCCAACTTCGGCAAAGGGTAGGATAACCTTTTTTTTAATAAAAAAGAAAATTCCCAGAGCCCTTTGCAAAAAAAATATACCAAACACTACTTAGATCAAAGTAGCTTCACAAAAGATTTTTTATCAAATGTCATTTGCATTTTCCCAATAGGCTTTAACCTAAAGGTATTTATATTCCTCCAAGGCTCATTGCAAAATTGAACCAAACGGGCCTAAAGACTATCAACGACCGAAGGTCTTCTTCCTCCATTTGGCTTAAATTCTAATATAAGTGATCATGCGCACAACTTAAAGTATAATCGAAATCAATTGGTTCTTCGTCGTTCGCACCTCATTAAGGATGTCGATTGTTCCTTCATCGATACTTATCGTGTTTGAATGCATCTAACCTTCGCTGTCCTACACGAAAAAATGTATTGCGACATTATAAATTTTGAAGATATATGAAGAGAAAATCTCTCTAGAATGCCCCTTTCCCAATATGCATGAGCTGTCTTTCCTATTCCTACATAATCGTATCAAAATACTCAAACTTAGATCTTAGACAAATAATGTATGAGTGAAAAGGACATATGTATTGAGGGAGAGTTTTGAGGGTTTGGCCTAGCGTTTTTTTTTTTTTTTTTTTTAAATTTCCACAATTAGCCTCGCAATGAAAGTTAAAAGACAAAAACAACACAAAAATTTGATTATTATTATGCTTTTTCTCAGATTATAAAATTTTTAGTTTTCCATTAAAGTGATTTTACCTTAAATTTCTTCTGCTTTCAGGTTACTCGTGTGAACCAACCCCTATTCTCTTGAATGACTTTACTCCTCAAATATTTCTCATCTTTGAGTGAAAAACATAAAAGTAAAGAAAAGGATGAGATAGCAATATAAAGTTGCAATCTCCACAACTAGGAAAATTAGAGAGAGAAAATCATGGAACCAAATTGGAAAATGCACAAAGTATTGCTCAATTTAAATAGGGAGAATGACATAAACAGTCCCTGAACTTTGGTCAAATGTACAATTTGATTCCTAAACTTTAGCCTAATATTTAATTTGATTCCTGAATTATATAAAAATATTCAATGTAGTCCTTCCATTAATACAATTTGATACCTGTCAACTGTCACATTTCAAACAACTTGGCAATTTGATGGTAAAACTTAATTGAAACTAACGAAAGGTAAATTTATCACAAATGTACTGGTTTAGAATTTTTGGTGATCAAAAAATTAGTTTTGGGTAATTTTATCACAGGATTACTACTTTGGGGTTTTCCGTGACATTAACCAAAAAAAAAAAATTACTCAGATTTATTTACGAAATGCACGTGGCTCGCGCGATATGTATTTGTTCAAGTTTGCAAAAGTGATGAATAGTATATAAAAAGGTAAATAATAAGAGGTCTTCGTCCATGGAAATGGGCCGGGCCAGACATAATTTGGAGTAATAGTCCAAGCCCACTATCATCCATCTCGACGTGTTCCTCTCTTCCAAATCTGAAGTCAGCCTAGAAACCTATTCATACTTTCTTGAGTTTTAGACATTGGACATTCATGCTTCTTTAGTCGATATTGTATAACTTGATCGACTTGCATAGCCATCTATTAGCTCCGAAGATAGCTCGCCTCCGTGGTTCATTGCAGCAGTCGTCTCCGATATCGGACACCCTGCTACTTCTTGGCCCGGCTTGGACCATGAGGTGGGTCGGTCGCAATGCCGACAACTTGGCTCGCCGTCCGACCCGAGCGGGATCTTGGATGAGGCCTTCTCTCGAACAGGCCCTATATTTAGTCAGTTGGACGTATGAAGCACGTAAAATCAAGTAAACCCTAATCTTTAAAGTTTGGATATCGTACTCATATCAAAAGTTGTTGTCGGAGGGAAAGAGTCGTTTTGTACATGGATTGGTCATCTTTAGCAGCACATACAGTAGTCTTCCACTATCAACATGGAACCATCATATCTTGTCTCGCCTAATGCCAAAATCAATACAGGGAAAATTGTTGCTCCGCAACAATGAAATCACGGTACAACTTGTAGACTGAATTATTTTCTTAAAAATGATAACTTGCAAAAAAAAAAAAAATTAACGAACAAAAAATATTTATATTATCAGAGAAAATAATTAAACGGAAATTGATGTCGATAAATATCACTTTTAGAAAAATGATTTATAAACAATTTTTTTTCGCAAAACAAATGGAATCTTAATTAATTACGAAACACCAAATATGGACGAATCATCACAAGGACATACTAAACATTTTTCTTGTCTATTTAATATATAGGGACAACGGGTTTCATGGATGCGTTTCTTATTTTAACATGTCGATACCTGCACGCCTTGCATCCTTAATTTTTAATGTATCTTTATCTTTTTTAAAGAAAGGAAATACTTCAAAAAAGATTTTACATTCTAGTAATTCTTAATATCCCGATGAAAATGAAAGTGAAATCTTTTTTAAGGTCATGATTAGAACCATCCGGCGGACTATATACACGGTAGCGTGCGTGTGCGAGCGAGGGGAGAGAGAGAGAGAGTGGAAGTTGACAAGACCAATGATCTATTAACCCTGTCGGCCTAGTGCTTCCACGTTGTTGGACAAACAGAGATATGATGAAAAGATGTTGGGAAGTGTAAAACGGGTTTGTCCCTCGTTTTAAGTCATGTCACCAATCTAATTAAATTTTTATTGATTTTTCTTTTAGATTTAAGTGATCAGACGGTGTTCAGCGATTTTTACGCACCTCGACTGATCCATTTTTCCCGAGCCATTGTTTAGTACTCCCCATGTACCGTTCGAATCATTGTATTTACAAAATAATTTGTGAAAAAATCATGTCTTTGGGATTTAAAATGGTTAAAGAAGATTTCGAGAACAAGTAATGCCTTAGATTGCGACACGATGCATTTCCATTGTCATTCCAAAGCATGGCTTAGAATCGTTTGGCGTTTGTAGTACTTGAGGTGTCCTCGAGCGGCGTTGTGGTACGGGGGGTGGCTTGAGGACCAACTTAAGGTTACTGAATTGCCGAATTATGCCTGAAAATTGCCGAATTGTGCCTGAAAATTGCCGAATTGTGCCTGAACTTCTTCATTGTCCCGTTTACGTGCATCAGTCAAAGAGTTCTTTTATGGTGCAGTCCTCGGTCGAATCTGACATGTTATATCAGTAATTGACCATTGAAAAGTTATAGAATAAGAACTTAAACATTAAAGTGCTATTACAACCATCCAAAAAGAAAAGGTACTTTTACATGAGTACGATACCACACGTTCTTTATGCGTATATAATTAGATCCACTTCATGATAATGTTTATTTTCCATTAATACGGTAAACATGAAGGAGATGGAAGCCTTACTGAAAATCATACGTGTGTACGTGTATTTTACGCGAAATTTCTTAGTATTTACTGATCAATTTGTCCTTTAGCTAATAGAAATTATAGTTGTTTCCTTAACCAGACAAATCGTGTTAAGTTGTTTTAGCCTATTGGAAGTGCTCGTGAACACTCAGATTTCCATTATGGAGAGAATGATATCACATTTTCTATGGAAAAAGTTTTGCCCAAGTTAGCAAATTCGTAATGGGTTTCTCTGGCTCTCCATCTATTTCTCTCTTTGACATGGTGCGCCTCTCGAGTGGTGCTGACATGGAAGATTGACAAGAACTATTATTATATACACGGTCTATTACCCTAAAAAAAGCTCTCAATTTTAGCTCTAATTCCAATTCTATCATAATTTTTTTTTGTCTCATAAGAAACTCTCAACTTTTAATCTAATCTCAATTTTAGCCTAAACTTTTTTTGTTTATAAAAATCACCAATTTTTACTTGAGTTCTAAGTCTGTGCCCGTTAACCATTCATCCAACATTGCTTTTAGTGATATGGCATTTCCACGTCATTGTTCTAGTTTTTCCCCAAATTCATATCCAAGAAGACGTCTTTGAAGATAATTTCAATGTCAGTCCAAATGGCGTCTTCTTGGATTTGAACTTTGGGTAAAAATTAAAGCAATTAGGGTTGACATTCGTCAATTGTTCTTACCCTTGAGAGAGTCTTCACCCCATCTTGCTCGTTGATCTTCGATTTTCCACTGAGTCTTCAATCTCTCATGCCTAGGAGTCTTTCATCTCTTGCTGTTAAAGAGCGTGCGCTCAAGACACTCAAACAGCTCTTGCTTAAGAGTTTTCTATCTCTTGATTTTCAAAAGAAATTTTGGACATAGGGTTAATGGAAGTAGGTTTGAGACCCAAGTAAAAGTTTGTAGTTTTTTATGAGAAAAAAAAATTTAGGATAGATTCAAAAGTCGGAGATTTTTTAGGGAACAAAAAAAGTTCATGATATAATTGGGACTTAACTTAAAGTAAGGAGTTTTTCTAGAGTATAAGGCCCTATGGACACCTAGATAATGTACTAAATTCAACTTCATCTAGTGTTGTCCCATATAATTCATATTCTTTTGTTTGGACATTTTTCACAAACTTCGATATGATGATGAGCAAACTAGGTGTCCACCACATGCAATTAATCTAAAATTGACGAGACAAAAGGATGACCATAAATTCTTCCAGATTGAAAATTGA
This sequence comes from Syzygium grande, assembly GCA_024733475.1. Lineage (NCBI taxonomy): Eukaryota > Viridiplantae > Streptophyta > Magnoliopsida > Myrtales > Myrtaceae > Syzygium > Syzygium grande. The sequence goes on along the minus strand of JAMXDD010000005.1, from coordinate 18,039,501 downwards.
CCATCATGTTAAACAATGGCCAATGATGATGAACTAGTAGTGGAAAGATTAAAGGGAGTGATCGTGCAAGGAATCAGTGGAAGAAGATTCACGATTTGATTTGAATTCAATTTTTGGTTTGTAATAAAATTAGATTTAAAGCGAAAAAAAACTCAATGGAAAGCTGACATAGCAAATGGCAACTTTTCCGAAATTCTCAGAAAGTCAATTTACATAAAAAAAATAATGGAAAAAAAATAAAAATAAAAGAGGCTGCAGAGATTGGATGGTGATTATAGCACAACTGGACACAAATTAATTAATAAATAAATTGTAGGATAAATAAATGTTATGAAAAATGTGAAATTAATGGCGACCGCTGGTTCATCCACACTTTTCTGGGATTCAATCATGATAAGCCAAACCATTGGGGGTTTACCCTAGTGGCCACTCTTCTTCTTGAGAAGGGAGGTTAATACGAGAAAGTGCAAATTTGGAATTGTGAGTGAGAGATTTTTTTCATGATTTTATTGTACGAGAATCTCAAATTTACTTTATTTTTTTTTTTGTTTTTTAATTTGTTTTTGGTTTTTTTTTTCTATTCAAATTTAATAATTTAAGATGGGGATTTCTTTATCCCTCACACATGGGATTTTAATTAAATTAAGATAACCCCTTCCCAATAGAGCTGCGGGTCTATTAAGTTATGTCAACTCACATTAATGCAAAGTCAAATAATGAATTGCATAGTGCTTTTTCTCTCTCCTCCTTAGGGTTTTTTCCTATCCCTCCCATCTTCACACAACTTCTTTCTTTTATCCTTTACGGATTGGAGGGATTGAGCTAGATCTTTCTCTCTCCTTCCTTTTTTTTTTTTTTTTCATTTTTCTTTGGTTGATTTGGTTTTTTGTCATTTTTTTTTTTGCTTTCCTTTTATTTTGCAGAGCTTTTCTCTTTTGATATAATTTAATATTTCTATCCCAATCTAATCTAGATTTGGAGATTTTTGCGTGTATGATCTCGGGATTTCGCTTCCCTTGAGTTTTGTTGATGTACAAATCCAAGTGTCAGATTTGTGTTTATTCAACCTTATTATTTTGAGCGGTGATGGAGTTGGGGATGCCAAACTTAGGCGCGCATCGTCGAAAGGCAAAGCGGTAATAACGGATGGAGATCTCAGCGTGTGCTCATTACTGACGATGGATTCAGTGATCAATCATCGATTTTAGTTAGAAACAATCACAAATTTGCTCTTTGAGATGGTGACCCATAGCCTTGAAGTTGTCAAGGATTTGTTTTAGCGTTGGACTGCATTATTTTTCTCTTATATTTTCATGGAAATGAATGAAATGTTACTATGGCAAAAAAAAAAAGGTAATGAATTGTGCTAAGACATCTCAAAACCCAGGTCAAAACGCTAGTCCTATCACCACACGGTATAAGAATAGACAAGTTCTACTCATTATCACCCTCTTCTAGACCAAATCACGATGGTGGTGATAATTTCATTGAAATATTTCTCCCAAGTATCAATCTATACTGAGGCTGTATTTTCCTCGATCCATACTCAGAGCGAATTTCCACGACCTAACTTTGCATCACGTGAATAAATAATATAAGCTGCATATAAAAAGACATGCAACACCACCTTCGACCACCATCACTCTATCGTTCCAAATAGAATGCATCACTATAATAATAAGTACTTCTATTGCCGGATCGCTTCTGGCCGCCGGAGCCATCCTTCTTGTTGCTAGACCACCGACCGTGTTAGCCTCCACCACCACTACCACCTCATTTGCGATATTGCCGCCTCTCCACCATCACCGTAATTATTATCACACCACGTCAACCCCCGTGCGCTGCTGCTGCCAAAACCAATTGCCACGTTGCCAGCAGCATCGCCGTCGTCGCCTGTACCCCCATCACGACCCCTAGCCCACCATCCTACAACCACCAAGGCCTAAACATTTTAATTGGACTAATTGAGTCAATTTGGCTAACTTTGATCATAAATTGTTGGCATAGATGCTGACGCGGTGCAACTGGTGTTAAAGTAGATGTTTTCAAATAATTTTAATTTTTTTTGAATTTTTAATCTTTTTTTCCTTTCATTTTCGCCAGCCTTTAGCAAGGCTGTGAAGGTCGCAGCCCCGCTGGCTTCGGGCGAGGGTCACCAACCAAGATGAAAAAGAAGAAAGAAAAAAGAAAAAAATTAATTAAAAAATATCAACATCAATGCCGGTTGCACCACATAGGACAACTAGCATCCACGTCAACAATTTCGGCCAAAATTAGACGGACGGACTCAATTGGCACAAATACAAAAGGTTTTAGAATTAAATTGATCCAATTAATTGGTTTAAAACTGAATTGATGTATCAATGTAATATGTTTATAACCTTTTTTTTTTTTCCGAAAGCGCCAAAAATTAACTCTGGCAGCACTTGATGATGTCAAGAAAGATACCCTAAACTTACACAATGATATTATAGAAATTCTAAATGGATCTTCAATATAAATAAAAATATACACATTTCAAATTCGTTTCACCCCCTAGGATGATTATTCTATACAAGCAAGAACGTAGTCCAACATCCTTCACACCAAAAAAGGAACAAAAAGGAATCTAAGTATGACGATAATACGTTGCTCCACTAAGCTCCTAAAAAAGAGAAGAAAAAGAGAGAATTTTGCAGAGTCGTCTCACTAAATCCAAAGATGTCTTCGAGACCTTCAATCCCAGTTCGTGGACACTGGGCAAGGTGATGCCTACGTAATATATATTGCATATAATAATCTAATACAACATCTTTTTCCTTGATTTTTTTTAAATTTTTTTTTTACGAATTTCGACACATGTTGCGCACTTTGGTTGGTTTGTTTTAGACCATAGTAATTATAATGATTGTTCTCATGTATTATAATAAACGTTCGCACGTAATCAAGTCCCCACCTAGCAAATAAGCAAAGTAGAAAATGCTTATGGACGAGAATTACTAGTTCCCCCATTACAACAAATATATAATTTTTTTTTAAATTTTGGATATGAAATGAAAAAGTTTCCGGACACTTATTTCATCTCTCGGATCAGCAATGATATCATCTTGAATTATGATCCACGTTTCTCATGCATGTTGCATGTCTAATATAATTTTGGAAATTACTAAACACTTAAACCACAAGTTGCTTTATTAAGAAAAATGAGAACACTAATTAAGAAATTAATTTTATAATTCTTGACGTGTTGACTTATTTTGTAAGACATTTGTATTCGAAAAATCAAACTATTCTATATATATTAATTGAATAGGCTTATAAAAAAATTATCCATTAAAGATGTCGATACATGTAAGAATTGTTTTGAAACCCATGAAATTTCGCATCCCAATAATCAGATATCTCAATATGTCAAATTAAAAATGGTGGCAAAAATACGCGGCAATTTGACTCTAATTGATATGGCGGATTTCATACACGTAAAGATATCCCGAATTTTTTTGATGCGGTAATTAGAATCTAATCCGCTTATTTAAATATTAATTTTTTCGATGCGGTAATATTAAAATGTTAAGAAAGCACCAGTTAAGAGCAAATAAAAAAAGACAGGATTAGAGGAGAATTTGGCGGCCAATGCGATTTTTGTGCTCCCCGTTACACCATGTTGACTTCCACGAGTCAAAACACAAGTTGGTGGGGAATGCCCACATTTGACCCCTTTCCGACCAGAATCTACATGTTTCTTTCTAATATTTGCCACATTAATTTAGACACCCTAATCCCATGTACCGCATGAGAGACCTAGTGGGAATTCTGAATAGAAAGATTAGTTTCAGAAAAGGGATAAGTGCATTAGGAGTTCTAAAACATGTCATGAAAGTATAATTGAGTTCTAAAACTATAAAAAAGTGCCATTAAGTCCTAAAACTTGTCATGAAAATGTAATTGAGTTCTAAAACTTTCAAAAAGTATAACTAACGAAATGACTTTATTGTATCAATATGACAATTTTTAGGATTTGATTGTATTTTTTGCAAGTTTTAGGACTCACAAGTTTAGGACTAGATTGCACTTCATGACAAGTTTTAAGAGTTAATTATACTTTTTGAACGTTTTATGACTCAATTGCACTTTTGTGACAAGTTTTAGGATTTCTAATACACTTATCTCTTTTGATAAGTGTTGACACATGATTTTTGGTCCAATTTTTAATTTTATATAAGAATCATAAAATTAGGATTAGGAACCTTGGCCATGCTTAGGAACCTATTTTTAAACAAATTAAGAAAAATACCAAACGAGGTCCAAAAATTTCCCAAAAATAGTAATTAGTCTTATTTTAATTCCAATTTCAGCCTTGCAGCTTAAATTTTACAAAATTTCAATTTAGGGTATGTTTTTCCCAAGTTTGGGTAATTTCATATCCTAATTGAACCAAAAATCCAATTAAGTCATTTCTAGGCATTTTTAGGCTATAATGTCTTCACAACAATTGATTTTGAGACCTTGAATTTCATATTGGTAGGTCCAATATCACAATTTGACAAAAAAATTGAAAAATACCCAAATTAATTGAAAATTAGAGATTTTAGGACCCAAATTGGTGATTTCTTTCAATTTGAAATTTTCAATCAAATTTTATACCTTCCCTAAGGGTAGTCAACCATGGGGAATCCAATTTTGGCCGTATCTTTGTAAAATTAGGTCATTTGGACCTTCAATTGAATAAAAAAACATTTGAACCGAATTCAAATTTGGGTTTTTCGGGCTTAATTGAGAAAAAAATTCAAATTGATCCCATATCGTAAGGTAAAATGTGTCAAGGAATTGAAATTTGGGGGTTAGAATCGTGAAAATGGGTCAAAATAGGGTTCAATTTGCAATTTTAAACGAACCCGGGTCTGCAGGGTCGGTCGGGTCCAACTCGACCCAACTCAACTTGCATGGGAAAGAGAGGAAAAAAAACCAAGTTGGCCCTGCCCCTTTACCGACCTAGAATCCCCATTCTAGCATGTGCAAAAGAAAAGGGGATAGCTGGAGTCCTCCAGCTATCGACGGGGAACTGTTGTAACGGCCAATCGAGGCGGTTAGAGGCCAAAAATCCCCCCGGGGAGGAGATCAAAATGGGCGTGAGAAATAGTTCCCAGCACAGAAGCTGAACAACATAAATTCCAAGAGAGAGAGAGAGAACCAGAAAAGAGAGAGATAGAGAGGAATTAAGAGAGAGAAGGAGCTGAGGTCCTCCCAGTCGAGTGACCGACGTCGTCCCGACAGAAAAGGAGTCGGCGAATCAACCTTCAAGTGACCTTCTCCTCTGCGCAGCCAGTGAAGAGGCTGATCGGGAAGGCCTAAAACCCAGCTCCAATTGGCAAATCTAGGACTTTCCCGATTGAATGAAATTAAAATTTTTGGGGATGTACAAGTTGTTCATTTAAAAAATTAGAATTTGTTAGAGTTTAAATGAAATCTAGGCAAATCTAGGACTTTCCCGACAAATCTGAAACCTAGCTCCGATTAAATGAAATTAGAATTTTTGGGGATGCACAAGTTGGTCATTTGAAAATTCCCTAGTTTAAAGTTTAAAAGGGGCTTAACCCCTAGAAAGCCCTAAAAGGGGGTTTAACCCCCAAAAGGAGTCTAATCCCTAAAAAACCCTAAACCACTAAAAAAAGCACAACCCTAAAAATGAACAAGCCATTATGGCTTCATTAGGCTTTGATTGTTTTGATTGATTTTCTTTTTTGGGGACGATATTAGGATTGTTGTTTGTGAATTGAATTAATTGTGCTTTTCATAATTGATTGATTCGTCCTCGTGTAGAACGGTTAGGATTAGCTGATAAGCCTTGAGAAATTGCATACTATGCTAGATACATCAAATCGGGTTAGGTGCCGGAAGGGCGTTAGAGATTTCAACATTAAAGTTGTTAACATAACCAAGTCAACCTACCCATGATATCTCTAGTTCGAAGAAATCGAGGTAGTTCTCCCCTGTCTCGGTTAGGTTTCTAGTCAACCATTAAAGACTAGTGGTGATTCCAAAATAAAACATAAGCAAAACAGAAAATAAATACCCGCTGTCTCATGAGGTATGGTTAGGGAGAGACTCTCGTTCATTAAGTGATGAAATACTCTACCATTCGCGATGAACGAAAGAACCTCCTAGCATGCTTTGGGTGGGAAAAGCGTGGCGCGACAATAAGTATCAAAACCTATACAGTCTTCTAATACCACAAATGATTGGTTGATCTGTACTATCAATCTAATTACGCGTCTATCGAATTTTTAGTTCAATTGATTGGAGAACCAAATTCCAGATATATTGAATCGTGTTTTTCGATTGTTCTATTTGTCACGCCCCGAACCTCGTGGCATGCAACATCTCTACCTTAGTTGATATAGGTGCGACGTCCCAAGAAGCATCGCCAACCCAACGCCCAAATAGAGAACAAGCACAAGCGGAAGCAATAATTAAACCCTGACAATTAGAATATGAGACAAGAATAGCACCACATCAAAATACATAGTTGAAAATATGTACGTTTTGTATTACTATTAAAAGCTGTTTTACAAAGGGTATACATATCCACTACTAGACCAAAAACAGTCAACAGCCACTACTAATAAAAAAGGTATAGGTGGCTAGGGTGAGTTGGATGGATCTATGAGGAGGACCACAAATCAAAAGGTACGGCCACTCTTGCCATGCATACAGCCTATCCTAAGGCTCCCAATCCAGGTTTGACAACTCTACAGACTCTTCTGAAGAACTCTCAGAGGGCTCAGACTCTTCTGACTCCATATCTTGCGCTGTAGCTCATTTGTCCTTAGAATCCTGCTCCAACTCTGGATCTAGGTAAAGACCTAACTCGTCATCCGCTCCTAGCTCTTCATCGGATCCTATCACGGCGACTTCCTCGTCCCCGTCCAGGTCTTGGTCCATCGGCTCCGGCTCCTCATCCATCGACTCGGGGTCCTCATACCAAATCTCGGGTATCGGATTCACATCGACCTGCTCGTCTATGGTCGGGGATCCACAATCTCGCCATCAGCCATCTGTGGAATCATCACCCCAGTTATATCTACCGGGATGTCAAATGTCCGGAGGGGTCGCCTAATGTTTCTGTCGACATCTTTTAAGCACCAGGCCACATATTCTTGAGTCTGATGAAAATACTCGCTCACATTTACAAATACTTTAGAACGATATCTTACATACGCCTCCCCATTCCCTACTAGGTACACTCTAGTAGTGGTGTGGATCTGCGTCGGGATCCTAAAAAGCGGTAGCGACTTTGGCATGCTCAAGGCTGGGGGTCTGAAAATGTGGGTTATTACAACCGTGAGATGAATTTCAGCGAGTATAACTCCTAAACCTAGGCTAGGCTAACATGCATTCTCCTGATAAGCATATCATAATCAACAAATCAATACCAATCACAATCATCCTCCGACCTGGGCCCTCGAGCCCCGGTCACTTACCTGGCTGACCCTATAGGTTAAACATCTCAACATACTAATCAATTCACATACACGAACACACTATCCATACGCACGTTATATGCATGCTCACGCTCATCCATGTTCATATCACATGTCTTTCACCGAATCTCGCACCCTCGTACACCAGCCCATGCATTTTTATGCATGCAAATGCTATTATCATGTCATGTCCATGTCTCGGCTCACTAGCCCACACTAGCACACTGACAAATGCTCAATTTATTAATTAATACAACTCGAAGGCCAACAATTGTTAATCCGACCCGAAGGCTACGATCCAAAGGCCCACAACACTCCACGGCCAGCGTAAAAAAAATGTATCGCTTGGCTTAGTGTCTCTAGCCTGCTACAAAGTGCATGAGACACAACACTGATCTCCTTACGAATCAGAGCCTTCTACAAAATGCATGAGGTTGGTCGCCTTCCGGACGTACCGGGTATCGTCCTGCTACAAAGTGCATGAGGACGGCACACCCCGCTTAACACGTGTCAGGGCGAAATATGATCACACAAACACATACAGCCAGTTATTATCTAAACCCCGCGTAAAACGCATCAGGGTATTTTAAGTGATCACATGCTCATGTTAGGCACGTATTCTTGCACAATTTCATCACATACCTCATTCTCGGCATACACAAATGCGTGGCCATGAAATATAGCACATTGCACCATGAGCATTAAATATAATTAGGCACTGAGTCAATTTATGCCACGACAATCTGTTCACTTGGTCAATTAATACCGTGTGGCCCAATTTATAATATGCACTGCAATAATCAAACTTAAGCCATTAATTGGCCAATCACATCCCACATTGGTCGACCATACGATCACACAACATGGCAATATTCAATTTTCCCAAAATTTGGCACAACAACCAATAAATCAGACAATCCGGACATACCCGGCAATTCAATCACCTAATCCTCAATCAGTCCCGGCTAGTCCAATAGCCCACTAATCAATCTCACATTAATCTACTGATATTAATCCAGTAATTTTCCCCACCATTCGATTCATCAATTTCACCCGATATTTGCTTACAACACCTAAACTAGTTCAGAAAATGTATTATCAGTCATAATCTGGATTTAGGAGGTATACTCACTTAATTCTAGACCACGACGATGAGAAACAACGGTCGATCACCGGTGAATGGTGGAACCGGCGGCAGCGTTCTCGGCAGTGGCGAAGACGGCGGCTCACGGCAACCGACGGTACGGACGGCAGTCCCTTAGCCGATCGTACGACGGTGGGAGGAGAGAGGGAGGTTGGGTCGGTAAGGGTGAGGGTCGGTAGTGAGGCGACGGACGAGCGGCGGATGGCGGCCTCAGCTTCCCGGCAACAGTGCATGAATGGCGACGGGGACGGCCCGGCGGCTTCACGGCCGAGAGAGAGAAAATGAGGGAGAGAGGGAGAGGTAGGGGATGGGTTGAGGGTAGTGGTGAGGCGTGGTTAAGCAACGGCACTAGCGGACGGCGACGGTGCAGCGGGGTCCAACAAGCTCCGGCGTACGGATGGCGGCCGAAAAGGAGGAAGAGCAAAATGTGGAGGAGGGGCGGATTGGGGAGAGCTGGCCGAATGAGGGGGGAGAGAGAGTGTGGGGGTCAAAACCGGTCAAATATTGGGGCTAGGTGGGACACTTGTCGCCGATCCGGGAATTTTGACCAAAATACCCCTAATCCGACGGTCTACGCTTATCCCTATCCAATAATTGATGAGCAAAAAGGGTAATTGGGTCCAATAATTCAGCTGAAAGTCCAACATTAATTATCTCAAATAATTTCCAAAATTTTGAACCCGAAAATAGCCCATGGGCAAATGGTCATTTTTTCGGTCCCGAGTCGAAATTTCAATTTTTGGCTATACCAACCCCAAATGTGTGTGGCCAACATAATATGGCGTTAGAATCGTGAAAATAGTCTCTTAAGCTCTCGAAAATTGGCTTCAAAGCTCTGAAGAAATATATAATAATTTTTTTTCACTTCCGAGCCCAAATTCCAATTTTTGACTGTAACAACTCTGAATATGCGTGGCCACCCTAAAATAACATCGGTCTCAAAAATAATCTTATCGGCCTCAAAATCAATGTCGGTGTCCGGTGGGCAAAATCGTAATTTTTGACTTCTGGATCGAAATTCCATTTTTCGACCGTACTAATCCCAAACGTTTGTGGCCAGCATAATGTGACGTTAGAATCATGAAAATAGCTTCTTAAGTCCTCGAAGATAGACACCGAAGTCCGAGTCCAATTTCGTGACCTAAATTCGCTAAATTTCAAATTTCAGGGTCTCTCACTAACGGACGGTTGTTTAGAGGTTACGCGTATCGACCTAGGGTTATCCGAGTCATGACGGTCCCGATCACTCAGAGAACGAGAGGAATTATCGCTAGTTCCAGAGGTCGCGATCGTTCGGTTCAAGTTCAAGATTGGTTGGCCACGTGCACGTTCGGATGCGCGGAATCACCTGCGATCCGATTGTACATCGTTGGCCTTGGCCAAACAAATCCGTTGTCACGCCCGCACCCAACGTGAGCTTGAACATCCGCCTAGGGTCGAAACAGAGTGCGACGCTCCCAGGATTGCGTCACAGAGACCCTAATAACCAAATCAGAGAAAACACGCCACATGCGGAAACTTGACGTATATATAATGTATATATACACCCGGACAAATATTAGCAACCATGAATAACTAAAACAAAATCGAAACAAATTACAATCTATTAAACCAAACTTGAATACAATATCCCTTTGATCAACAAAAGTACACCAAAAGGGCCCGGCCGGCGGGGGATCGGGCCAAGGGATATTAATCTATCTACCGGAGGCTACGGTCAAAAAGTATTGGCCCACCCACTAAAAGGCTGGGACCTAAACTAGGGGCTCTCGGTCGGGATTAGGCCTAGACGCCTCAAAAGAACTCTCGGACAGCCCCTGGCTCTTCCTCCGAACTCATAGGCTCGTACTCTGTCGATTTTTCGGGTCTTGCTCTTGACCTCAAGATTCATGGCGGGGATCTCAAATGTTCGGTTTTACCACAACCGTGAGAAACTCAAAGCAAGTAATAAATCTCTAATCCTAAACTAGACTAAGTGTACCTCAGAGGATAAATAAAATGCGAAATAATCGAACCGGTGCAACAATAAATGTCAAATCACCCGGCCCAAAGCCCAAACTATTGGGGCTAAAGGTGGGACAGGCCAATAATAGCTTGACCCAGAGGCCTCGACCCGGACTATCTTTTGATCCAAAATACCCCTCCAAATCCGACGGTCTATGCTTATCCCTATCCAATAATTGATGAGCAAAAAGGGTAATTGGGTCCAATAATTCAGGCATTGTGAAAGTCCAACATTAATTATCTCAAATAATTTCCTTAAAATTTTGAACCTAGTACCAAAATAGCCCATGGGCAAATGGTCATTTTTTTTAGCCCGGTCCCAAGACTAAATGCAAATTTCAATCCAATTTTGGCTATACCAACCCTCCACAATCCCAAATAGTATCATTGTCCCAACGAGCCAACATAATACCTATCACCTATTGAACCAATTAGAATCGTGAAAAATAGTCTCTTAAGCTCTCAAATGGCCCTAAAAATTGGCTTCCCAAAGCTCTGAAGAAATATATAATAATTTTTTTTTCACTTCCTAAAAAGCCCAAATTCCAATTTTTGATTCAGAATAACTCTGAATATCGGGGCAAGCAGGCCACCCTAAAATAACATCGGTCTCAAAAAATAGTCTCATACAGCCTCAAAAATCAATGTCGGTGTCCAAATGGGCAAAATCGTAATTTTTGACTTCTGGATCAAAATTCCATTTTTCGACCGTACTAATCCCAAACGTTTGTGGCCAGCATATTGTGACATTAGAATCATGAAAATAGCTTGCCCTTTAAGTCCTTGAAGATAGACACTAAGTCCGAGTCCAATTTCGTGACCTAAATTCGCTAAATTTCAAATTTCAGGGTCTCTCACTAACGGATGGTTGTTTAGAGGTTACGCGTATCGACCTAGGGTTATCCGAGTCATGACGGTCCTCACTAAAGAGAACAAGAGGAATTATCGCTAGTTCCAAAGGTCGCGATCGTTCGTTCAAAAGTTCAAGATTGGTTGGCCACTCTAAATTGACGCACGTCTTGGAAATAGTTGGATTTTGCGGCGGAATCACCAATTTTAGGGATCCGATTGTACATCGTTGGCCTTGGCCAAACCAAATCCATCACTTTTCCTAAGATCAGCCCACGTTGGCCCAAAATATTCCCTCATCATTTCGTTGAAATCGAAAAGCTCAAGATCGAGTTCTCGGTCCCGATTGGCGGTCCGGGTCCAGTGAGACTTCCATTCACATACACTTTTTCCTAGTTAGCCATACTTTTCTTTTGGTTCAAAAGTATCCCGAGAGTGATCCATTTTCCTAGTTAGCCATATTCTTTTGGTTAGTATCCCGAGAGTGATCAGCTCTGGGTGAGACTTACTAAAATGAAATGCGAAATAATGTCAATTTTATCGATCTCGGAATTACATCGAAATTCGGGTTGTTACACTATTCATACCCTATTTTTCGACAATAAAATCATATTTTTTGAGATGTGTTTATTGCAATCATCACATTAGTGGATGGACAAGTTCTTGATTTATTTGTTGAAACACACGTGTGAGTTATGTGAGAAAAGTCCCACGTTAGAGACTTGGTATGGTGTGAAGCAGTTAATATATTAAAATTAACTTATAACTCATTAGTTTAAGCATTCGAGTGAAGATGGGTCCAACTAGATATGTTGACGGACTTAGACTTGGGCTCTCTCTAATCGATCTCCTCGAGCGAAGGTATCGGGCTTTTGTTATGCACTCCCAACAAATAATATCAAAGTTGATTAGTAATTGGCAACCCACTCTTAGGCTGCGCATGGTAACTTGCCAAATAGTATTTGATTTTGTTTTTTCGTTCCCAGAATCAATTTGAGAATAGAAATCCGTTTGTTTAATTTTTTGATTCTGGGCACAAATTCTTGCAAATTTGTGCCCAAAATCAGTTTTGGAGCAAAATCAAGAATAAAAAAAAGTAGCTTCTTGATTCTGGGGACAAAAATGAGAATTGATTTTTTTTTCTTCTTCTTTTTCTTGATTTTAATATAGCTTATAATGTTCGGCGTGAAGGCCACCCATAAAAATATTATTAATAAAAAAATTTTATCGGCCATGGCGAGCGACCAAGGCATGGCGAAAAAAATAAAAAAATATTATTGATAAAATTTTTTTTACCGGCCATGGCCATCGACTAGGCTATGGCGAAAAAAAAATATTTTCAATAAAAATATTTTTTATTAAAATATTATTAATAAAAAAACTATTTATAAAAAATATTTTACTAGCCATGGCCATCGACCAGGCCATAGCAAAAAAAAATAAAAAAATAATTTCAATAAAAATATTTTTTTATTAAAATATCATTAATAAAAAAATATTTATAAAAAATATTTTATCAGCCATGGCCATATGACCATGGCCATGGTGAAAAAAAAAATGAAAATTTTTTTTCAGTAAAATATTTTAAAAAAATTATTAATAAAACAATTTTTTATAAGAAAATTTTTTATCGGCCATGACCAAAAAAATAAAAAAAATTATTTTTAATAAAAGTATTATTAATTAAAAAATATTTTACCAGTCATGGCCAAGAAGGAGGAGAAGAAAAAAAGAAAAGAAAGAAATATAAACATATTTAAAATGTTATTAAAATATTATTAATAAAAAGAAATTTTATGTCGTAACCAAATGCATTTATGTTCTTTTACTATTTCAGGAATAGAAATTTTGGGCCATTACCAAATGCCTTCAAATGCTCAGAATCAATTTCCGGGTACAGAATAAAAAAGAATCATTTCTAACAGAACTGCATCCCCGGAGCATTTAGGAATGGTTACCATGCAAAATTTTTAATGTGTATTGGTATTTTGTGAATATCTCAATAAAGAAATTTAGTGACCAATGCAGTTTCCGGGCAATGGATGTTGTGGTTCAATAATGCAATCTCAATGGCAGCCTTTGTGGTTCGGTCTGGAGAAAGAGATCAAGGATGAAGGTGGGTGTTGATAGAGATCCAAGTTCAGATTCGTTGGTGTAGAAAGATACTTGAATTAAAGAGGAGCAAATCTAATTTTAAGCTCATACGTGATGTGGATATTGTTGAAATATACGTGTGAGTTGTACTAGAGAAGTCACATATCGAAAAATTGATGTGGTGTGAAGCAGTTAATATATATCTTAATTGGCCTATAACTTAATGGCTTAAGTTTTTAAGTGCAGGTGAGTTCAACGGATATGTTGATGGGCTCGAACTTGGGCTTTCCTCTTAGCAATCCCCCCGGGGCAAAGGTATCGGGCTTTCATTGCGTACTCCCGATGCTACTCTAGTTGGTGTCCCCGTTGTTTGTCTCATTCACTATGCCCGCTAAGGACAACGGGCCTCTCACTCTGGCCATTGCCATCGAGGCATTGATCTCTACAATAATGGCCACATCTCGGCCAGATCTAACTGAAAGTGCCAAGACCTTCCTCAGAGGAGAGAAGGAGGTTTTGTTCTTTAGGGCTTTCTGATGAAATTACATGCAATAGTAGCACTGTTTAGGATGGAGGATCCCTATGGGCGTATCGAAAGGGTTGAAACAGCTGGAGTCCCTAAGTCCACAGCACATATGAATATGCCAAAAGGTGTAATTGGGCTCAAAATTAGTATTCCCTCTCGCAAAATGATAACTAACCCATCAAAGAGATAGATGAATGCTTGAGTCACAGAAACGAAGTGGACACCGTTTCGCTCCTTTTTTTCGGTATGACGTCAAACCACGTTCATCTCCACTGTATTCAGAAACCCTCCTTTTGAAATTAACGCAACAACAAAACCCACCCACAAGAAAAATATTTTAAGAGAAAATGAGGAAGAAAAAGAAGAAAAAGAAAGAGGAAGATCCATCATCGACAAGCAACATCCGCCCTTTTTCTGTCTCCACGTCTCTTCTTGCACTTTCTATAAATAAACTCGCCATGAAATCATACAATCTTCACGCTTCGCCCTCCTCCTCCTTCCTCATCTTGTTTTTGGGCCAACAGAGTTCTTCCTCCTCCTCCTTCGCGGCGATCATTTGCGAAAGAATAATCAAGGAGGAAGAGGAGGAGCGAGAGGACGAGAAAGACGACGGGAAATGGTGAAGTTCTCGAAGGAGCTCGAAGCTCAGCTGATTCCGGAATGGAAAGAGGCCTTCGTCAATTACTGGCAACTGAAGAAGCACGTGAAGAAGATCAAGCTCTCGAGAAAGCCCACCAAACCCTCTCATCCAGAGGCACTGATCAAATGGGGTCTTGCCAGCTCCACTTTCATTGATCCCGTTCGCTCTGCGGCGAAGAAAATCGCAGACAGGTTTCGCGGCTCCACCGGCGATAACGACACCGTCGCTCAAGTCGTGATTCGGGTACGTTCGCACGCAAAAATCCGTGCTTCAATGAATGAGAGAAAGAGTCTGCATTTTCATTTTTCATTGTTCTGTGTTAATTAAGCTCATACACAAAACTTTTCTCTTGCCTTTCCTTCGCCCTTCTCTTTTCATTTTGTGCACGTACTTATACTGCGTTGAAGTGGACTTTATCATTAGGTCTCGCAAGCTTTAATCCGCTATAGATGATAGGATGCGTGAAGAGAAGTGCTGAAAGTTTAAAGCAAAATCCGCATCGCTATGTAGAAAAGCTTTGTCTTGTGTTCCTTTATCAGGGAAGGTGGGATTCTTAGTAAATACTAGATATACACTGCGTTAAAATGAACTTTATCAAATTTTAGTGACTTAAAATTTAAAAACTTGTAATACTAGATATACACAAAGTAGCAATAAATTAAGTTAGATTACTATAACTGTAATCATCAATTGTAGAGTATGTTTACTTTATTAATATTGATTTTGTCTAGTGTTCCCGCAAGCGAAATAATCTATTTTAAGGGTGATTTTTTTCTGTCGTGTGTGGACTCCACTAACCGCTACGACTTTCCTGGTTCCTTGACTTTCATTCCTCATCACTTTATGCTAGGGGTGTGTACAAGAATCAGATCAGATTGAACCGTCGGTTCTGGGCTGTTTTTGAAACCAGGAATAATGGGTGGTCCGATTCCTAGTTGCATTGCGGAACTGAACCTTTCGAACCGGGCCAGACCAATATGTTTTTTTTTTTAAATTGTAATTTTCCATCTTCTTTTAAAGAGTAAGAAAAGGAAATTGCCAAAAAAACCTAAACCGAACTAGTCCAAGTTCTAAGGTGGAACCGGCCCGACCCGAAAAAAAATGATCACCCCCTACTTTATGCTCCTTGCTCTTTTGTAGGTATTAAAGATACTAGTAATTGTCCAAACGAGCCATATAGTGTTTTTTTCTAACACGCGAATTTCCCTATTTGAAATAAGTAGTTAGTTAAAAAACAAATTGTCCAAACTTTTTCATATTTCAAAGTATTTCAACACACGTTCTTATTTTGTCCCTCACTTTAACCAATAATACACCTAATTAACGAGGCGATTTTCTAAATATATTCGAAATAAATACAATTTATATCAAGTACGCCTAAGAACCGTTTTAAAAACATAGGTTAACATGATCCTTTTCTTGATAGTGACGCTCGATACGTCCGTGGGAGATACTGTTCCTAAAATTCAAGTTGATTAGGCCCTCCCAAGTTTAAACAGTGAATCCCACTGCATTCAAGACTGTAGAGATGCACTAATTCTTCCATTCACTCATCGGTGGTCCAGCATCCCATATTTGAGGTATGTATAAAAGTTTTCAAAAACCTTGTACCACCGTGACAAATCTAATACGATCTTTCAAAGGTGCTAAGAGAACGCATCGCCTTTTACCCCGTGAAGAATTTAACACAACCTCTTAAGCGTATCCCGAAAAAAAAAAAAGCATATACAACGTTTTACCACTTTGACGAAAATAACATTCACGTGCCAGCTCACCCGACTCTTTTTGCATTGACGGTTAGTACCGGCACATTCTCAACTCTCCAATTATAGTCCAATTTCATTTAATATTAATTTCGTAGTGTATTCTCAACACTGACATCGTATTATTTTTCTCCAGACATGCATAAAAAACTTTCACCGCATGAAGCAAATTTTATTTTGCCTGGAATAGGGCCTTTTGCCTAAAGTTCCAAACCTTCTGCTTGTGGACGAGATACTGATAGATGCTATTTTTTTTTGTCACACGGGCCAAAATTTATGCTGTTTTTTTGGTAATTCTTGAAGGCCATGTTATATTTATCACAATAGGTAATAGATTGTGAACTCTTTAAGTGTGCTTGAAAGGTCGTGTTAAATTTTGTGACAATGGTAAAACGTCGTGTATTATTTTAGTAAATGATACCCATTTTGAATCTCATCAAGCTTCCAAAATAACAGTGAATTTCACATGTTTTCAACATAGTGAGCTCATTTTGGATGCCTGCTCTTACCTCTAATTGTTACATAATTTGTATCTACAGACCGGTAAAACCGTCAGACCTTCCGAAATTACTTGGGATAGCTCGATAGGAGAATCTTCATTAATGAATGGACTTACCCTATTCTTTATTAATCGGGCATTAAAGCTATAGCTTCATATGAAGTTGTTGTTTAGTAAGGAGAGTAGTCCAAGCTACGCGTTTCCAAACTTCAGATATTGACGACTTTGAGTCCCACGACGCAAACCCGAAAAGAGATAATACCCTTTTTGAGCTGCCAGTTTTCACGTTCACTCCTTCGAGCCGAGCAATATCCACATGAATCCGGGTTCATATGACCACTACTCATCTGTTGTCGACCCACATAATCTTGCGGTTGTTCGGCTTCGAGCTCTTTCGAGCCTGGACTTGTGTGCTACAATTTTTCTGTTCAGGCGAGACGTAAGGGAATGAGGTGAGGGCAGAAATCCCGGGACAAAGTTAAATTTTCTTTGTATTTTTCTGATTAATATATAGTGCTTGCCCTGAAAAAAAGAAGAAGAAGAAATGCTTGCACAGGTGGGTCTCCCTTTTGTTTCACGAAGCTAACGTGAATGGAGCACCAAAAAAAGAAAAGGAAAATGACCCAGATACGAAAGCGACACCAAAAGACAAACGAAGTTGTTGAATAAACATCCATTTTCCTTGCCTTTTTTTTTTCTCTTCTGGTCGATTTCTTTATCCTTAGGGTTTGGTTGCAGGTGAGGAGCGAGAACTTGGAGAATGGACAGGTAGAGGACGAAGCGTGCGAAACCGAACTCACTAAGCTGTTCGATGAAGAACACGAGGTACACCGATAAGACCAACAAATCAATTGCTGCACAAAACACACACACACACACACATTCACTTTGAATTTCTATTATATTTATAAGATTGACTGAGTATCTTTAGGTGAGAGTGTTCTTTGAGGCACTGGACCAAGAGCTTAACAAGGTGAACCAGTTTTACGAGAGCAGGGAGAGAGAGTTTCTGGACAGAGGGGAGGAGCTCGAAAAACAGCTGCAGATCTTGCAAGACGTCAAGAGAATATTGAGCGAGAGGCGACGCAGGAGTTCGTCGTCGCTAACGGCAAATGGCAACAACGAGGGAAGCCTCTCGCGGTCTTCTTCTGGCCGTGACTCTGATTTCTCATCAGGTGAGATCCAAACTTTTCTATTTTCTTGGAAATATATAGTGATTTTCCTGCTAATTACACGCGATTTATGTCGTTTTCCTGTAATCTGAGAGAAATGTGTGTACCATGTTGGAACAGATCTATCTAATGTTTTTCGGGACCTTGTAAACAAACTAACAATTTTACCGAGCCTAATACATTTGTCTCGGACGTTAAAAGTGTGACTCATTCGACAGGATGACATTTTCGAAAACTTGCTTTTTTAATTAGGCATAAAATTGTAATAAGGTAGTTCTGCCTAGGAAAATATGGATGGCCTCATGTCGTGCCACGTGGAGCTTAGAGAGAGAAACCTACATGGGTCCGTCGCAAAGTGGGTGGACCTCAATCTGTGAACATTGATGGATTGATGTGTTACAAGTAAAACTACAAAGACGAGTGTTGACGAAATGAGCCATCACGTAACACGCGCGCACATAACTTCTAGACAGGGAAAGATCATAGAGTAGAGTCATCCTATTGCAACCTACGGTGCCATGAAACATAAATTTGTCAAGAAAAATAACTAATGGCTAGAGAAAGATATTGTTCGACAGAACTATGAATTTTTTATTATTAAAATGTAAAAATCATATAAACAACAATCGTTGAGTATAGCAGTATGCGTTTTCTAATCAAACGGGATAGGCAAATATGTAATGCTATCAATGGCTGAAATTAACGGACAGGCCAAAACCTATTTAGAGTGCGTTTAGGAGAGCTTTTGGGAAATGCCTTAGCATAAATATAAAAAAAGTTCAGGCTAAAGAGTGTTTATAAAATGCAAATAATGTTTGGGTAAACACTATTGCACCCAATCTAAGTAATTATTAAAATATACATTAGAAGAAAGAGAACCCTAACTCGGGCACTGGGCCGTTGGAGGTCGTGCGACCCTGAGCGACCCTCCCCTGAGGTCGTCGACCTCAGGCCAGGCTCATCGGCGATTGAACCTGGGCTTGCTAGCGATGTTGTGTGATGCGTGCATAGTAAAAGCTAGTGAGGGCAAAACTCAAATTTCAATAGTTTAGCGAGAGCAAAGTTGGAAGGAAAAATGATTTAGTATTCTAGAAGTACGTGAAGCCAAATTTGGGTGGGACTTATATTGAGCGAAGGGCCTTTAGAAATGTTAATTTTGGTTCAAAGACCTTTGAGATTTTCTTGCCGAATACCTTAATTTTGGCATAAACGCCTCTAGAGGCCAATGCCCATTTCCAAAACTGCCCCAAACGCGGCCTTAAAGTGCCATGACCGAGCTATTAGCATGTCTTTATTAAGTGCTTAGCTAGGTTTTTCCCAACTTTATTTGTCTTCAAACTTAATTTCACAAAATTCAACATTAGCTACGTTATCCTGACGATATTATCGAATTTGAGAGAGCACTTGGCATGCAATTTATCCCATTATTCTTGGACGATGGATTCATGATATATGAACTTATTGATTGCATTCCACAGAGAGCCCTGGAGACCTCCTTAATGAGAACTCCATGGAAGCCTTAGAGGAGCAAGGTCATGAGGTTGCCAACCTAGAGAACAATGGAGCGAGTTATATGAACTCAGTGACGAGGTCATCATCAAGGCCAAAGCAGACAGGCAAGCCCAAGATGGGCATGATGAAGAGGATCCCAGGCACAACAGCAGCAGGCGCAATCACGGCTCTCACAACAATGCTGTGGGATGACCTTGTTAACAACAGGAACAGGAAAAAGGATGGCACAAAAGATTACAGCATGAGTAAGAAGAAGATTCACTGTGCTGAGAAGATGATTAGAGGCGCTTTCGTGGAGCTCTACAGAGGGCTTTTTCTGCTGCAAAACTACAGGTTATTCAATCATTCACTCTTTTATTTATTGCTGATACTTGGCACATATTTCTCTTTAGTAAAAAAGCTGGGAAAATATAGCTAATGGATATTAATTATTTCGGCATCTTTGGCAGCTCATTAAACTTGATGGCTTTTACAAAGATTTTAAAGAAATTCCACAAGGTAAGCATGTAGTTTTCAACTTATCATCGGAGTATTATCGGAGTTCGTTTACCTTAACCTCAATTGGACGTGACCCTTTAAATTAGGAAAATATTAGGAGTAGGAGAAAATCCAAAGAGAGAATTTCCAATCACATATTTTACTTTGTGTGTTTGTCTGCATGTGTTCATGGGTTATCAAAAGCAACTTAGTACATTACAACCTCAAACATCTCTGTTATAGTATTATTACCATTACAATATTTTCTTGTGATTACATTACATATATGTTATGATAGCTGTAATATATTATAATAGCTGTAACATGATTGACTGTATTATAGATTATTTAAAATAGCTAGTACAACCAAAACTGTAATAGCTATTTCCAAAGTACTCCTCTTATTGTTAAATATATCTTGGAATTACCAATAATCAACATAATTATAATATTACCAATAAAAAAAACATAATTATAATATATTACCAAATTATTATTATTTTATACAAATATTGGTAGTAACAATATTATGATACTTATTCCGTTAATCTAATTAGATATCGTATGAGCATACTTAATCACATTGTAATAAATTACTTAATAAGATAGTTACATGAATACAACTATGATATCTTATAGAATGTAATTATTTTTTAATATTATCTATAGAACAACAATTAGCATAATAATTAAATAACTTAGTTGAATGTTATAGAATTATTATACTGTTTTTTTCTACTTTCATAAATATGAGTAGAAAATAGAGTTAACACAGTTAAGAATTTAGAGCTTCTTTTGCCATTTATAGCAATTCATGATGCTCAACGTACAGCTGGAGAATTAGACCAAATTGGTATTTTTACTTACTGAATGAACAGGTTGCAGGTCCACAAGCATCCACAAATTATCTAAAAGAAGTGAAGAAATCCCACTTTGTCAGCTCAGACAAGGTACCTGATGATCTCAGATGTTGCTATTGGTAATTGGTAGCCGATTCAGGACATTTGCAATAAACTGAAGAAATCCCCACTTTCTGTATTTCTCTTTTCTTCCACAAAATTCTATTTCAATAATTCTTATGTTTTATTTCATTGTGTACATGGGAGAGTGGTTCATTTCCAGATTCTAACCTAAATCTGTGAAATGGGTTCCTCTATCTTGGATAGCCTATTGAGAATTTCTAGATTTCCAAAGATTGTGTACACGAGGGAAATTTCTAAAGCACTTCAAGCTGAAGGTGATTATGGTTATCCTAAGAATTACTAATGGAGTTATCATGTGATTCTGAAAGGTTATTAGACTAATGGACGAAGTGGAGTCCATGTTCACCAAGCACTTCACCAACAATGACAGGAAAAGGGCCATGAAGTTCTTAAGACCACACCAGCAAAGAGATTCTCACATGGTTACGTTTTTCGTTGGTAATAATCTCTCCCAAGTTGCGAACTCGCTCTCAAGTTGGACATTTAAATTTACTAAATTAGCACCGAAGTCGATAATGGTCTGAATATTGGTACAATTAGAAGTTTATCTGAGTAATCTTAAATGTCAAGGAAGTTCAACAGGCCGCGAATAAGTCTAACGTCGCTAAAACTGCCAATCCACCCTCTGTCTGCAGGATTACTCACTGGATGTTTCGTCACATTGTTTAGCTTATACGCAATACTAGCGCACCTAACCGGCGTTTTCTCCTCCAAAGGCTATCCTAATTACGTGGACATTGTGTACCCTGTGTTCAGGTACAGAGTTCCATCATTTCCTCGTGTCTTGCGTAAGCGTTTCCAATCAACTTGTGTCAAAATTTGATGATTCAGTGCAACAATAGTGTAGCTTCACTTTTACATACTGATGCTATATTTTAATAAGTACACGGCACTGATTTTTTACACAAATATGACTGACAAGCTGTGTATTGTGCAGTGCCTTTGCATTGTTCAGCTTGCACCTGTTAATGTATGGATGCAACCTCTTCGCGTGGAAGCAAACTCGAATCAACTGCAACTTCATATGCGAATTCTCGCCCACCACGGCACTCAAGTACCGAGACGCGTTCCTCATCTGCACTGCCTCCATGACTACCGTGGTCGGCATGATGGTCGTTCACCTCCTCCTGCGCACCAATGGTTTCTCGTCAAGCCGGGCTGACCCCATTCCGGGAGCCCTTCTTCTGGTACAAAAACTTCCCCCAATTTCATTGCTAGGACCAAGTTGTGATTAGACATACTAAAAGAATTTCGTCTCAGTTTTTCTACTTTCACTTGCAGGTTTATATATTGTTGCTGGTATGTCCGTTCAATGTCTTCTATCGTCCTACTCGGTGCTGCTTCATTCGGGTCATACGTAACATTATCTGCTCTCCTTTCTGTAAGGTACATTTTTTGCTCCTTCAAATGCGTGGAAGAACTTTGCAATAGACAATTTAATCACACTCTCTGAATTGGTTTGAAGTTGATATAACTGAATGCAGGTTTTGATGGTAGACTTTTTCATGGCTGACCAACTAACCAGTCAGGTACAATAAACTTCATCCTGCGAATTTCGCCAGTGTCGTTTTTCTGCAATAACACCATTATATATTCAATTTTGTTCTCTAATGTTCATTGGGAATCAATACACATTTTGTTCCTTTGTCACTGCAGATCCCATTACTGAGGCACATGGAATCGACAGCCTGCTATTTTCTTGCTGGAAGCTTCAGAACACACCAATACGAGACCTGTAAGTCAGGGCGATTTTATAGAGAACTTGCTTACGTGATCTCATTCTTGCCGTACTATTGGCGTGCCATGCAGGTAATCTACATCCATCCACAAATGAAGTCATCAAATGATTATGAGCTAACTTCAATTGTATTAGCTGAGATCTTGGCGTTTCTTGTTCATACTCAGTGTGCGAGAAGATGGTTTGACGAGGGCGATGCAAACCATCTGGCAAACATGGGGAAGTATGTTTCAGCGATGGTGGCAGCTGGAGCAAGGCTCACGTACGCCCGTCAGGAGGGGATGCCATGGCTGATAGTAGTCGTGGTGACCTCGACAGTGGCTATGTTTTATCAGCTCTATTGGGATTTCATCAAAGATTGGGGTGTCCTAAACCGAAGATCCAAGAACCCTTGGCTCAGAGATGATCTAATCCTCAACAACAAAAGCATTTATTTCATTTCCATCGTAAGTTCCTTATTCCTTCCAATTCCAATCTGTCCCAAGATAAATTAAAACACCATTAATTATTAAGAGGACAATAGATTTTGCTTCGGTTAGCATCTATTACAATGTCACTTTCACTTGGTAAAACATAGATCCATACTGAAAGAAATACTTAGCGATGACAATTGACGAATACTCTTTGCTATTGTAGGCTTTGAACACGGTTCTGAGGTTTGCTTGGGTAGAGACGGTTCTGCGATTCCGTGTGGGAGTTGTCGAATCGCATTTGCTAGATTTGTTCCTGGCTTCATTGGAAGTGATTCGTCGAGGACACTGGAACTTCTACAGGTGCGTTCCAGCTACCTCCTCCTCTTGTGCTTCTGTTCAGTTCGTTGTCCTAGGTCCTATGAACAAACTTAGCCAGAAATTTAAATGTCATTTTCGTTAAACATCCGCCACTAATTTTCATTGAAAAATGAATGTGCAGATTGGAGAATGAACATTTGAACAATGTTGGGAAGTTCCAAGCAGTGAAGACGGTTCCTTTACCATTTAGAGAGATGGACTCGGACGACTGAATTAAGCCACTAGACCGAGGCAAAGCTGTCATACTTCACTTACATTGAGAGGCAAACCGTGAGAAATTCTGCTGCTGCCCCCAACCATTAAGCGCTAATCAATTTCTGCTTCAATTGTAACTGTGTGGACAATTCGGTTTATCCATTTATGTATGTATAGAACAAGATCAGATCATTTCTCACAAAGGGGTCCCAACTCCACGTGTAAGAGAATGAAGGATGCCAAGCGTGTTCATTCATTGGGTTGCATATGCGGGCATTCCTGTACTTGTTTAGTGCTGGAGGAATGGTAATTGCATTTTTGCCTTTTGTTCTGTGATTTATTCAACTCTTTTTAGGTTAGTGACATTGAGTTCTTGAGATGTTTTCCTGAAGCATAAAGCAGTTCCAAGAAAGAAAGCGAACAACTCCATTGAGTAGGAGCGAACAGAAAATTACTTAATATTGTGAGACCATCGTGTAATTTCAGATTGGGCGTGATGTACCTAACAAATTCACATAGAATCTCATAAAGTCGATCCGTAATTCAGGTTCTATACTCGTCTTCTTAATTCTACTCCTATGACACCTCAAGTTGTCTGCAACACCTGGAGTTTTTATACGTAAGCTTAACAAATTATACAACAAAAGAATGGTTTGTACATCTGGGGCTGCCCAAAACTCACTTATCATTCATCGAAATGTCATTCCTAGACTTGGGCGATTTCAGCAGTCCCCGTGCCGACAAATACTCAGCTATTCTCTTGGCGATACAATAAGCTGTGGACTCGATGGTGATCATCGGGTTGACACCGACGGCGGTGGGCAAAACACTAGCATCACACACAAACAGACCCTCAGCTTCCCAACTCTCCCCTTTCTCATCCACTGCACCTTCCTTCTCATTGATTCCCATCCTGCAACTCCCCATCTGATGGGCAGAACTGTGAATTCCCCACTTCTCACCTATGGCCAATGGGCCATCCTCTACACTGACTCTGCCCAAAAACTCCTCCACTTGGTCCTCACTGGCAGTCCCTCCCCTGCACTTCATCCTGAGGCCGTCACTCCGGTGGGTCCCCACCTCATCTGCCCCCGCGGCAATCAAGATCCTGAGTGATCGCCGCAGGCCTGCCTTGAGATTCTCCT
Organism: Syzygium grande; assembly: GCA_024733475.1. Classification (NCBI taxonomy): domain Eukaryota; kingdom Viridiplantae; phylum Streptophyta; class Magnoliopsida; order Myrtales; family Myrtaceae; genus Syzygium; species Syzygium grande. Next base: position 18,014,509 of record JAMXDD010000005.1, on the reverse strand, counting down.
TGTCCTCCGAGTCCAGCTTATAGCTTATATTTCCCTTCCTTGTCACTTCCCCACGCCCCCGGTCCCGGACTATCGTGATGAAGTTAGCGGTCCTTGCGTACTTGGTCATCCGGTCCTTTATGTCAAGGCCTGACTCCCAAGGGCACATCGCCGCAAATGATGCGGGTCCGAGTGAGGGGGTCTCGATGATGGCCCGCACTTTTGGATATGGATTTCCCTCGATGACCTTGTGGATCGACGTGATTATCCCACCCTGGTAGGATGTGCCACTGAGCTGCGAGCTTGAGTCCTGAGGGAAATGCCCCCAGGCCATTGCCACTGGGTGGAGATGGAGGTTCCGGCCAATATGCTTGTTCTTCAGTCCGCTTGAGATCAGGAGAGGCGGTGTCAGGAGGGCCCCGCACGCCGAAACGGTTACCTTGGCCTCAAACTGCAGGACGTTTTCAATATTGCCGTTCATTGATTTCGCAATCACTCCAATGCATTTCTTTCTTCGTGCTCTACCAGGAATGTTCCTCTCAAAGACGAGCCGCTCAGCTTTGCATCCAGATAGGATCACCACGCCGCGATTCACTGCATCCACCAGCCAGGTGCTGTCGGTGCCTTGCTTGTCTCCCCTCCTGCAGCCATAGCCGCAAGAGCCGCAAAAGTGGCCCTCCGAGGAATTCCGTGGCACCGTGTTGATCTCAAGGCCAAGCTTCTCACATCCCGCTCGAAGGACCTTATTCTGAAAGCCCTCTTCCACACACTGATCTGTCACTCCAATCCTCTCGCACACAATGTCCATGGCAGAGGCATACTCTTTGCTGCCAAAGAGCTCGATCCCGTGCTTCTCAGCCCATTCTTGGAGGACAGTGTCAGGCGTCCTGATGGACGCAGACCAATTGACAGCGGATCCGCCTCCAACCATGGACCCTGCTAGTATCAGCATGTTCCCAGTGGAAGTTGTTAGTATGCCTCCTGATTCATAGAGTTGGTCCATGGAGGGGCCTTCCAGGGAAGAGTAGTCCTTGTGGGTGTAGTAGTTCCCTTTCTCTAGAACCACCACCTTGTAACCGGAACCCGCCAGGACAGCTGCTGCAACCCCACCGCCACAGCCGGAGCCCACGATGACAGCATCGCACTTGATTCTGTAAATCCTGTTTTTGGAATCCTGTGCGACTTCCAGGCCTTTTTGCTTGAAAGATTGGAGGAGGTCTGGATCTGTAGAGTAAACGGTTTCTATGATTCCCTTCTCAAGTGGCCTTCCCATTTCAGGTTTCGACAATTCCTCCTCCTCGTCTACTTGATACCCAATGGGTTTCCATAACGGGTTTTCTCCTTTCTCGTCTACCTGCAAGATCAGAAAATAAATATTGGAAAATTTTCGAGCTAATCCTCTAGAATCCCTGCATCTTGCATTACAGAGGATAAATCCCTGAAGGGTGAATCTTGAATAGACCTCAGGATTCATTAGCTAGCATCTGCTATTAGTATTAGTTGGCTCTTTTTTCCCTCCTCTCGATCGGACAGATGCAGCAAACAAAACAATGGGTGGAGTTCGACTAGATAAAAAAGGCCGTTGATCAAAGTACCGATTACCATCAAGCGACTAAGGTAACGATTTTCAGTTGCGGGGGCAGTTTTCAATTAAACTCATCTGGTCTGTTCTGTGCCAAATTTGTGCTTTGGATCTTTCGGAATCGTTCTATTCTTGTCCATCTTCTGTGAAAAGTTAAGGCATCACGAATGTTACTGTGAGCTTACTTTAGTACCTCATTGTTGGAGATTTTACTCAGCATCAGTCAGCATTCAGATTTTAATACTCTCTACAAGTACACTGAGCAGCACCATAAAAATGATCAGTATTAAGAATTAGAGCATGACTTCAACGTGCCCAGTTTTTTCTCTACTCTCGCCGGAACTAGTGCTTTGATATTATTATTACTCTCATCCTAAATTGATTCACATGAAAAGCTCAAGAATTAAGGGAAAATGTTAAAAATAATAAAGGCAAAGTAGACAATCCAGAACAAGAAGGATATTCAATAAAGTAATAATTTGATGAGATATGACCAGGCAAGAATGGTAAAATTTGGTCAAGTGTCTCTTTCCATTCCAACACGATCTTCGAACTGCAGAACAAGTCTCTTTTACCAAAACGTGAAGAAACCACAGAATCTTCACAAGCATCAAACTAGGTGAGATTTGGCATGAAAAGATTGGACAGAGTTTGTTCAGAAGATGCCAAGGCAAGGATGCCAAAGAAGTCATCACTAGTTTTGGGAGAGAAACAGACTGAAAATATAAATTAAAGCCTGTGAATAAGGATCGGTGATGATCGGGCGAGTTGAGGGTGATTTCACTTGTCCTCCATTTTTTTGCAAAGCTTTTCAATCATCTGTATGAGCTGTCTTGCAATATGCAAATGGAGACCCAATGAACTGAGAATGCTTGAGAATTTGTTTTTCTTCTGCATGTCCTCTTATCCACAATTGTCTGTTGGGGAAATTACCAAAAACAAATCGCAAATCTGTTGCACTCGTGCCATTCAGTCCTGGACCTTTCAATTGTGTCGATTTTTTTTTGGTCGGAAATTATGCCAATTGAGTCCTAACATTTTGACAATTTGTCAATTTAGTCTTACTGGTTAATTTTGGCAGGAAATTACTGACATAGACGCGGTGAGGGTGAGCCTCGCCAGGATTTGCAAGCTCAAGCCTCGATTGATAATTTGTCAAAAGGTTTAGGACTTTTTTGGTAATTTTACCATTAGCTGCTTATCTTGATTTTTCTTCAAGTTGTGTTTTATATGTGAAACATGGCTTAAATTGAGTGTATATACATAAATAGATTTAAAATGAAGTAATGTTCAAGCATCGATAAAGGTTTATCACATTTCATTGTGACCCAATTTTATAAACCAATCTCCGTATCTCGTGAAATTAATCAAGATCGAATTGTGGGGTTCCATCCTTTCATCTAGATACGAAACCCAAAAACGAGTTACACATGAAAAAATATGATACATATGTTTAGGAGAGTGCCCATACATGGATGTGTGTGCATTAATTGGGGGTAGTTAGTGCAATTTGGTCTCATCAATTTTCTCATAAATTATATGGGTCATACATGTTCATGTGCCTCTACACAAGTGGGCTCTCCCCTAAGTTATGAATATACTTCATTTTCAATTTTTTGTAAACTATAGTGTAAAAAAAAAAAAGATTATATTCCAATACAGTAATTGTCAGTGGAAGATAAATCTTTCCTAATAGGATAATCTCCACGTGTGTCCATCTCTTAGATAGTTGCCTAAATTGAAAGAAGAGATTATTATGAAGATGAAAGTCTCGCCAATAATAAATTTTTCTTTCATAGTCACTTGCACAATGTGTAGTTGAAAATCTCACGACGACATTTCTAAGTTACAACCCTATCAAGAATATCCTGCATTGAATTTATACACTTTTCGTTTGTATCAAACTTTAAAATGTTAACCCTCTATTATATTCTCCGTCCGCATGTGCAATGCACGAATTTTAAGTAGTAAATTTGTATTTTCATCTCATTTTTTTCCGTAGAAATTTCTCTTTTACTCTTCGTGTCGGTAAAGAAATGAACAGACAAAGGAAAATGGAGAAAAACAAATTAACGAAAACTATGAATATTAAAAAAAAAAAAAAGATAGATAACGGCAGTATTATTAAATAGTAAGAATGTCAGAGTTGATGAATTATTAATAGAACTAGGAAGATATTTTAAGAAAAAGAAACACAATTGAATAAAAAAGACATCAATGTCCAAAAGGTAAAATAACAAAAATTGAATGCTCGACATGTAATTTCAAATGGTTAATCGACGCAAGAAAAGATCATCAATAAAAGATTTATAAAACATCGCCTCTTTCGATTAATCATTTCATTTCATGAGTTCAGAGCATCATTTTCTTCTATAATTTTAAAATATTTTTAACTAATCATTTTTAATGTTAATTAACCCTTTAAGTATATATAATGGTAAACATTTTTTGTCATCTGACCTTTTTTGTTGTTGAGGCATTTTACCTTTGTGTTCAACCTGTGTTTATTCTTCTTCTTAAAATATCTTATTTAGCTCTATTAAAGCGGCTATATTAATCAAACTCTAACAATATTACCATCGACAATCTTTTTTCTATTATTAGTAGTTAAGTCAATTTAGTTTTTCTACTATTTTCTATATTTTCATTTCTCTTACAGCAATAAGGGTAAAAAAGCGATTTCCTTAAAAAAAATGAGATCAAATTATACTTCTGTCCCTTAAAAATTCATGTGCATTGTACATGCCAACAAGAAATATAACATTTAGGTTAACGGTGCTTACAAAATGCAATTTTAGAGGATATTGCCTAGCACTTAGTCCTCGAGACAAAGATGTACTACCCCAAAAGTTCGGAGGGTTATCCCTAACTTTTATCTATAAGATTTTATAGAACAAGAGAAAATGCATTCGAGAAGTCAACCGGGGACATTTTTCAGCTTATTATTCAGGCATAATGTTGAACACCAGAAGCGACGGAGCATCTTGGGTTGGTGTCATTAATTCGTTTGATGGTGTCAAACTTAGAGGAAATTTTTCTCATCGTGCCGGCAGACCGATTCAACCTGAATTGACTCCTTTCCATGTTTAATGGCTACTATCGAACGTGCATTTTTGGCCATGAAAAAAGATTTGAATTGGAAGGTGGTTTTCCTTGCTAGCTGTCTCGCATCACTTATTTTATGAGATAAAAATTGTTGGTACGTCTCGGAATTGATGTGACAAACAGATTAGATTAGCATTCGAGATTTGAATCCAAATTCAATGTCTGGGGAATATTCATTGGATGGAACAACCATCTTAAATTGTTTTGTTTTTCTTTTTGTGATTATTTGAAAGTGGGGAGGGATTTTATCTAGACTTGTCTGAAATTGATGACTTTTATCTGAGTTAGCATCGTTCATAACCTTAATTATGGATTTATATGCTCATCAACACTTCATCTTGAGCTATTTATACGGTGATTAATAAGGTAGTTGATAAATTTTTCACGAATCATTAATACCTGACAACTTGATTTATTATATTGTTGTGGGTGTCCTTGTCAAGGCAAGTGCGCTAAGAATTCAACATTTGATCTCAATTATGGTTTTTTTTACTAATCTCCAATTTTTCCACTAATCATATAAAATGCTTAACTTGTAAATTATAATAAGCCGAGATTAATCTGCCCTTTAACAACTAATTGGATCATATAGGGTTGGGTGGGTTAATGCTATGAATTGCTGACCTGCCGTTATCATATGACGAAGACTTGGTAAGTTTGCTCGAAAACCAAGGAAGTGTGAACGAATTACCCGAGAGAAGAGGACGTAGAGGCACAGGACTTTGAGATACATGAAGACCAACCGGACGGGCGTGAGGAACCGATGGTTGAGGCCTCTCCGCAGCACCTTCTCCCGCCGGTCCGAGCCCATGCTCGAGAACGTGTTCACATAAGGCCATCGCCCGCCCACGCAGAGCGAGCCGCACAGCAGCATCGTCCCAAGCCTCGTCGACAGCGCCCACAGGACCGCCCGCACCAGGATCACCGCCTCGATCAGTCCCCTACTCCCTAGAAGCTCGGCCACCTGCAATACAATCCACATCCTTCTTTCATACGTTTGTCGGGTTCCCACTTCTTATTCGTCATGTTGGTGTCGGTGTCGGGACCAACCCACAACAAATTAGGGGGCAATGGAATTGTCAGATCCACGCTTCTTGGGACACAAGATCCCCGTATCATCGTACCAAGCACAGCGACATGGACTTATGGCCAAGTGGGGGTGTTAAAAATGTAACGAAATGTTACTATGAGCAGGACCAATCTATGAGTTTAAAGAGGCCTGGCCACTCTCTGGTCGGCGCTAACGAAAGAAGTTACCGCGACCCTTTATCAACTTGGTTTAAGATCAATCGCACCCGAATCAAGCTCTTAATTGCTGCCGGACTTTTTGATTACACTCAAGTATATACGCTTTTGCATGGAAGTGGTTTTACTTCTCAAAAATCCAAATGGAGGGAGAGAGTTTATGAGACCAAGAACCAAACCATGAGTTTATGGTATACCGTGATGATCCATGATAATATGATTGTCCGTTTAGCGAGAACAATAGTTGATTTCATAAGAACTCAAAATCACAAACATGGCAAAAAGTTGTTGACTTGATCTTTTTTTTTTTTTGTAATTCAAGGTAGCATCTTTCGAATGGGGAGAGAGAGAAGACATGGAATTTAGTTACCTCGTGAGGCACTGGAGCTTGAGAGCCAGATGATTCATAAAAGAAGCGCACAGCTTCGTCGGCTCTCTCTTCCACTCGGTCCGTCCGTCCCTCGAACTCTCCCGCCGCCGCCGCCGCTGCCGCAGCCACCGCTGCCCCTGCACTCAACGGAGGGAACACCGTCTCACAGACGGCGGTGAGAGCTTCCATCTCTCGCGAGGAGAAGCCACGCCTGAACAGCCTCTTCTCTCTCTCCCTTCTGATTATGCCCTTCAACGTGGGATGACACTCTCTCCCCATCCCTCTCTCTCTCCGTGGGTGCGAGTGATGGATCTGAATCTCTTTGTCAGCAATGGTGTGTGCGTCTGTTTGGGCGTGGACTCGTTTTATGGTTGAAGTTCGGACACGAATACCACACAAGTTGCTTGTATAACGTAGGCTCCGCCACGCACACGCGGGAATATATTACACGGGCTCGGTCTATATAGACTAATACCATCATAACCATCAAATGCATGGGCCTTATAATGTGACGCACATGATTAATGACTTATAACGGTTTGCATAGACACTTAGTCTATGCAATAACTTCTCCGCATGCATGCTCTATCTCTTAATCTTGATACTGCCGAGCTGTTTGTGTATTTAGGTATTCAGTATATGAGGATGCAATACACGCGCAATACATGTCCCGCTCGATTTTGCCTTTTTGAGTTATGAAAACTTATGAACGAGTTATGAGGTTGGGGCTGGTTCAAAAAATACTCTGCTCAACAGAAGTACACTCTCTTTCTCTAAGGGAAGCAAGTAGAGTGCCGGCATCCCATGCTATGGATCTATTCTGAGTATTAATTCATTTTATCATTGTCACACAAAATAGAATAATTCAAAATCACAATCACCTTCATTCGCAAACAAAACAATTCAAAACAAGGGGCGACACACGCGAAATAAATCGAGCCTGAATCCGACTACAATATAAAGTAATGTCAGATACTTCAAACAGAATATTTAATGCTTCACTCAATTATTATTATTATTTTGGGTTTTGCTATTCCATCCTTAAAATTGCGAAATGCGTTCGTGGCAAACTCAACAACCACTTATGTGAATGCCCCACTGGAGAAGGAAATTTCCAATTTGCCAACCCATAATTTATCATGACAAATAAATTTGTTGTGCTCTTGGCCAAGCAATGTGAACACCCTTTTGAGATATAGAAATTTCTTTCTCCTTCCCACACACATCAGAAAGAGAGAGTTCACGGAAGACCGATTTGGTTTTCCAGTTGTGTAACTTTAGAGCTGGGCTACGTGGGCGTATCGATGAACATCATGGTACGAAGGAGTTATAGAAACTACCAACCACCCCGCCGTCCATTTATTGTGGAGAAACGGAAAAGACCAGTCATCATGGTCCCCGAATCATCGTGCTAGGTTTGATCCTTTTCCATTTCGAGGTTACTAGTAATGACCCTTTCCACCTCGTTGTCCTTTTTCACTTTCAGACGTTACCAATGTAGGGATTTGTGCTCCCGAGAGGTCGTCGCTTGGTGCCACATTCACGACTCGTCGTGTAAGTCGCGAAAAGGGCACCCCAAGATTGCCATAATTAGAATATAAAACATAGTAATCAAGAATAAAAGGATTTGTGAACCTAATTTAGAATTTATTATTCTTGATACAGAATAACAACGATTATTAACACAAGTGCTTCTCCTCTATTACTCTTAATATCATTGGCTTAATGAGATTGCCTCTCATTTTCTGTAACTGCTCCTTATGTGTGGATATTTGTGCATCAAGGTTAGAGAAGATACTTGAGCATTATTAATAGAGTTTTCAGTCATAGGCCCTTTCATTAGAGTTCGGGCTTTTTCATATTAGACTATTAGGAATCTTTATATCTTACTTTATTAGACCAATTTTGTAAAATGGTAAATTACAATCTTAATTAACATAGGTCACATTAGAAAAACTCTTGCACGTCGGTCCAAGGTAGTATGTGTCACGCCCCCGCACCCTACGAGCGCGCGATCATTCCTCAATGGTCGATCATTGAATGCAACATCCCAGGCACATCGCCGACCCAATCCAAATATCAGAGATTAGGCAAGCGCGGAAACAAATGGAAATAACCCGGACAATTAATAATGACAAGGGGCAGTAATAGTACGAAACAATAACTGTAATTCTTACACTTGACAGGTACATACGACGTTCACAAAAGATAAACCCCAAGCTAGGCCACAACAATAGAATCACATTCCTCGAAACGGGCAATAGTTTGCAAACTTAACTCCTCTACAAAAAGGAGAACTCAAAATATCGGGTACTTGACCCATCTTCAATCTCCGAGTTACCCTTGCAGCGTCTCCCATCACTCATGGTCACGGATCTGAAATGGTTATATAATAACCGTGAGAACGAGTCTCAATAAGCAACCCCCTATACCCCACGTAGGCCAATGCGTACCTAGACAAGTCGTACATGCAATCTACCCCATAACATATAAAATTCGCATCATTATACTTACCTTGCCATCAAACCCATGCCGACTCTGCACGTTAGTCATAACATGGTAATGCAGTAATAGTAACTAAATAGCACATTGCAATTGCTCAAATGCCAATCACACTTGCACGTAATTCCTCTTACTAATTCGACCACACATTCAACCAGCCAATTCAATCACACGCTCAACCAGCCAATTCAGTCACACTCAACCAGCCATTTCAATCACACGCTCAACTAGCCAATTCAGTCACACTCAACCAGCCATTTCAATCACACACTCAACCAGCCAATTTAGTCACACTCTCAACTAGTCAATTCAATCACACTTAAATTGCATGCATGGCCGAACATCTTTCTCACGACCAGCGTGCCTCGTGTCCTCGGTCCATTCTCACAAGCCCATCCGCACCCCATTCATATTTGCGCCTCAGCCCGATCAATCCTGGCTCAATTTCGGTCATTCATATTTTCACACGGATTCTCACAACGCCGTCCCCAAGTCCCACATCGGTCATGTACGCCCTCCGAGCCCTCCGATCAATCCGGGCTCAATTTCCAGAACCGACGTAAACATGTCCTGGTCTAACACACCTTTAACGGGCCACCGTCAACACGTCTCAAGCCCACGTCTATTTGGCACACCGGCCATTCATGCCTTCACACGGACCGCCGTCAACACGTCCCAAGTCCGTCTTTCCATTTGGCACACCGGCCAGTCAAGCCTTCACACGGACCGCCGTCAACACGTCCCAAGTCCATAGCCCTCCGATCAATCCGGGCTTAAAAATTGACAGGCAAGCACACGCCATTCACTTAAATCAATTTCATGCCAATTGCATCAACAAACCCATAATCACCACTTAGTCCAATTCACAATCCGCCACCTCAATCCACAAACTCGACGTTCAAGTCGGTCACGCGCGATCACTCAATCAAGCATATTATTTTATCCAATCCAATTCGCACAATTAAAACATAACATAATCAAATTAAGTCACGCCCTAACCGTTCTAACCGAGAAAAGTCTATAGGTACCCAAAATACTCGTCGGGGGCGCAAATTGCCGACGATGGTGGGGGGGGAGGAGGACGGGGGGGAAAGAAATCGAAGAAGAAGAAAGAAGGGTCACACCGTGCTCGTCGGGGAGAAGAGAAGCAAGAAAAAGAGAAGGAGAAAAAAGAGAAGGAGAAGGAAGAGGAGAGAGAGAGAGAGAGAAAGGTTGGGTGTTAGAGGGGGGGTGTGCATGTGATGGATGTGTGCATGCGTGGGAGAGGAGAGAGGAAGAGAGAGAAAGAGAAAGAGCATAATTAAAGGATTTTCACGCATAAATACACACATTGTGTTGTAGGGGAAACCAGCCCACTAAGGGCCGGTTCCACAAATTGACAATCGAGAAACGCCTATTGGTTCTTGGACCCACCTGGGAATTGGACTACCGGTACGGATTCTAGGTGGGTTCATGGATCCAACCATTATATTTCAAGAACTATATAGCATTATCAGTTGTAAGTGACATTTTGTCAAACATATTATGTGTATTGTCTGAGTAAAACAAGGCCTTAACAAACTTACTTTTGAATCCTAACTCGTACAGAAACAGCTCAATGTGCATGAAAGCTATGAATATTCTTCTGATTTTCTTCCACATAGCACCACAGCGGCAGTGAAACTTCTAGGGCTAATACCACGAAAAACCGTAAACTGGTACACTTGTGACAATTTTATTCCAAATTATTTTTTTGACTATAAAAAACCCCAAACTGGTACACTTGTGACAATTTTACCCCGAACTATTTTTTTAACCACCAAAAACCCCAAACTGGTACATTTGTGACAATTTTACCCCGAACTATTTTTTTAACCACCAAAAACCCCAAACTGGTATACATGTGACAATTTTACCCCGAACTAATTTTTTAATATTATTTTTTATTTTTCGAATTTTTTATCAGTTTTTTATTTTTTCTTTACTTTTTTTTTCTTTTCTCTTTAACCTCCGGTCGGTCGCCGAACGGACGACCAGCCAGAGGCCGAAGCCGACGAGGTCGGCCCCACCGGCCGCTGGCAAGGCTCGACCTCGCCCAGGCGAGGCCAACCTTGCCCAACGCCGGCGAGGTTGTGCCTTACAACGACGGCGGAGCTGGCCTCGCCAGACGGCGAGGGTCGACTCGCTGTAGGGCGAGGTCGACCGCCAACGCCCGAGGTCGAGCTCGCCAAAGAACCCATAAGGGCTGACCTCGCCGACCGGAGGTTAAAGAGAAAAGAAAAAAAAAGTAAAGAAAAAAATAAAAAATTAATAAAAAAATTTGAAAAATAAAAAATAATATTAAAAAATTAGTTCGGGGTAAAATTGTCACATGTATACCAGTTTGGGGTTTTTGACGGTCAAAAAAATAGTTCGGAATAAAATTGTCATAAGTGTACCAGTTTGGGGTTTTTGGTGGTCAAAAAAATAGTTCGGGGTAAAATTGTCACAAATGTACCAGTTTGGGGGTTTTTATGGTAAAAAAAATAGTTCGGGGTAAAATTGTCACAAGTGTACCAGTTTAGGGTTTTTCGTGGTATTAACCCAAACTTCTATAGATGATTCACACCTATGTCAATTATTAGTAATGAAAACTTTGTAAAATCTTTCGATGTAATAAATCGCATTTTTTTAATATAGAAGCTTTACTTAATTATAACTAACAAACATGCTTATAGTTGCGTGTTTGCATAGAAATATTGACACTTATAAATTTCAAAATCATATTATTGTGAAATAAACTAGTGATTAAAAAATTATTGACAGGATATGAAGAAACTGCACATATATGTGGAAAGAAAAAATGCGCCAAAGATTTTAAATTTTTGTTTCTATAAGAGTATATAAGATAGAAAAGATTCAAATATTAAAATTGACATACCTAAGAGATAAAATAGAATTATTGATGTACGCACAGGATTTTCATCAAATACCTAATTGAGAATATTTTGAGGGGGGAAATATCACAAAAAATCCTAAATTATGCCACTTGTGATAAATTTATCTTGAACTTTTTTTTTTTGTGATACGAAAAACTCCAAACTATGCCACTTATGACATATGTACCCCACAATACTTTGACCCAAGGGCATTTTCATCTTTTTCCTTTTTCTATTTTTTTTCTTTTCTTCTTTCTTCCCTCCGCTGTGGTCGGCGGAGGGAAGCTAGCGAGGGTGGCCCTTGCTGGCGTTGGGGTTGGGCGAGGGCAGTCCTCACCCGACGCTTGCGAGGGTCGTCCTCACTAAATCCGATGAGGGCAGCCCTCACCCAACCCCAATGCCAGTGAGGGCCGCCCTCGCCGGCTTCCCTCCGCCGGCCACGACGGAGGGAAGAGAGAAGAAAGAAAAAAGAAAAAAAAAACAGAAAAAGGAAAAAGACGAAAACACCCTTAGGCAAAAGTATTATAGAATAAATGTATCACAAGTGGCATAGTTTGAGATTTTTTGTATCACAAAAAAAGTTCAGGGTAAATTTGTCACAAGTGGCATAATTTGGGGTTTTTGGTTGTGTTTTCCCTATTTTAGGTAAAAAATGAAGAATTGTGTTTGCCTTAAGAGTAGGAGGTCATCTTTGTTTTGTATAATTTATTTAAATCCGTGATGATGTCATTTTAGATTCTATCATAACAAAACCGGAATTTTTTACAATTTTCTTAAAGAAAAATAATGATATATATTCTATCGTATCTCACACCATAATTTTTTTCTGTATCAACATAGGATTCCACATATTCTCCCACACATTCATGGACTCACGAAAATTTGTAGTCATCCTTGTATAATTGTCGCGACCGAAACTCCCGTGCCCAAGTTTGGACAACATGCAAAAAGGAGGGGGGCTCGCCTGGTACGTGCTAAGTCTAGGTTCAGGACTTAACTCGGGCTCTCCCAAGCCCATACCATATCGCGACTTAGGGTTTAAGTATTTAACATGCAAATGGCTTATATCAAGAAGTCGCCACTAATCGATTTGGGGTAGGTCAATTAGAAATCCAAATAGGGTGACGGGAGGATCACCCTATTCCTACGAACCAGAGATTAACTGAATTCGGGGACTTGGTTACACTAGTTGGATAACTAATGCCCTTTCGGTACCATTTTACCCTATTCATTTTTTGAAAACATTTATCAGGCAGTTTGGACTGATTTTAGGACCTTTCTCCTAACATGTGAGGTGATCAAGCGAGTGCATAATCAGAAGCGATTAGCAGTCAAAAAATACAACTATTCATGCAGCCTAAGGTTCTAATCTTAACTAAGTCAGATGACATTCGGAAATACAACAGTTCATGCAATTGTATTAAAAAGTGCATAATAACAACACAACGGTAATAAAACATGCAAAGTACTACTGCACGACTTCAGGCTTGTCTAATCTAAATAAAACAATAACATGCATAATTATAAAAGATTAGCACACTCAAATAAGTCATGCAAAATTTTTTTTTTTTTTGTTTTTCGGAAAAAAAAATTTTTTCGGGAAAAAAAATCGAGATAAAAAAACGGAATAAGAAAAGAAAAAGAAATCTTTTTTTTTATAATTTTTATAATTTTTTTATTTTTTAATTAATTTTTTTTTAAAAAAAACGAAATAAGAAGTTAAAAAGGAAATATATTTTTTAAAGAAATTTTTAATTTTTAAGTTTTTTTTAAATTTTTTAAAAAAAAACTAAATACGGAAAAAGAAAAAGAAAAAAAACTTTCTTTTTCATTCATTTTTTTTAAAGTTTTTTTTTTTTTTTTTATTTATATATATTTAAAATAAAAATAAAAAAAACAGAAAAGAAAAAGGAAAAGAAAACCCTTTTTAAATTTTTAAATTTTTTTAAATTTTTAAATATTTTTAAATAAAATAAAATAAAATATAAATAAAAAAAACAATTTGGGTTGGGTCGGATCCGGTCCGAACCGGTCCGACCGGGTCGGAATCCGACCCGGATCGTTGACTCCGGCCGGGATCGAATCCGACCCGGATCGTTGACTCGGGTCGGGTCAAATGAACCGGGTCGGTCCGACCGACCCGGGTCAACGGATCCGACCCGGTCTTTGATCGGGGCCGGGTCGGTGACCCGGTTGCACCGAACCAAAGGGAACACCACGGCCGGCCGAAAATCGCCTCGCCGGCGGACCCCTGCACGGCGCCGACACCAATTCGGCTTTGGGAACCCAACAAACCTCGCCGGCCGCTGGGGTCACCGCCGGCTGTCACGGCCTCCTTCGGCCCGTGAGGCAAAATCAAACATCTTCATTGGGACTTTTCGTCAAACACCGGCGGGCGCGGCAAAAAAAAGAGACATTTTAACCTCCTCCGGCGAAGCCGGTCACTCCCGGGCGACACTGGTTCACCTCCGACGGGCGCACCGGGGCCACGACTAACGCCGGTATGGGCCGGACTGGCATGGCAAGGCGGTCTGAAGTCCCGCCAAACCAACACCAAAACAGGCAAAAAAAAAGGCCGGGACCGGAAAGGCCTTATTACGCCGAGGCACGCCCGGGGGCTCCGTCCGGTCGGGGGCGGACGCCGGGCCGGGCGCTCTCCGTGAGGCCTCGTCACACTCTTTCTCTCGCTCTTCTCGTGTCTCTCTCTCCCTTTTCTCTCAAAATTGGCCGACCCGCCTCTCTCCTTACTTTTATAGGCGTGAGGACGCTGGCCCGGCCGCTTCCACGCCGCCGACGACGGTGCCGCGACCGCCTAGGTTTCGCGAACCGCAGCCCATAGGCCGCGTGGGCGCCACCGCCAAGGGGTCAAGAATGGCAGAGCAACAGGGAGCCGAGAGGGAGGAGGGGATAAGGGAGCCGGGAAAACGGGGAGGACGGGACTGGCCATTAATGCGGCCCATCACAGGCCTGCTTCGGCCTTCCTCCGCCGGACAATGACGGTGAGAAGCGGGCGCCGCTGCATCACGCACGCCCACGTAAAAAAGGGAGAGAACAGGGCGAGGAGAGCGACCGGTGCCGGGGGGAAGAAGGAAGAGGAAGAAGCGGTGGGCTGGGCTGGGCTAGGCCCAATTGCGCGCGAGAGAAGAAGAAATAGAAGGAGAAGAAGGCTGGGCCGGCAGGGGAGAGAAGAAGGAAAAGAAAAGGGGGGCGGGCCGAAGGCCACGCGTGGGGAAAAAGAAAGGGGCCGAGTCGGCCTGGCCCCGACCCGGCCCGACTCGATTTTTTTTTTTTTTTTTTTTCTTTTTTCTTTTTTAATGTAATTTATTTATTTAATTTAATTAATTTTTTTTTAAAAAATTAATAATAATTAATTTTTTACTCTAATAGGCCCTATTAATGCAAAATATGCCTAATTTCTATATGCAATGCATTTAAATTGGAATATTTTTTTGTTTTAGGAATTAAAAAATTAATCCCTAAATTTTGCATAATTAATTCTGGGCAAATTAAAAATAGGTGTCAACAATAATGACATGATTTATACACAATATTACACAACGTTCTATATTTGGGTAAAAGTGCTTTGATCTTTTTCTTGTTTCGTGCTTTTTACTTTTTAAGTGCTTGAATGTCCGTAGCATGTCCATGTAGCGAATAACTCAATGCAATCCCAAGATTAGTCAACACTCGCATTAGGTGTTTTGAAAAGGATCTTATTCCCAAATATTATAAATAGACTAAATAGGATCATGAGTGTGGTACGTGACAGAGCAGCAATAACCACCAATTTGTGGCTATGGGAGTGAATGGAGATCAATCGGTTTCAATCCCTTCTCGACTTTGGAAGGACTTAAGGTGATATATATTTTGCAAAATAAATAAAATAAAAAATATTTTTCCATAAATGATCGTTTGTCATCCCTAGAAATAATTAGTTGATAAAAAATATTTTTATTATCAAAAAAAATTTATGTCCAAATATTTTCGTAGACAATGAACATAGTTTTTGTTCATTGATTTTTATAAGTGATACATTCGATCATTTTTTGAAATATTTTTTTAAAATAACTGAGGTGATCGGAGACATAGCCCTAGGTATTAATAGAAAGTCACCCAGTCACTTATGCATACATGCCTAAAAATCGGGAAAATTACCCAAAAAAGTCATAAACCTACTGTAATTGTACTAATTCAGTCCTAAACTTTTTTGTGCCAATTTAGTCATAAATATTTTTGTATTTGTGACAATTTAGTCCAAAAAGCCAATTTTCACTAACCAGCACTGAAATGGATGCCAACCGTTCTATGTGGCACAACAAGCACTGATATGTATAATTTTTAATAATATTTTAATATTTTTTTAAATTTTTTATTTATTCTTCCCTATTTTCTTTTCTTTCTATTTTTTTCTTTCCTTCTTCCTCTGGCCAACTGTCGAGGTCCAATGATCGACCAGAGGCTAGGGCCAGAGAGGTTGAGCCTCGCCATGGCTCAATGAGGTTGAGCTCGTCCTCGCCCTTGCTATCATGGACGAAGAGCAGCACCCAAATATGGTGAGGCTCAACCTCGCCGTCGCTGGGTGAGGTTGAGCTCTCCCAACCATGGCGAGGTCGAGGTCAACCTCATCGGCCTTAGCATCTAGTTGGTCGCAGAGGTCGGACGACTAACCATGGGAAGAAGGAAAGAAACAAAAAGAAAGAGAAAGAAAAGAAAAAAAGAAAAACAAGAATAAAAAATTCAAAAAATATTAATATATTATTTAAAATTGTTCACATTAGTATCAATCGGTGTCCACATTAACGCCGACCAGCCAAAATTTGTCAGATAAACTGAATTGACATAAATACAAAAGGTCTAAGATTGAATTGGCAAAAAAATATTTAGAATTGAATTGACACAGTTGAATAGGTTTTAAGACTTTTTTGGAATTGCCCCCCCCCTCAAAAAAAAAATCTATAGTTTAGAGCTCAAACAGTCGATTACATGCGAGGAAGGGGAGCAATCTTGTTACGCCTTTTTAGCGCCGCATCTTCCGTTGACAATTAAGTTATACATTTATTCGTCATTAAATTTCTCAAGCACAAATTATTCATATGTAGGATATTGATTTTTTATTTTTATATCAAGCACCTCATAATTTAGAAGACAGCTAAGTAGTATATGTAATTGGATTTCAAATTCCCTATATATCTCGGCATTTAAATATACTCTCCCCTATGGTAAGTAAATTTTTTGGTTTAATACTAAAACTAAGCCAAGCATACAAGTTACTTTATGCAATAAAGTCGAGAAAATGCACTTAAAAGAGAGTCGCAAAGCTACGTGAATGGCAAAAATTGAAATAACTTCAAACAACCTTTTCTAGAGAACTCCATTATTCAGGAAAAGAAATGTGAATATTCTAAAATTAAGATGGAAATAAACATAGATTTAAAGAGCATAAAGCGTAACTTGTAATTTTGTCGAAGAAAACCAATTAAATTCTTATTCCGAATATAAAATGACGAAAACAATGAAATTAGGGATTAAGAGAGAGATGCGTGTACACCCCAAAACCCTCATTTCATCTATTTTTGTAGATGCCCTCGCGATACTTTTTAGCTTCGCCTCAAGTGTAGTTCAATCAATGAACATGTACGGTGATGATTACTTAAATGACGTGAAATGAATGCCGTAAAGATAGAGGAGTACTTAGCTCCAAATAAATTCCCACGTTCCGTGGTGTGCCATCCATACATTAAATGAGGATTACCAATGATTTTATTATTGGGCCTGCATATTGAATTTGGTCATTAAAGTAAAAAAGGATGGACCTCCACCTAAGTTCAGAATTGAAAGTGATCATCAAACACATTGCTGTCCAGAGCAAGAAATGATCTGAGTCAATGATGGAAGGACAGTGCAATATGGGCTATCCTTGTCGTGAAGCCAGATGCTAATACCCAGATTAGCATTTGCATTTCCACTAATCGTTAAGGAAAAGTAGTGGAAGATGGAGTTTTTGTTGGCTAAGAATCACTTCCCAACATACAATTTAGCCCTCTCAAACTCTATCAAAGTAAACACATGAAAAATGGAATGGTCTAATATCTTAATGTAATAATGATAACCATTGCGTCTCGTGATTTGATACCATTATGGCATACTTCGAACGGTTGACTTCTAAATGGGCGCGATCATTTAAGGAAGTAAAATAAGAAAAAAAATGTCACGCCCCGAACCCACGGCGCCATGCGAGCATCCCACCATAGGTCGATTTTGTTTGTAACGTCCCAGGACGCGTCGCCGACCTAATACCCAATACAAAGCACAAGGCACATGCGGAAGCAACATATAAAACATTCGTACAAATAAAACACATGACCATGGATAGCCCAACGGCAACAACAACAAGATAACAAATATACTTGGCATTATCACTGAAAACACACACAATATCCATTTTTACACTAGATACACTTATAAAAGCCAAAATGGTTCAACAGCCACTAACATCAAAGAGGGTACGTGGCTTGATGATCAAACACCATATCTAGCCAGGGCTCCTATCAAAACGAATCGGCACCCCTGCCACCCTCAAAGCTGGGGGTCTGAAAAATGGGGTTTAAACAACAACGAGACAAATCTCAGTGAATAAAAACCCTATAAACCTAAACTAGGCTAACATGCACCTCATGACAGGCAAATAAAATGCAACAACCAAAACCACAACAACAGACCTAGGCCCTCGGGCCCAAATCAATCACACAGACCCTGCAAGTTAGGCAGTTCATATAATTCTCACGGCACATACCATACGCGATCACACTTGATCATACGTGCGCCATACGCATGCTCATATTCATTAGTGCCTGTGCCGCACACAATTCACCGAGTCATACATACTCGCATACTTGCCGATGTATTCTTGCATGCACATGCCATTAATATGACCATGCTCATGATTTGGTTCAACATTACACACTGGCACATAGCTCATTTTCTCAATTAGAGCTCGACCTGCGTAAAACTTATTATGTCTATTTCTCAATTAACAACACTTCATGGCCCGCGTAAAACGCATCAGGCTCAGTATCTCTAGCCCGCGTCAAAACGCATCAGGCGCAACACCGATCTCCTTACGGACCAAAACCCGCGTAAAACGCATCAGACTGGTCGTCTTCCGGACGAATCGAGCACCATCCCGCATAAAACGCATCATGACGGGTTCAACCCCACGTAAAACGCATCAGGGCTCTTAGTGATCACTCTTATACACAATCAGTTTTATCCGAACCCCGCGTAATACGCATCAAGGCATTTTAGGTGATCACATGCTCATGTCAAGCACGCATACTCGCACAATTTTCGTCTCATGCCCATTCTCAGCATATGAAATGCGTGGCTATGCAATTTCCGCACTCGGCTAATAATGCAATGTACAATGTGCATCAAATTTCATAGAGGCACATAAATAATTCATGCCAAGGTCAATGTGCATTTCAACATGCTCAATGAATCACTCAGTTCCAGTCAGCCATGATATGCCCAATTAATCGCAATAATATGCACACCTGGCCAATTAATACCATGTGGCACAACACACCCAATTGCCAATCATAATGCGCACCCTTGGGCAATAAAGTCTCACACCAAGTATTGGTCAATCACATACCACACTCATCGGCCACACAAACACGCGGCATGGCACTATACAATTGAGCACAATCAAGTACAATTCTACCAATTTAGGTTATTCTAGGGCTTTTCGGCAATCACACAACTTGATGCCAATTGGTCCATACTTAATCCCATTAATCTCCGATGTAGGTAGCCACTATTCCGCACAATCCCGGCCATTAAATCTCCACATAATTAGCCAACTAGTCCACCAAGAATATCGCAACCACTACATCAATTAATCATGGCATGCTCAGGAATTTCTATGATTAAACCCAAATAATCCGAACTTAGGCCAATTAATCATAACATGTACAGTCACCAATTTAATCGATCTAAGCCATTAAATCATCCTCAAATACTCCATTAGGCTCCCCAATTCATCAACCTAGTTCAATTCGAACCCGGCACAGAATTAGCACTTAATTCGTGCAATTAGCACAACACAAGCTCGCACAATCGCGACCCGCCATATCACCACATACTCGGCCACTATGTGCACGCGACATAGCATCACCAAATTATCACCCAATCCAGCACAAATCAGCCATTAATAGCACAATCTAGGCATCTTTGGTATTTACACCATTTAATCCCAAAATTGACTAAACTTAGTCCAATTCGATTCACCATGGACAGCCACCTACCCGATCATTCTAAGCCATTAATTTCACTCCCAAATCAGCATAATAGTCCGCCAAAATCAATTTGACACTAGCCGTTATGATCGGTTTGCTAATTACTCCTAATTTGATCAGTCTTGATCCCATTTAGTCCCGATATGGACAGCCACGATTCAGCATGCCCTCGGCCATTTTTTCACTTTCAATCAACGCACTAGGCTCCCATAATTGCCCCATAAATAGCCTTCACCAAATAGTCATGAATTTCAGCCTAAATCCACCTTAATCATTCTCTAATCCAATCCTAACCCATCTAGAAATGCTTGGAAGCTTAATTAGGGTTTAGGGATAGTTTACTTATCTAATTCTAGGCTCCAAACACAATTGAAATGGTGGGGGAATGGGCGATCCAAGCGGCGGCTCATGGCGGCGTACAGCCTCCCACGACGACTCTTGGTGAGCGGCGGCGGCGGTTCTCGGCCGTGGGGCTGATCGATGGTGTT
Organism: Syzygium grande; assembly: GCA_024733475.1. Lineage (NCBI taxonomy): Eukaryota > Viridiplantae > Streptophyta > Magnoliopsida > Myrtales > Myrtaceae > Syzygium > Syzygium grande. The sequence goes on along the minus strand of JAMXDD010000005.1, from coordinate 17,994,044 downwards.
CCTCACACCGAACGAGGGATAGAGAGAGAGGATGGACAGTTGGGTGGTGGTGCCCGGCGAGCGGATGGCATGGCGAGTGGCGACGATTCGGTGAGCTCTGTAATAATTTGAATTTTCAATCCTTTTCCCGGGATTTAAGAAATGAATTTTGGCCAATGCACTTATAGTGAGATCTCACCCGGAAATGCGCATTCACGGGATGCTAACCTTAGGGGTAATGCCGTTCGATCTAACTGATTGATCGTGTCCGAAGGGAACTAGCGATAGACCCTCGCAATTATACGACAACTGAGGTCGTCCCGGGTAGAGTAAATTTAAACGTGATTTGACTTGGTGTCGGTTACGGGTCAAGAGCGTATAATCCCAAAGAGCCACCCGTTAGCCAGAGATAAGCTAAAATCGCGATTGTTCGATTTTAGTCATTTCTTAGAATTTGGGCTCGGGAATCAAGAATTTTGAAAGTGATAATTTTGAACGGCCGATGGCGTTTTTGGCTTGGTCAACCTTGGGGCCACCCATTTCTGCAAAAAATGGATTTCGGTTCGGGATCGGGAAAATTACGATTTTGCCCCCTTGGACTCCAATGTCGATTTTGAGGCCGTATGAGATTATTTTTTGAGGCCAATGTCATTCAGGGGTGGCCACGCATATTTAGAGTTGTTACGATCAAAATTTGAAATTTTGGCTCAAAAGTGAAAAATAATATTATTTTATTCTCTAGGACTTTGCAGTTGATTTTCGAGGGTTTAAGAAGCTATTTTCACGATTCTGACGCTATATTACGTTGGCCACACATATTTAGAGTTGATTTAGACAAAAATTGAAATTTCGCCCCAGACCGAAAAAACGATCATTTTGCCCCTGGGTTATTTTCGGGTCCGAATTTTTAAGAAAATATTTGAAATAATTATTAAGGGTTTTCAGCTGCATTATTGGACCCAATGACCTTTTTGCCTATTACTTTATGGATAAAGACGAACGAGGACCGTCGAATTAGAGCTATTTTGATCAAATTCTCCGGATTGCAGACACATGTCCATCCAAGCCCACTATATCTGACCAGTTCACTCTCTCTTCTCTCATTTTTTACCGGCCATTCTCTGTCTTCTCCCCCAAAACCTCTCTCTCCCTTGTTTTCTCTCTCGGCAAAGGAATGCCGGAGCTCGCCACCGCCATGCCGGAACTCGAACAGCCGAGCCGCCGCCGCCACGACCCTCCAGCCACCCGTACATTGCCATCCGTATGGTGTCCGTACGGCGTCCGTACGCCGGCGACGCCACCACCATCGCTGCTATTCCGGCTACCACCCAGCCCTGTTTGTCTCGCATTTTGGTGTAAGTGTCTTCCCCAAAAACTATCTAGGATCTCGGGCATTGTTAGACTAGTTTAGAGCTCGGTTTAAACGATTTTTGTGACTATTTTGGGACTGAGGTTAGGGCTGAGCATTTGGTCATTTTGGACTGATTAGGTGAAGAAATTTCGAGGTTTAGGAAGCTTGGTTAGGGCCGTGATGTTGGGGAACGATCGGAATTAATTTGTGTGATTGATTAGAATTGTTGTGGCTTGAATGGGTTGATTGGAATATTTGTGCTTGTTGTGTTTGTGGATTGATTTGGAATGTATTCTGGACTGATTGTGGATTGGTATTGTGCTGCGTGTGTGTGGTCGTGAAGTGTGATGATGTGTCGGGGTGAATGTGCATTGGATTCGCGTGTTAAATATGTGTGATCATGTGGTGCTCGTGTGACGAGAACGTGTATTTGTGAAGTGTACGTGAGATGTGAATTGGCGCGTAGCTATGTATGTGTGTGAGGTGTGTATGTTTGGCCGTGCGACTGTTGGCCGTGTGTAAGTGTGGATTGAATGGAACGAGGATATGGAAATGTGGGATCGGTTGGAAAGGATCCGTCCTAAGGCGTGTACGTTTACGCGGAATGATGCCGTCTCTAACGAGGTGACAATGCCCGGCCCGACAGGGTGACGATGCCTGACGAGGTTAGAAGACCGTTGGCCTGATGCGTTTTATACGCAAGCGCGATTAGTGGTGGAAGAGTTGAGAATGAGCGAGAATTGGCTTAAGGTGCGAGGTTTGAGAAAGTGATGCATGGTGTGAGTTAGCGTGCGAGTGTGTTTGTATCGCGTGATGTGATGCTTGATTATGGGTAGAAACTACTAGGCACGATATGGGATGTGCCCAAGTGGTTTCTATCTTATAATTAAGGCACGCGTGCGCCTGTGATGTATTGCTGTTGTGATGTGCTGGCTGTATTATGGTCTAATGTAAAGGAACGTGCATGATGGGTTCCTGGTAGATTCGTGTGTGATTGTTAGATTGATTAATCGTTGTGTGAGATGCGTGTTCTGTCTGGCGGCGACAGTGAGTGCCTACGTGGGGTTTGGGGTTGTACACTTATTGAGATTCGTCTCATAATTGTATAATCCACAATTTCAGACCTACAGCTGTAAATCCAGGGAACCGCCTCCTCTTTTTGAAGTGCGAAGAGTCGCTCTTGGTGCCCAGTGGAACCGCAGGTGAGTTTCCTGGAGACTCAAGCCCAAAGAATCAGGAGCAGAAATGAAGGCGACTAGTAGGCATTCCCTAGGCTATTTTAGGGTTTGTTTAACTTGGGTTATCCGATAGCGAAGTTAACATAATCAAACCCCTGATATTTTGTTATGACGGTGATTTTGGATGCTGGTTTGCCGTATATGTTTGTAATATAATGTTTGTATATTTGGTACTGTATGAATATGATGTTGCTTGATTGTTATGATGGTCTATCCCGTCGTCGTCATTTTAGTCCGGGGGTTTTAATATTCGCTTCCGCATGTGGACTCTAATGTTTGGGTTGGATCGGCAACGTTCCTGGGACGTTGCATTGTTTCGACCGGAGCGGGATGTCGTGAGTTCGATGGGGTTCGAGACGTGACAAGCTCTCTCACAGCCGAGCAAGAAAATTAGAGGAAGAGAGATTGGTGTGGGGGAGGAGGCTAGCCGGAGTAGAGAGGAAGGAAAAATGAGAGGAGAGAGTGTGCATTATTGGTCTAAAAAGTGGATTTGACCAAACTTTCATAATGCCCATTTTACCCCTTATTTACTTGGCTAGTATAATCCTAAGCCAAAATATCCAAGGGCATTTTGGTCCAAGATTTTTGGGCTGAAATTATCCACTTAATTTTTCCCAAAATAAATTTCAATAATTTTCAAAATTCGGAATACCCAAAAATAGGTCTAAGGGCAAAATCGTAATTTTTTGATTTTGGGCCCGAATTTTCATTTTTCGACCGTACCAACCCCAAATATATTTGACCACACTAAAATGACGTCGTCCTCGAGAAAATAGTTGCGTACGCCTTCGAAATCCGATATCCAAGTCCGGATCCAATTTAGCAATCAAAATTGCTCAATTATAATTTTAGGGTCTCTCACTAACGGGTGGTTGTTTAGGGGTTACGCGTATCGACCTAGGGTTATTCGAGTCATGACGATCTCGATTATCGGAAAAATGCGAGAAATTATCGCTAGTTCTGGAGATCGCGATCGTTTAGGATTTGTTCACCACGCGTACTCTCGATCGTGCGGAATCACTCGGGTTCCGATCGTACGTCATTGACTAAACTAAATCCGTCACCTTTCTAGGATAGGCCCACATTGGCCCAAAATATTTCCTCATTATTTCTCAAAATCGGTGCTCGCTTCGCGATTGGGTCCCTAGTCCACGTATCATTTTCCTAGTTAGTCATTCTCTACTAATCAGTATCCCGTGAAGGATCTATTCTGGGAGAGACTCACTAAAATTAATTGAGGAATAATATAAATATCATTGATTCCGGAAATGGATTGAAATTCGGAATGTTACAAAAAAGTACTTCTTGAGACAACTCAGGCCCAACATGCTTTGGACCTTTATATGCACTTCACCTTTGTCCCTCAAACCTATGAGCTAGTCTCACCGAATTTTTAGGCCTTAGTTCCTCCTTTGTCACTTGTTGAAATAGGTAAAAATCATCCGACTAGCTATTTAGATGCACCCCCACATCTCCCAATTTGTCAAAATTAGTTATGTTAACATGTGTTTTGCCACAGGCTTATGAATAATTTTAGGTTAAGTATATGTTTGAAGAATATCCTTATATTTGAAATATCTTTCTCTCGCCTTTCTAGTACGCTCTAAACAACAATTGATTCCCACTTAGTAACCTTGAAAACAATATTCGACACTTCTTAGACATACATGGAAGCAATTTTAATTTGGAAACTATTGGGATGCATGTAAAAGGTGCACATACTTAGCATTGTCATGTCACGATCACGATTGTTGTGAGTCTAACCACCAAAGCCTTTCATCTCCCAACATCTGTCAAAAGTCCTCATCATACTCATAATTAGACCAAAGAAGGATGATCCCTCAAGTCAAGAAAGAAGTATGTCTTATCCCCTATATTCCTTGATTAAGTGTATCATTTGATTAAAAAATTCCTTAAGTACCTGCTCTTATCTTTCGCTTTTCATCTTTGATGATCGAAAAGATTGTAGCATTTTTAGCTAGTTGCCCAATTTTTTTGGCGCAATGCTACTTCAATTTAGGGATACTTTGATTGTACTTGCACTATGTTGGCTCTTTATATATAGGTTAATTTGTACTTTTAAAAGGTTTAGGACCAAATTGACACAATTAAAATATTTAGGGTAAAATTGGCAAATCATAAAGGTTTATGACTAAATTGGCATAATTAAAAAGATTAGGACTGAATTGACTGCTATGTAATAGGTTTAGGACGTTTGACAATTATCCAAATATTTGACACTTTTTAGATGTACACAAAAAGCATTTTTAATTTGGAGATGATCGAGACATATGTGAGAGGTGCACATACTTAGCATCATTTTGTCATGATGATGTATTATCATGCATATGCAAACAAACATAATAGTCTTCCGATTTCCTCCTAAATAGCACCATGGCGGCAGTGAAACTTTTATAGATGATTCGCATCTATGTCAATTTTTAGCAATGAAACCTTTATAAAATCTTTTGATGTAATAAATCGTACTTTTTTAAAGCTTTACTTAATTATAACTAACAAACATGCACAAACGTAGAGTGTTTGCACAGAAGTATTGACACTTATAAATTTCAGAATCATCTTATTGCGAAATAAACTAGTGATTAAAAAATTTATTGACACGATATGAAGACATTGAACATGTATGTGGAAAGAGAAAATTCTCGAAGATTTGTATTTTTTGTTTCTATAAGAGTTTATAAAATAGAAAAGAATCAAATACTAAAATTTACTTGCGTGACAGATAAAATAGAGTTATTGGTGTCGGCACATAATTTTCATCAAATGCCTAATTGAGGATATTTAGGGTAAGAAAAGAAGGATTGTGTTTGCCTTAAGAGTAGGAGGTCATCTTTGTTTTGTATTAAAGTGTATAGATATAATTTATTTAGATCAGTGATGACGTCATTTTAGATTCTATTATAACAAAGCCAGAATTTTTTTTTTTCATGTTTTCCAAGGAAAATAACGATATATTTATATATATTCGGTCATATCTCACAACATATAATTTTCATCAGTATCAACACAGGCTTCCACATATTCTCCCACACATTCATGGACTCACAAAAAGTTGTAGTCATCCTTGTGTAATTCATTATACACATACTTTAATTGGGTAAAAGCATTATAATCTTTTGCTTATTTCAATATTCAAATTAACAATTATGTACCAACAATTTGATGATATGATATCATACTTATACGTATAAATACAATATTCTCTTGAGTTCCTTAGTAGCACAATAGAGACAACAGTCAATTATTATGTATGATATTTTTCATAAAAAGATTTTCTCGATCATAATATGATTTGTTTAAACCCATATAACATTATTTTAGAATTTATTATGATAAATTCATTTTTTCAAGTTCATTTTTATAAAACAATGATAATATATATTCTTTCTTGCTCGGTATAGTTGCCATCCGGTGTTAATAGAGGCTGCCAAGACGAAAAGAAAAATAGATGAGAATAGGAGTGAACATCAATCCATATGATTTGGTTTGCAATCTAATATGATGAATTTGAAATGAAATGAATCCAAATTGGGCTCAAATTAGACAAGATCAAATCGAATTGGACCATTGATCTAAAATGAATTTCGAGTTTCTTACTTTTAAGTGCTTGAATGTCTCTAGCATGTCCGTGCAGCTAATAACTCAATGCAATCCTGAGATTAGCATTAGATGTTTTGAAAAGAATCTTATTCACAAAGATTATAAATAGACTGAACAGGATCTTGAGTAGGGTACGTGACAAAGTAGCAGTAATCACCAATTTATGGCGATGGGAGTGAGGGGAGATCAACCGGTTTCAATCCCTTCTCGACTTTAACAGGACTTAAGGCGATAATTATTTCATGAAAAATAAATACAACAAAAAATATATTTTTTTTCATAAAAAATTGTTTGTCATCATTTGAAATATAGTCAATGAAAAATATTTTCATTATCAAAAATAATTTATGTCCAAATATTTTCGTGGACAATGAATATATTTTTCGCTTATGAATTTTTATAAACGATACAAGTGATCATTTTAAGAAAATTTTTTTAAAATAATTTATTTTTTGCGAAACAAACGGAGGCTAAAATGAGTTCTAGATAGAATCTCTTCAACATTCTTATTGATTATTTTCAAATTTTGGGTCTTATTAGTGTAAAAACTCTGAAATGTTGAACATTCTTTTATTGCTTTTATGTATCTTTATTTAACTTTAGAGTAAATCAATTAGCACAAATACATGAACGTAAGCACAACTTCAAGTGCTCCGTAGACATAATAGTCAAAAAGTTTTTTTTTTTTAATTTCGCGCAATAAAAGTTGGCATACGGGGGATGCACACTATGAGAGTAACGATTCAATATATAAAAAAAGTTTTTTTTTAGGGAAATAGATAAAAATACAATGAAGAATTTAACCAAAAAAAAAATACAATGAAGAATATTGGGGAACGATAAAAAAAATGGCCAATAACTAAGATTCCGTTTGTTTCCCAAAAAATGAATAATTTGAAAAATGTTTTCTAAAAAATGATCATTTGTATCACTTGAAATAATTAACCAATGAGTAATGTTTTCGTTATCGACAACAAATTTATGTCTAAACAATATTGTAGACAATGAAAATATTATTTCGTTCATTCATTTTTATAAGTAAACGATTAATTTTAGGAAAATATTTTTGAAATCATTCATTTTTCCACCAAACAAACACACTCTAAGTTGATCGGAGACATAGTCCTAGGTATTAATAGAAAGTCACGGAATCACTTAAGTTCCAATGAAAGTTATATGCATACATGCCCGAAAATCTGTAGTTTAGAGCTCGAATAGTCTTTTCACGTGAGGACGGGTGAGCAATCTCGTTACACCTTTTCAATACAACAAATTTTGTCGACAATTAAGTTCTAAATTAATTCGTCATTTAATTTCTCAAGTGCGAATTAATCATATGCATGGTATTGAATTTTATTCTTATATCAGACACTTCATATTTTGGAAGACAACTAATTATTATATGTAATGCATTTCGAATTCCCTTTAATATTTTGGCATTTAAATATACTCTTCCCTATGGTAAGTAAATATTTTGGTTTGATACAGAAACTAAGCCAAGCATACAAGTCACTTTATGCAATAAACTCGAGAAAGCTCCTTAAAGGAGAGTCGCAAAACCACATGAATGGTGAAAATAGAAATAATTTCAAACAACCTTTTCTAGAGAACTCCTTTATTAAGGAAAAGAAATGTGAATATTCTAAAATGAAGATGGAAATAAACATAGATGTGAACAGTATAAAGTGCAACTTGTAATTTCATCAATAAAAGTAATTAAATTCTTTTTCTGAATATAAAAAACGAAAAAAACAAGGAAATGAGGGATTGAGAGAGTGACGCATGTCCACCTGAAAATGCTCATTTAATCTATTTTTGTAGATGCCCTCGCGATACTTTTTAGTTTCGTCTCAAGTGCACTTTGATCGATGAATGTGTATGGCGATGGTTACCTAAAATGACACGAAATAAATGCTGTAAAGATAGATAAGGAGTACTTAACTTCAAAAGAATTTCCACATTCGGTGGCATGCCATCCATACAATAAATGAGTAGTACCAATTATTTTATAATTGGGCCTGCATATCGAATTCGGTTATTAAAGTGAAAAAGGACCTCCACCTAAGTTCAGAATTGAAAGTGACCATGAAACACGTTGCTGTCCAGAGCAAGAAATGATTTGAATCAATGATGGAAGGACAGTGCAATATGAGCAATCTCTGTCGTAAAGCCAGATGCTAATACCGAGATTAGCATTTGCATTTCCACTAATCGTTAAGGAAAAGTAATGGAAGATGGAGCTGTTGATGGCTAAAAATCACTTCCTGACGTACAATTTAGCCCTCTGAAACACAAGAAAAATGAAACTGTCTAATATCTTAATGTAATAATGATAACCATTGTGTCTCGTGATTGGATACCATTACTGGATACTCTGAACGGTTGACTTCTAAATGGGCACGATCATTTAAAGAAGTAAAATACGAAAGAAAAAAAAAGTGCTTCTCAAGACAATTCAAGCCCGACATGCTTTGGACCTTTATATGCACTTCACCTTTATCCCTCAAACCTATGAGCTAGTCTCACCTAATTTTTAGGACTTAGTTCCTCCTTTGTCACTTGTCGAAACCAGTAAAAATCATCCGACTAGATATTCAGATGCACCGCTGCATCTCCCAATTTATCAAAATTAGTTATGCTAACACGGGTTTATGGATAACTTTAGGTTAAGTATATGTTTGAAGAATATCCTTATATTTGAATTATCTTTCCCTCAACTTTCTAGTATGCTCTAAACTAACAATTGATCCCCACTTAGTAAACCCCAAAACAATATTTGACACTTCTTAGACATAGATAGAAGCAATTTTAATCTAGAGACTATTGAGACGCATGTGAAAGGTGCACATACTTAGCGTCATCTTGTCATGATCGCGATTGTTGCGGGTCTAACCACTGATGCCTTTCATCGCCCAACATCTGTCAAAAGTCCTCATTATGCTCATAATTAGACCAAGGGATAACGACACAAATAGTCCCTGAACTTTGGCCTAATGTACAATTTGATCTTTGAACTTTTAATTTGTTTAATGTAGTCTCTGAACTTTACGTTGATGTTTAATGTGGCCTCTAAACTTTTAATCTATTCAATGTAGTCTCTAAACTTTTAATCTGTTCAATGTCATCCCTGAACTTTTGATACATTTTCAAAGATGACATTGAACAAATTAAAAGCTCAAGAATCACATTACACATTAGGTTAAAAGTTCAAGGACTACATTGAATAAATTAAAGTTCAGGGACCAAATTACACATTGGGCCAAAGTTGAGGGACTGTTTGTGTCATTTTCCCTTAGACCAAAGAAAGATGATCCCTCAAGTCAAGAAAGAAGTACGTCTTGTCCCCTATATTACTTCATCAAGAGGATCATTTGATTAAAGAATTCCTTAAGTAACTGCCCAATCTTTCCCTTTTCAGCTTTGATGATAAAACAAATCATAGCATTTCTAGCTAGTTGTCCAATTTCTTTGCACAAAATTGCTACTTGATTTAGGGATACTTTGATTGTACTCGCACTATGTTGGCTCTTTATATATATAGGTTAATTTGCACTTTCAAAAGGTTTATGACTAAATTGATACAATTAAAATATTTAGGACTAAATTCGCAAATCATTAATGTTTAGAACTAAATTGGCACAAGTAAAAGGTTTAGAACTTAATTGGCTGCCGTACAATAGGTTTATGATTTTTTTAACAATTATTCAAATATTTAACACTTCTTAGAGATACACAAAAGGCATTTTTAATTTGTAGATGATTGAGACGCATGTAAAAGGTGCACGTACTTAGCATTGTCTTGTGATGATGATGTGTTATCATACATGCGAATAAACGTAATATTCTTCCGATTTCCTCCTAATAGCCCCACCACGGCAGTGAAACTTTTATAGATGATTCACATCTATTGCAAATATTAGCAATAAAACTTTTATAAAATCTTTTGAGGTAATAAATCATACTTTTTTATATGGAAGCTTTACTTAATTATAACTAACAAACATGCACATACGCTGCGTGTTTGCACAGAAGTATTGACACTTATAAATTTTAAAATCATCTTATTGCGAAATAAACTAGTGATTAAAAAAATTTATTGACACAATATGAAGAAATTGTACATATATGTGGAAAGAGAAAATGCTCCAAGATTCGAATTTTTTGTTTCTATAAGAGTTTATGAAATGAAAAGACTCAAATATTAAACTTAACATACGTGACAGATAAAATAGAGTTTTGATGTAGGCACAGAATTTTAAATACCTAATTGAGGATATTTAGGGTAAGAAAAGGAGGATTGTGTTTGCCTTAAGAGTAGGAGGTCATCTTTGTTTGTATAAAAGTGTATAGATATAATTTATTTAGATCTGTGATGATGTTATTTTAGATTCTATTATAGCAAAGCCGGAATTTTTTACATGGTTTCTAAGGAAAATAACAATATATATTCAGTTAGATCTCGCACCATATAATTTTCATTTGTATCAACATAGGCTTCCATATATTCTCCCACACATTCATGGACTCACAAAAAGTTGTAATCATCCTTGTATAATTCATTATACACAATATAACACAACGTACTTTATTTGGATAAAAGTATTTTAATCTTTTGCTTATTTTGATATCAAATTAACAATTATCAATTATGTACCAACAATTTGATGATATGGTACCATACTTATACATATAAATACAATATTCTCTTGAGTTCTCCTTAGAAAGCACGTAGAGACAACAATCAATTATCATGTACGATATTTTTTATAAAAAGATTTTCTCAATCATAATATGATTTGTTTAAACTCGTATAACATTATTTTAGAATTTGTTATGATAAATTCGTTTTTTCAAGTTCATTTTTATAAAACAATGCTAACATATACTCTTTCTTGCCCGGTATAATTGCCATCTGGTGTTAACAGAGGCTGCCAAGACGAAAAAACAAATAGATGAGGATAGGAGTGAACATCGATCCATATGATTTGGTTCGCAATCTGATTTGAATAATTTGAAATGAAACAAATCCAACTCAAATTAGACAAGATCAAGTCGAATCAGACCATAGATCTAAAATGAATTTTGAGTTTCTTACTTTTTAAGTGCTCAAATGTCTATAGCATGTCCGTGTAGCTAAGAACTCAATGCAATCCCAAGATTAGTCAACACTCACATTAGATGTTTTGAAAAGGATCTTATTCCCAAAGATTATAAATGGGAGAAGGACACTATAAGTGCCTAAAGTTGTACACGATGCTCATTTTGGTGCAAAAAGTTTCTTTTGGATCACTTTAATGCCAAATTTTTTAAAAAATGATCATTTAAGTGCCAACTCCGATATGATTGGCCGGAAATCTGACGTGGCCCTTTTTATTAATTTTTTAAGCTAACATGGATCACCAGAGGTTAGTCGGCATGTCAATAATAAAAACGATGTCGTATGGCAGATTTCCCCCAAATAAGAATTCTAAATCCCCAAATTGAAAGAGAGCCCCAATTTGAAAACCTAACTAGCCAATTTGAGCATCTATTTTAGTTCGCTCCAAAAATTACCAGCTCAATCTTGCAAATTGAGGGCAAGAGCTTATACAACAACTTATATTCATCCCAATTAAGCGAACTATATGGTGAGTGTTACTATTATTGTGAATTACTGAGTCCAAGAAGAATATCTTGGACTCGGTTGAATTCCGAGAGAAGATTCCATGGATGCGCTAGGTATAAAGAAGGCTCAAAGTGTAAATATTTCAAATTGGTCGATACAAAATTCTTCAATCGAGCGACAAAGGTGATCTTGAAGTTACTTAAAGGATAACATCAACCTCCACTAACATTAATGGACAAGTTGGAGGATGTCAACTCAATGCAAGCTCAAATAAAGGCTTTAACATCTCTGGCCAACCATTTGAAAAAGGAAGTTCAAGTATGAAAATTGACAAAATCTTTTATTGAGCATTGATAGTGTTGTTGTTCTCTTGTGTAGCCTATTTTATGGTCAAATGTCAAGTGTGTAATGAGAAGAAGTTTGTATGTCTACCATAGTCTAATATTAGTGGAATATGTACTTGGTTTCCTACAATTGTTGTATGAAACAAAAGGTTTGCTGTAATATATGGTGGAAATGGAAGGTTGAAATTCATTGGTTATGAGCACTTAAAAGTTTTCTTGTTTAGTTGTGTATTATCAATGTTGGTTTGCTTAGTTTTTGCTTTAGATGTTTGGTTTGCTCCACATATAATGGTTTGCTGCAATTTTTGCTTGGTAATGGTTTGCTAGTTTGCTATAACTATTGCTGCAAACCATGGCCAAATTAAGGAGCAGTAACAAATTCATGAGTGACTATTTCAATGCCATAAGTTGTAAATAATGATTATTTAAGTGCCAAGTTTTTTTTTTAAAGTGATTACTTAAGTGTCAATCATGATTGAAAGTGATCATTTAAATGTCAACCGTGGTTAAAAAAGGTGTTGGTGCACAAGATGCACCAGTAAAGTTGCTAAAGCATACCCATAATTGCACCAGCATAGCTTGTGCATCTTGCTTGCACCAGCACATACAACATAACAACATCATCCTCATTACAAACTTGCATTGGCATACAACATAATAATCATTCGCATCACCAACCAAAACCACTAGCATCACTCTCGGCCACCACCGCCACCATCACCACCACCGCCACCATCACCACTTGGCCACCACCACCACTAAGTTGCTGGTGCAGTCTTATGCTTCTGGTATAAGCACAATACTCTTCACTAACACGTGGTAATGTATCTTGTGCTTACACCAGCACATAAAATTGGTGCAAGCACTGCACCAGCACCAAGCACAACTTGCACAACCTAGTCAGACACACCAATACAACCAGCACAACCAAAAGAAAAATATGAAAATGCCAAAAACATAGATAAAATAAATATTGACTCACTGACATTGAACATAGTTTTTACATTTGGTCAATCTGAATAACCAACTAAAACATATAAACCTTCCAACAAAAAACAAAAACTACCATATGCACAACCTCCCAACAAAACACAAAAATTAATATATCTAGCACAACCTCCCAACAAAATATAGAAACCACCATATCCAACACCCCCTCCCATCAGTCGTCAATATGCACACAACCACCCCCATGTCTCTGTCCCCTTAGATGGACCTCTAGCTTGAATCTTTGCACTATTTCTAACTTGAACTAGATTTGGAGATTGTTGTATTGAACTTCGAGATTGTTGCACTAGATTTGGAGGTTGTTATACTAAAACTACATTTGGCTTTTTCTTCTTAGCCTATGCTCTTGTCTTTGGACTTGCCTATACTCTTGTCGTTGGCCATGCCTTTGTTCTTGTCTTTGGACATGCCGCTCGTGTCATTTGTTCCAGAACACTTTTATTACTGGATTTTGCTCCAGTTAATCTTGGTTAGGTTCTTTTGAGTGCAGCCCTTGACTCTTGACTTAGGCTACCTTGAGAAATAAGCACCTCTAAAGTTCTCCCAGGCTACAAATACATAATCATATTGTCAACAACTGTTGTCGTTTAGTGGAAAAGAAAGCACATACATTGTTTAGTGAAAACAAAGCAACATCGAATTGTTTAAATAAATTGAGGTCCCCAACCATAATCGCAACATCACTATTGATACTATGATTAAACAAATTGAAGACCCCATGGCTGCAAGTTGATACCATGATCAAACAATTTGATGTGATTAAACAACATCACTGTGATTAAACAAATTAAGGTCCCCACAGCTACAAGTACCATTGTCCCCACAAAAGAAAATGATACCATGAATAAAGAAATTGAGGTCCCCCCCCACCCCACAATCACGACCCTACTTTTTCTCGAGCTCTAAATTTGCCCTTCGAGCCTTAATTTTGCCCTCTAAACCCTAATTTTGCCATCGGATCCCTAAGTTTTCCAACAATGAGCCAAGGAGAGAAGATCACAAACCTGGGTTGCAGAGACACGACGGCAAGTGACAATGGCGACCGCGCGAGCAGCAACGACGGCGACAAAGCGAGCGACAACAACAATGAGTGATGGTGATGCCGAGAAGATGTCGACGATGATCGGTTTGAGAAAAAAAGATCTCAAAGCTGTGCGACGTCATCCGGGTGAGGGAGAGGAAACAGCGTCGTTTTGATGCAACTCACCATGTGGGAGCATGTGACCTCGTTTTGGACGTCCACATGGAGAAATATTTTTAAATGATATTCCACATCGGCATAAATTTATAATTATAAAGGCCACATAATTAATTGAGAAAATACCACCAAAAATCCTAAACTATACCAATTGTGACAAATTTATCCTAAATTTTTTTTTATATAAAGAACCCCAAACTATGCTACTTGTGACAAATTTACCCTAAACTTTTTTTATGAGACAAAAAACCCCAAACTATGCCACATGTAGCACATTTACCCCACAATATTTTAGCCCATGGGCATTTTCATCTTTTTCCTTTTCCTTTTTTTTTTTTTTTTATTTTTTTCTCTCTTCCCCGAGAAGGGTTGCCTTTGCCGGATCCGGCGAGGGTGACCCTTGCCTAGGTGGGCAAGGGAAGCCTTGCCCGACACCGAAGAGGGTCACCCTCGCCAGATTCAGCGAGGGTCGCCTTCGCCCGACGCCTAGGCAGGCGAGGGCTACCCTTGTCGGGAAGAGAAAAAAAAAAGAAAAAGGAAAAAGAAGAAAATGTCTATCGGCCAAAGTATTGTGAGGTAAATGTGTCACAGGTGACATAGTTTAGAGTTTTTCATGTCACAAAAAAAAGTTCAGGGTAAATTTATCACAGGTGACATAGCTTGGGGCTTTTCGTGTCACAAAAAAAAAGTTCAGGGTAAATTTGTCACAAGTGATATAGTTTGGGGTTTTTGGTAGTATTTTTCCTAATTAATTTGACCGGAATTTCTCGTCGTTGGCACTTAAATAATCGTTTTTTCTTCGATTTGACACTTAAATGAGCCGACGAAAACTTTTCGCACTAAAGTGAGTACCATACACAACTTTTGGTATTTTCAATGTTCTTTTGCCAATTATAAATAGACTAAACATGATCTTGAGTGGGGTACATGATAGAGTAGCAATAACCACCAATTTATTTCACCTTAATAGAAAGTCACCGAATCACTTTAGTTGCAATGAAAGTTATATGCATACATGCCCAAAAATCTATAGTTTAGAGCTCGAACGGTCGATTGCACGTGAGGATGGATGAGTGATCTCGTTACACCTTTTCAGAACAACAAATTTTGTCAACAATTAAGTTCTAAATTAATTCGTTATTTAATTTCTCAAGTGCAAATTAATCATATGCATGGTATTGAATTTTATTCTTATATCAGACACTTCATATTTTGGAAGACAACTAATTATTATATGTAATGCATTTCGAATTCCCTATATTACTTTGGCATTTAAATATACTCTTCCCTATGGTAAGTAAATATTTTGGTTTGATACAGAAACTAAGCCAAGCAAACAAGTCACTTTATGCAATAAACTCGAGAAAGCTCCTTAAAAGAGAGTCGCAAAACTACATGAATGGTGAAAATAGAAATAATTTCAAACAACCTTTTCTAGAGAACTCCTTTATTAAGGAAAAGAAATGTGAATATTCTACAATGAAGAAGGAAATAAACATAGATGTGAACAGTATAAAGTGCAACTTGTAATTTCATCAATAAAAGTAATTAAATTCTTATTCCGAATATAAAAAACGAAAAAAACAAGGAAATGAGGGATTGAGAGAGTGATGCATGTCCACCCGAAAATGCTCATTTAATCTATTTTTGTAGATGCCCTCGCGATACTTTTTGCGACAGTGGTAAAACGTCGTGTATTATTTTAGTAAATGATACCCATTTTGAATCTCATCAAGCTTCCAAAATAACAGTGAATTTCACATGTTTTCAACATAGTGAGCTCATTTTGGATGCCTGCCCTTACCTCTAATTCTTACATAATTTTTATCTACAGACCGGTAAAACCGTCAGACCTTCCGAAATTACTTGGGATAGCTCGATAGGAGAATCTTCATTAATGAATGGACTTACCCTATTCTTTATTAATCGGGCATTAAAGCTATAGCTTCATATGAAGTTGTTGTTTAGTAAGGAGAGTAGTCCAAGCTACGCGTTTCCAAACTTCAGATACTGACGACTTTGAGTCCACGACGCAAACCCGAAAAGAGATAATACCCTTTTTGAGCTGCCAGTTTTCACGTTCACTCCTTCGAGCCGAGCAATATCCACATGAATCCGGATTCGTATGACCACTACTCATCTGTTGTCGACCCACATAATCTTGCGGTTGTTCGGCTTCGAGCTCTTTCGAGCCTGGACTTGTGTGCTACAATTTTTCTGTTCAGGCGAGACGTAAGGGAATGAGGTGAGGGCAGAAATCCCGGGACAAAGTCAAATTTTCTTTGTATTTTTCTGATTAATATATAGTGCTTGCCCTGAAAAAAAGAAGAAGAAGAAGAAATGCTTGCACAGGTGGGTCTCCCTTTTGTTTCACGAAGCTAACGTGAATGGAGCACCAAAAAAAGAAAAGGAAAATGACCCAGATACGAAAGCGACACCAAAAGACAAACGAAGTTGTTGAATAAACATTCATTTTCCATGCCTTTTTCTTTTCTCTTCTGGTCGATTTCTTTATCCTTAGGGTTTGGTTGCAGGTGAGGAGCGAGAACTTGGAGAATGAACAGGTAGAGGACGAAGCGTGCGAAACCGAACTCACTAAGCTGTTCGATGAAGAACACGAGGTACACCAATAAGACCAACAAATCAATTGCTGCACAAAAACACACACACACACACACACACACACACACACACACACACACACACACACACACACACACACACATTCACTTTGAATTTCTATTATATTTATAAGATTGACTGAGTATCTTTAGGTGAGAGTGTTCTTTGAGGCACTGGACGAAGAGCTTAACAAGGTGAACCAGTTTTACGAGAGCAGGAAGAGAGAGTTTCTGGACAGAGGAGTGAAGCTCGAAAAACAGCTGCAGATCTTGCAAGACCTCAAGAGAATATTGAGCGAGAGGCGACGCAGGAGTTCGTCGTCGCTAACGGCAAATGGCAACAACGAGGGAAGCCTCTCGCGGTCTTCTTCTGGCCGTGACTCTGATTTCTCATCGGGTGAGATCCAAACTTTACTATTTTCTTGGAAATATATAGCGATTTTCCTGCTAATTACACGCGATTTATGTCGTTTTCATGTAATATGAGAGAAATGTGTGTACCATGTTGGAACAAATCTATCTAATATTTTTCGGGACCTTGTAAACAAGTTAACAATTTTACCGAGCCTAGTACATTTGTCTCGGACGTTAAAAGTGTGACTCATTCGACAGGATGAAATTTTCGAAAACCTGCTTTTTTAATTAGGCATAAAATTGTAATAAGGTAGTTCTGCCTAGGAAAATATGGATGGCCTCATGTCCTGCCACGTGGAGCTTAGAGAGAGAAACCTACATGGGTCCGTCGCAAAGTGGGTGGACCTCAATCTGTGAACATTGATGGATTGATGTGTTACAAGTACAACTACAAAGACGAGTGTTGACGAAATGAGCCATCACATAACACGCGTGCACACAACTTCTAGACAGGGAAAGATCATAGAGTAGAGTCATCTTATTGCAACCTACGGTGCCAGGAAACATAAATTTGTCAAGAAAAATAACCAATGGCTGGAGAAAGATATTGTTTGACAGAACTATGAATTTTTTATTATTAAAATGTAAAAATCATATGAATAGCAATCGTTGAGTATAATAGTGTGCATTTTATAATCAAACGGGATAGGCAACTATATAATGTTATCAATGGCTGAAATTAACGGACGGGCCAAGACCTATTTAGGGTGCGTTTAGGAGAGATTTTAGGAAATGCCTTAGCATAAATATAAAAAAAATTCAGGCTAAAGAGTGTTTATAAAATGCAAATAATGTTTGGGTAAACACTATTGCACCCCATCTAAGTAATTATTAAAATATACATTAGAAGAAAGAGAACCCTAACTCGGGCATCGGGCCGTTGGAGGTTGTACTACCCTGAGTGACCCTCCCCTGAGTTTGTCAACCTCAGGCTAGGGTCATTGGCAATCGGACCTGGGCTTGCTAGTGACATTGTGTGATGCGTGGATAGTAAAAGCCGGTGAGGGCAAAACTCAAATTTCAATAGTTTAGCGAGAGCAAAGATGGAAGGAAAAATAATTTAGTATTCTAGAAATACGTAAAGCCGAATTTGGGTGGGACTTATATTGAGCTAAGGGCCTTTAGAAATGTTAATTTTGATTCAAAGACCTTTGAGATTTTCTTGCCGAATACCTTAATTTTGGCATAAACGCCTCTAGAGGCCAATGCCCATTTCCAAAACTGCCCCAAACGTGGCCTTAAAGTGCCATGACCAAGCTATTAACATGTCTTTATTAAGTGCTTAGCTAGGTTTTTCCCAACTTTATTTGTCTTCAAACTTAATTTCACAAAATTCAACATCAACTACGTTATCCTGACGATATTATTGAATTTGAGAGAGCACTTGGCACGCAATTTATCCCATTATTCTTGGACAATCGTTTTGTGATATATGAACTTATTGACTGCATTCCACAAAGAGCTCTGGCGACCTCCTCAATGAGAACTCCATGGAACCCTTAGAGGAGCAAGGTCATGAGGTTGCCACCCTGGAGAACAATGGAGCGAGTTATATGAACTCAGTGACGAGGTCATCATCAAGGCCAAAACAGACAGGCAAGCCCAAGATAGGCATGATGAAGATGTTGTCGGTTATGTTCGTATACTAGAAACTGAAATTAAATGTCAAGAAAACAAACTCGAAAGAAGTAGTATAAACAAATAATTAAAGCAGAATGTTGATCCGAGCCCGATGAAATAACGTCGTGTCCTTAAGACGAATTTGACTCCTCAATCAGTACCTGAGGATATTGGACAATCGTATCCCAAGATAGAGCGGATCTCGTTCTTCCAGTGATATGTATTCGGAGGACTCCTTGAACGCAATTTCATAGAATAATCGCACAAGAAATGATAATAATGAAGTGAAAAATGTCTCTAGTGCGTTGGGAAAATGTCTCGCGGGAATGCAAAACGCCACTGAAGTGTCACTCCGAACTAAACCGTTTAGATATATGTATATGGTGAAAATTGAAAAGTTGCAAGAGTGAAAGGTCGCCGGCGGTTCCCACTCAAGGTCGTGAAACAGAGCGAAGGTTCGCTTGAACCGGTTCGGTTCATGAACAGTCACAAAGGGCTTCGGTTTTTCGTTCGGGTGAATCGAACCTCATGAACAGACATATTTGTTTGTCCAAAAATAAAAATAATAATAAATAAATAAATTCTAAACAATGTGTCTGTTCGGAAAAATAAAAAACTGATAGAGGGTGGACCCAAACCGAACCGAGCCGAGCCAGATGGCGGTGGTGGCGGGCGCAGGGGGGTAGACCGACCTAGCTTGATGTAGGTTCTCTCTCTTCCACAAAAGTGGGGTACTCCTTGGGGCCCAAACCCATTTGTGAGGCTCAATTATTTGAACCCATTTCCCATCTCTCTTCTACCCTATATGAGACACTTTCACCCACACACTTCTTATTTAATTCTATGGGATTTTAGTGCCAAAATTCCAACAATCCCCCACATGAATGAGAAGTTCAGATATCATGACTCTTCGTGTATGTATGAGATGCAATGTGCGATTATTCCATGGGAAAACGTTGCATCAGGATAAGTAGTCTGAGACTTTGAACTTTCCTTAGTGAAACCTATCGGACTTACTCGGTCAATCAGTAGACTTGATGTCTTTGAACTGTCGACCTTTCGTGTAAGCCTAGACAATAGAAATCACACAACTGTTTCTCAAACAAAATTGATTCTCACTATTGTATTCGTTTTGGCCATGAACACCGCCTGGTCTCATGAGTATTTTAGAGAATTCGGCCTTTTCAATTTTCACAGAAGCGGCCCTCACTTCACACTCACATAGGTGATTTCTGAACATATAGTATATCACATACTCAATTCAGAATCATTAAAAACTTTTGCTTAACCTTCACATATTAGTACTGTCTTCATCTAGGAATGAGTAAAAATTTGACAGTACTATACACTGTCTTCATAACTTAGTTGTCCCTTTGAACCTAGACCTTGGGGTCTCCAATCAACTAGGTAGGGTTTCCGCTAGGATGACTTGTTTATAGGACTTAAACCCATTCCTCTTGATGTTTTTGCAACCATCTCTCTAGTTAGGCCTTTTATCAATGGATCCGCAATATTATCTTTTGACTTCACATAGTCAATGGTGATAATTGCACTAGAAAGAAGTTATCTTACTGTATCATGTCTTCGACGTATATGTCGAGACTTACCATTATATATGACATTCCTTGCCCTTCCTATTGCCGCTTGACTATCACAATGTATACATACAGTGGGCACTGGTTTAGGCCAATTAGGAATATCTTCCAAGAAATTTCGAAGCCACTCGGCTTCTTCACCGGCTTAATCCAAAGCAATAAATTCTGATTCCATTATGAATCTAGCAATACAAGTTTGTCTGGATGATTTTCAAGATACTGCCGCTCCTCTAAGTGTAAATACATATCCACTTGTCGATTTTGTGTCTTTAGTGCCGGTTATCCAATTTGTATCACAATATCCTTCAAGAACCGCCGGATATTTTGTGTAATGCAAAGCATAATCTTGAGTATACTTTAAGTAGCCCAATAAATGTTTCATAACTTTCCAATGATTTTCATTTGGACTAACTGTAAATCGACTTAGCTTGCTCACAGCACAAGCTATGTTCGGCCTAGTACAGTTCATGACATACATTAAACTGCCTAGTATACTAGCATACTCATTTTGAGCCTCACTTTCACCAGTATTCTTTGAAAGATGTAAATTAACATCTATTGGAGTCTTTACTGGTACAATATACAGATTCTTGCACTTTCCAAGAATCGTCTCAATATAATGGGATTGTGATAGAGCTAATCCTCCAGATGTCTTATGGATTTTAACTCCTAAAATAACATCTGCAACCCCCATATCTTTCATATCAAATTTACTTGTAAGCATGCGTTTGGTCGCCTTAACAACCTCACTATCGCTGCCCATTATAAGCATGCCGTCTACATATAAGCATAAAATGGCAAAATCATTATGAGTGTTCTTAACATACACACATTTATCGCACTCATTAATCTTGAAACCATTCGACAACATGACTTCGCCGAATTTAGCATGCCATTGTTTTGGTGCTTGTTTCAATCCATAAAGTGATTTGATAAGCCGACATACTTTCTGCTCTTGTCCTGGAACAATGAACCCTTCGGGTTGTTCCAAATATATTTTTTCTTCCAAATCCCCCGTTTAAGAAGGCCGTTTTCACATCCATTTGATGGATTTCAAGCTTATACATCGCTATTATAGCAAATAGCATCCTTATAGATGTAATTCTAGTAACAGATGAATAAGTATCAAAATAATCAAGACCTTCTTGTTGCTTGTATCCTTTTACTACAAGCCTAGCCTTATATTTATCAATAGTACTATCCGCTTTCATTTTCCTCTTAAAAATCCACTTACATTGTAGTGGTTTATTGCTAGGAGAAAGGTCAACCAATTCTCATGTATGATTTGACAAGATGGATTCAACTTCATTATTGATAGCTTCTTTCCAGAATGGGGCTTCTGGTGAAGTCAGTTTTTTTTTGAATGTTCGTGGCTCATTCTCCAATAGATACGTTAAGAAATCAGGTCCAAAAAGTCCTTTGTCTTTTACTACGTCTAGGTTCATCCACAATTGGATCACTTCTAGATATAGCATCTCGAGACCTCTTATTATTATCAATTGGCTTACATACTATGTTATACGGAAATATATTTTCAAAGAACGAAGCGTCTCTTGATTCAATGATCGTATTGATATGTATATCTGGGATCTCTGACTTGTGAACAAGAAAGCGATATGCATTGTTATTCTGAGCATATCCAATAAAAACACAGTCAAACAGTCTTTGGTCCTATTTTAACCTTTTTAGGCTTAGGAACCGCAACCTTAGCCAAACACCCCCACACTTTGAGATAATTCAAGTTAGGCATTCTGTCTTTCCATTTCTCATAGGAAGTTTGTTGTGTCTTTTTGTGGGGTACTCTATTTAAAATAAAATTCACTGTCAAAACAGCTTCCCTCCACAAATTCTGTGGTAAACCGGAACTATTCAACAATGCATTCATTGTTTCCTTTAAAGATTGATTTTTCCTTTCCGCCACTCCATTAGATTGTGGTGTATAAGGAGCAGTCATTTGATGAACGATACCAAATTCGGTACAAATTTCCTCAAAAGGAAATTCATATTCACCTCTTCTGTCACTCCTTATGATTTTAATTTTCTTGGTCAACTGAGTTTCAACTTCAGACTTCTAAGTTTTAAAAGTATTCACAGTCTCATCTTTGCTACTAAGCAATTAAACATAACAATACCTCGAGCAATCATCTATAAAAGTAATAAAATACTTATTACCACCTCTTGACGGTATTGATTTCATATCGCATATATCTGTGTGTATTAAATCTAAAAGTTCTGAGACTCTATTATCTACAGAATGGAAAGGAGGCTTAGAAAATTTAGATTCAACACACACTTGGCATTTCTCACTTGAACAATCGAATTTTGGCAATAACCCCATGTTCATTAATTTCTTTATCGACTTATAGTTAACGTGTCCTAATCTAACATGCCATAAATTAGGAGACTCAAGCACATAAGCAGAAACAACTTTATTCATAACATCATTGGGTACAATAGTCATTACATTCAACTTGAAAAGACCATCACTAAGGTAACCCTTTCCTACATACGTCTCATTCTTGGAAAATATAAATTTATCAGACACAAACACCAGTTTGAAACCATTCTTGCTAAGAAGAGATCCGGACACTAAATTCTTACGTATGTCTGGCACATGTAGCACATTGTTTAGTGTCACAACTTTTTCAGATGTCATCTTTAGAGCAATCTTTTCGACACTTTCAACCTTAGAAGTTGATGAATTACTCATATAAAGTTTTTCATCACCCTTCACAGTTGTGTAGGATGAGAACATCGATCTGTTTGCACAAATATGACGAGTTGCTCCAGTATCAATCCACTACTCCTTGGGGTTTCCCACCATATTACACTTGGATATCATAACAGTCAGATTGATATCATCAACATCATTGGAAATCTCTTCTACCACATTAGCCTAAGTTTTCTGTCTTTTCTTGGCTCTGCAGTCTTTGGCTCGTTGTCCAGACTTGCTACAGTTGAAGTACTTGCCAACGAACTTCTCCAGGCCTTGGGTGAATCCCTCTCTAGACTTGCTAGTTATTTGCCTCTTCTTGTTGGGTTTTGATCCTTCTTCAACAACATTGGCCTTTAAGATCTCCAGGTTCTTCCCAATTTTCTTTTTAGACAGCCTATTGTCTTCCTCAATCCTCAACCGAACAATCAAGTCTTCAAGTGACAACTCCTTTCTCTTGTGTTTGAGATAATTTTTAAAGTCTCTCCAGGATGGTGGTAGTTTTTCAATGAATGCATCCACTTGAAATGTCTCACTTAGAGTCATTCCTTCAGCATGAATATCATGCATAATCACTTGAAGCTCTTGAACCTGACTTAAGACGGTCCTTGAGTCAACCATCTTGAAGTCCAGAAATTTACCGGCAATGAATTTCTTCAATCCGGCATCTTCGGTTTTGTATTTCTTGTCCAGACTATCCCATAACTCCTTAGCCGTTTTTAGCGGACTATAGACGTTATAGAGAGTATTGTCCAGACCGTTGAGGACATAGTTGCGACATAGGAAGTCAGAATGCTTCCATGCATCCACAGCAGCTAACTTTTCTTTATTTGTCTCTCCAACGTCCAATTTAGGACCATCCTCATTGAGGAATCTAGCCAAGTTTAAGGTCGTGAGATAGAACAACATCTTTTGTTGCCATCTCTTGAAATCCGTACCATTAAACATTTCTGGCTTTTCTCCATGATTCGGAATAGGGTTAACCGGAGTCGAAGCCGAAGTCATTTTTGAAAAATAAAAACAGAACATATTCACGAAAAGAATCGGTAATACATGACTACGAACAGAATCGTTCGTTCAAAATTGTAATACGAACAGAAACGAAGAATTGTAACAAATACTTGTAAACAGAATACAAAGGAACCAAAGTAGAATACGACTAGACAAGGAGCATACGAAGTGTACAAAATACTAGTATTATCTCAGTAGCATACGAACAGAACCGAAGCACAAAATTCGTCTTAAGATTGTAGTTCGGCTAAGTTCGTATACCAGAAATTAAAAAACAAATGTTAGGAAAACAAATTTGAAAGCAGTAGTACAAACAAATAATTAAAGCAAAATATTGATCCGAGTCCGATGAAATAACGTCGTGTCCTTAAGACGAATTTGGCCCCTCAATCAGTACTCGAGGATATTGGACAATCGTTTTCCAGGATAGAATGGATTTCGTTCCTCCGAAGTGGTACGTATTCGGAGGACTCCTTCGAACACAATTTCGCAGAATTATCACACAAGAAATGATAATGATGAAGTGAAAAATGTCTCTAGTGCGTCAGGAAAATGTCTCGTGGGAATGCAAAACGCCACGAAGTGTCACTCCAAACTAAACCGTTTAGATATATGTATATGGCGAAAATTGAAGAGTTGCAAGAGTGAAGGGTCGTCGGCGGTTCCCACCCAAGGTCGTGAATAGTAGCGAAGGTTCGCTTGAACCGGTTCGGTTCGTGAACAGTCACGAAGCGGCTCGGTTTTTCGTTCGGGCGAACCGAACCTCACGAACAGACATGTTTGTTTGTCCAAAAAAAAAAAAATAATAAATAAATAAATTCTAAACAACGTGTCTGTTCGGAAAAAATAAAAAATTGATAGAGGGTGGAACTGAATTGAGCCAACCGGATAGTGGCGTGCGTGGGTCTTCTCTCTTCCACAAAAATGGGGTACCCCTTGGGACCTAAATCTATTTGTGAGGCTCAACTATTTGAACCTATTTCCCATCTCTTTTCTACCCTATGTGAGACACTTTTACCCACACACTTCTCATTCAATTCTATGGGATTTTGGTACCAAAATCCCAACAGAAGAGGATCCCAAGCACAACAGCAGCAGGCGCAATCACGGCTCTCACAGCAATGCTGTGGGATGACCTTGTTAACAACAAGCACAGGAAAAAGGATGGCACAAAAGATTACAGCATGAGTAGAAGAAGATTCAGTGTGCTGAGAAGATGATTAGGGGCGCTTTCGTGGAGCTCTACGGAGGGCTTTTTCTGCTGAAAAACTACAGGTTATTCAATCATTCACTCTTTTAATTTATTTGTTGCTGATACTTAGCACATATATTCCTTCAGTAAAAAAGCTGGGAAAATATAGCTAATGAATATTAATTATTTCGGTATCTTTGGCAGCTTATTAAACTTGATGGCTTTTACGAAGATTTTAAAGAAATTCCAAAAGGTAAGCATGTAATTTTCAACTTATCATCGGAGTATTATCGGAGTTTGTTTACCTTATCCTTAATTGGACGTGATCCTTTAAATTAGGAAAATATTAGGAGTAGGAGAAAATCAAAAGGGTGAATTTCCAATCACATATTTTACTTTGTGTGTTTGTCTGCACATGTGTTCATGGGTTGTCAAAAGCAACTTACTACATTACAACCTCAAACATCACTGTTATAGTATTATTACCATTACAATATTTTCTAGTGATTACATTACATATATGTTATGATAGCTTTAATATATTATAATAGCTGTAACATGATCGACTGTATTATAGATTATTTAAAATAGCTAGTACAACCAAAACTGTAATAGCTCTTTCCAAAGTACTACTCTTATTGTTAAATATATCTTGGAATTACCAATAATCAACATAATTATAATATATTACCAAATTATTATTATTTTATACAAATATTGGTATTAACAATATTATGATACTTATTCCATTAATATAATTAGATATCGTATGAGCATACTTAATCATAATTGTAATAAATTCCTTAATAAAATAGTTATGTGAATACAACTATGATATCTTATAGAATGTAATTATTTTTTAATATTATCTAACAACAATTAGCATAATAATTAAATAACTTAGTTGAATATTATAGAATTATTATACTGCTTTTTTCTAATTTCAAAAATATGAGTAGAAAATAGAGTTAACACAGTTGAGAATTTAGAAATTCTTTTGCCGTTTATAGCAATTCGTGATGCTCAACGTACAGCTGGAGAATTAGACCAAATTGATGATCTTTACTTACTGAATGAATAGGTTGCAGGTCCACAAGCATCCGCAAATTATCTAAAAGAAGCGAAGAAATCCCACTTTGTCAGCTCAGACAAGGTACCTGATGATCTCAGATGTTGCTATTGGTAATTTGTAGCCGATTCAGGACATTTGCAATAAACTGAAGAAATCCCCACTTTCTGTATTTCTCTTTTCTTCCACAAAATTCTTTTTAAATAATTCTTATGTTTTATTTCATTGTGTGCATGGGAGAGTGGTTCATTTCCAGATTCTAACCTAAATCTGTGAAATGGGTTCCTCTATCTTGGATAGCCTATTGAGAATTTCTGGATTTCCATAGATTGTGTACACGAGGGAAATTTCTAAAGCACTTCATGCTGAAGGTGATTATGGTTATCCTAAGAATTATTAATGGAGTTATCATGTGATTCTGCAAGGTTATTAGACTAATGGACGAAGTGGAGTCCATGTTCACCAAGCACTTCACCAACAATGACAGGAAAAAGGCCATGAAGTTCTTAAGACCACAACAGCAAAGAGATTCTCACATGGTTACGTTTTTCGTTGGTAATGATCTCTCCCAAGTTGCGAACTCGCTCTCAAGTTGGACATTTAACTTTACTAAATTGGCACCGAAGTCGATAATGGTCTGAATATTGGTACAATTAGAAGTTTATCTGAGTAATCTTAAATGTCACGGAAGTTCAGTAGTCCGCGAATAAGTCTACCGTCGCTAAAACTGCCAATCCACCCTCTGTCTGCAGGATTATTCACAGGATGTTTCGTCACATTGTTTAGCTTATACGCAATACTAGCGCACCTAACCGGCATTTTCTCCTCCAAAGCCTATCCTAATTACGTGGACATTGTGTACCCTGTGTTCAGGTACAGAGTTCTATCATTTCCTCGTGTCTTGCGTAAGCGTTTCCAATCAACTTGTGTCAAAATTTGATGATTCAGTGCAACAATAGTGTAGCTTCACTTTTAAATACTGATGCTATACTTTAATAAGTACACGGCACTGATTTTTCACACAAATATGACTGACAAGCTGTGTATTGTGCAGTGCCTTTCCATTGTTCAGCTTGCACCTGTTAATGTATGGATGCAACCTCTTCGCGTGGAAGCAAACTCGAATCAACTGCAACTTCATATGCGAATTCTCGCCCACCATGGCGCTCAAGTACCAGGACGCGTTCCTCATCTGCACCACCTCCATGATGACCATGGTCGGCATGACGGTCGTTCACCTTTTCCTGCGCACCAATGGTTTCTCGTCAATCCAGGCTGACCCCATCCCGAGAATCCTCCTTCTGGTGCAAAAACTTCCCCCAATTTCATTGCAAGGACCAAGTTGTGATTAGACATATTAAAAGAATTTCGTCTCAGTTTTTTCTACTTTCACTTGCAGGTTTATATATTGTTGCTGGTATGTCCGTTCAATGTCTTCTATTGTCCGACTCGGTACTGTTTCATTCGGGTCATACGTAACATTATCTGCTCTCCTTTCTGTAAGGTACATTTTTTGCTCCTTCAAATGCATGGAAGAATTTTGCAATAGACAATTTAATCACACTCTCTGAATTGGTTTGAAGTTGATATAACTGATTGCAGGTTTTGATGGTAGACTTTTTCATGGCTGACCAACTAACCAGTCAGGTACAATAAACGTCATCCTGGGAATTTCGCCAGTGTCGTTTTTCTGCAATAACACCGTTATATATTCAATTTTGTTTTCTTATGTTCATTGGGAATCTATACACATTTTGTTCGTTTGTCACTGCGGATCCCATTACTAAGGCACATGGAATCGACAGCCTGCTATTTTCTTGTTGGAAGCTTCAGAACACACCGATACGAGACCTATAAATCAGGGCGATTTTATAGAGAACTCGCTCACGCGATCTCATTCTTGCCATACTATTGGCTTGCCATGCAGGTAATCTACATCCATCCACAAATGAAGTCATCAAATGATTATGAGCTAACTTCAATTGTATTAGCTGAGATCTTGGCGTTTCTTGTTCATACTCAGTGTGCTAGAAGATGGCTTGACGAGGGCGATGCAAACCATCCGGCAAACATGGGGAAGTATGTTTCAGCGATGGTGGCAGCTGGAGCAAGGCTCACGTATGCCCGTCGGGAGGGGATGCCATGGCTGATAGTAGTCGTGGTGACCTCGACAGTGGCTATGTTTTATCAGCTCTATTGGGATTTCATCAAAGATTGGGGTGTCCTTAACCGAAGATCCAAGAATTCCTGGCTCAGAGATGATCTAATCCTCAACAACAAAAGCATTTATTTCATTTCCATCTTAAGTTCCTTATTCCTTCCAATTCCAATCTGTCCCAATATAAATTAAAACATCATTAATTATTAAGAGGACAATAGATTTTGCTTCGGTTAGCATCTATTATTACAATGTCACTTTCACTTGGTAAAACATAGATCCATACTGAAAGAAATACTTAGTGATGACAATTG
This sequence comes from Syzygium grande, assembly GCA_024733475.1. Classification (NCBI taxonomy): domain Eukaryota; kingdom Viridiplantae; phylum Streptophyta; class Magnoliopsida; order Myrtales; family Myrtaceae; genus Syzygium; species Syzygium grande. Next base: position 17,964,993 of record JAMXDD010000005.1, on the reverse strand, counting down.
ACGAGTACTCTTTGCTATTGTAGGCTTTGAACACGGTTCTGAGGTTTGCTTGGGTAGAGATGGTTCTGCGATTCCGTGTGGGAGTTGTCGAATCGCTTTTGCTAGATTTGTTCCTGGCTTCATTGGAAGTGATTCGTCGAGGACACTGGAACTTCTACAGGTACATTTGAGCTACCTTCTCCTCTTGTGCTTCTGTTCAGTTCGTTGTCCTAGGCCCTATGAACCAACTTTGCCAGAAGTTTAAATGTCATTTTCTTTAAACATCCACCACTAATTTTCATTGAGAAATGAATATGCAGATTGGAGAATGAACATTTGAACAATGTCAGGAAGTTCGAGCAGTGAAGACGGTTCCTTTACCATTTAGAGAGATGGACTCGGATGACTAAATTAAGCCACTATGCAGAGGCAAAGCTGTCATACTTCACTTACATTTAGAGGCAGACCATGAGAAATTCTGCCGCTGCCCTTAACCATTAAGGGCTAATCAACTTCTGCTTCAATTGTAACTGTATGTGCAATTTGGTTTATCAATTTATGTATGTATAGAATGAGATCAGATGCTTTGTCATAAAGGGGTCCCAACTCCGCATGTAAGAGGATGAAGGATGCCGAGCGTGTTCATTCATTGTGTCGCATATTCGAGCATTCTTGTACTTGTTTAGTGATGGAGGAATGCTAATTGCATCTTGCCCTTTGTTCTGTGATTTGTTCAACTCCTTTTAGGGTAGTGACATCGAGTTCTTGAGATGTTTTCCTGAAGCATAAAGCAATTCCAAGAAAGAGAGGGAACAACTCCAGTGAGTTGGAGCGAACAGAAAATTTCAGATCGGGTGTGATCTACCTAACAAATTCACATAGAATCTCATAAAGTCGATTAGTAATTCAGGTTCTATACTTGTTTTCTTAATTCGACTCCTATGACACCTTAAGTTGTCTGCAACACCTGGACTTTTTATTTGTGAACTTAATAAATTATACAACAAAAGAATGGTTTGTACATCTGGGCTGCCCAACAGTCACTTATCATTCATCGAAATGTCACTCCTTAACTTGGGTGATTTCAGCAATTCCCCCGCCGACAAATACTCAGCTATTCTCTTGGCGATACAATAAGCTGTGGACTCGATGGTGATCATTGGGTTGACACCGATGGCGGTGGGCAAAACACTAGCATCACACACAAACAGACCCTCAGCTTCCCAACTCTCCCCGTTCTCATCCACTGCACCTTCCTTCTCGTTGATTCCCATCCTGCAACTCCCCATCTGATGGGCAGAACTGTGAATTTCCCACTTCTCACCTATGGCCAATGGGCCATCTTCTACACTGACTCTGCCCAAAAACTCCTCCACTTGGTCCTCACTGAAAGTCCCTCCCCTGCACTTCATCCTGAGGCCGTCACTCCGGTGGGTCCCCACCTCGTCTGCTCCTGCGGCGATCAAGATCCTGAGTGATCGCCGCAGGCCCACCTTGAGATTCACCTTGTCCTCCGAGTCCAGCTTATAGCTTATATTTCCCTCCCTTGTCACTTCCCCACACCCCCGGTCCCGGATTATCGTGATGAAGTGGGCGGTCCTCGCGTACTTGGTTATCCGGTCCTTTATGTCGAGGCCCGACTCCCAAGGGCACATCGCTGCAAATGATGCGGGCCCAAGTGAGGGGGTCTCGATGATGGCCTGCACATTTGGATATGAATTTCCCTCGACGACCTTGTGGATCGACGTGATTATCCCACCCTGGTAGGATGTGCCACTGAGCTGCGAGCTCGAGTCCCGAGGGAAATGCCCCCAGGCCATTGCCACTGGGTGGAGACGGAGGTTCCGGCCAATATGCTTGTTCTTCAGTCCACTCGAGATCAGGAGAGGCGGTGTCAGAAGGGCCCCACATGCCGAAACGGTTACCTTGGCCTCAAACTGCAGGACGTTTTTGATATCGCTGTTCATTGATTTCGCCCTCACCCCAATGCATTTCTTTCTTCGCACTCTACCAGGAATGTTCATCTCAAAGACGAGCCGCTCAGCTTTGCATCCTGATAGGATCACCGCGCCACGATTCACTGCATCCACCAGCCAGGTGCTGTCGGTGCCTTGCTTGTCTCCCCTCCTGCAGCCGTAGCCACAAGAGCCGCAATAGTGGCCCTCCGAGGAATTCCGTGGCATGGCATTGATCTCAAGGCCGAGCTTCTCACATCCCTCTTGAAGGACCTTATTCTGAAAGCCCTGTTCCACACACTGATCTGTCACTCCAATCCTCTCGCACACAATGTCCATGGCAGAGGCATACTCTTTGCTGCCAAAGAGCTCGATCCCGTGCTTGTCAGCCCATTCTTTGAGGACAGTGTCAGGCGTCCTGATGGACGCAGACCAATTGATGGCGGATCCACCTCCAACCATGGACCCTGCTAGAATCAGCATGTTCCCAGTGGAAGTTGCCAGTATACCTCCTGATTCATAGAGTTGGTCCAGGGAGGGGCCCTCCAGGGAAGAGTAGTCCTTGTGGGTGTAGTAGTTCCCTTTCTCTAGAACCACCACCTTGTAACCGGAACCCGCCAGCACCGCTGCCGCAACCGCGCCGCCGCAGCCGGAGCCCACGATGACGGCATCGCACTTGATTCTGTAAATCTTGTTTTTGGAATCCTGTGTGACTTCCAGGCCGTTTTGCTTGAGAGATTGGAGGAGGTCTGGATCTGAAGAGTAAATGGTTTCTATGATTCCCTTCTCGAGTGGCCTTCCCTTTTCAGGTTTCGACAATTCCTCCTCATCGTCTACTTGATACCCAATCGCTTTCCATAATGGGTTTTCGCCTTTCTCATCTACCTGCAAGATCAGAAAATAAATATTGGAAAATTTTCGAGCTAATCCTCAAGAATCACTGCATCTTGCCTCACAAAGGATAAATCCCTTAAGGGTGAATCTTGAAATAGACCTCAGAATACACTAGCTAGCATCTGCTATTAGGTGGCTCTTTTTTTCCCTCCTATCCCTCGGACAGATGCAGCAAACAAAACAATGGGTGGAGTTCGACTAGATAAAAAAGGCCATTGATCGAAGTACCGATTACCATCAACCGACTAAGGTAACGATTTTCAGTTGCGGGGGCAATTTTTGATTAAACTCATCTGGTCTGTTCTGTGCCAAATTTGTTCTTTGGATCTTTCGGAATCGTTCTATTCTTGTCCATCTTCTGTGAAAAGTTAAGACATCACGAATGTTACTGTGACCTTACTTTAGTACCTCATTTTTGGAGATTTTACTCAGCATCCGTCAGCATTCAGATTTTATTAGTCACAACAAGTACACTGAGCAGTACCATAAAAATGATCGGTATTAAGAATTAGAGCATGGCTTCAACGTGCCCAGTTTTTTCTCTACTCTCGCCAGAATTAGTGCTTTGATATTATTATTACTCTCATCCTAAATTGATTCACATGAAAAGCTCAAGAATTAAGGTAAATGTTAAAAATAAAAAAAGGCAAAGTGGACAATCTAGAACAAGAAGGATATTCAATAAAATAATAGTTTGATGAGATATGACCAGGCAAGAATGGTAAAATTTGGTCAAGTGTCTCTTTCCATTCCAAAACGATCTTCGAGCTGGAGAACAAGTCTTTTTCACCAAAACGTGCAGAAACCTAAGAATCTTCACAAGCATCAAGCCAGGTGAAATTTGGCATGAAGAGATTGGACAGAGGGTGTACAGAAGATGCCAAGGCATGGAAGCCAAAGAAGTCATGACTAGTTTTGGGAGCGAAACTGACTGAAAATATAAATTAAAGCTGGTGAATAAGGATCGGTGATGATCGGGCGAGTTGACGGTGATTTCACTCGTCCTCCATTTTTTTGCAAAGCTTTTCAATCATCTGTGTGAGCTGTCTTGCACTATGCAAATGGAGACCCAGTGAAATGAGAATGCTCGAGAATTTGTTTTTCTTCTGCATGTTCTCTTATCCACCAGTGTCTGTTGGGGAAATTACCAAAAACAAATTGCAAATCTATTCCACCTGTGCCAATTTAGTTATGAACCTTTCAATTGTGTCAATTTTTTTTGACGGAAATTGTGCCAATTGAGTTATAAACTTTTCGACAATTTGCCAATTTAGTCATACTAGTTACTTTTGGCTAGAAATTGCTTACGTAGGCGCGGTGAAGGTAAGCCTCGCTGAGATCTGCAAGCTCAAGCCTTGATTGATAATTTATCAAAAGGTGCAGGACTTTTTTTGTAATTTTACCATTAGCTGTTTATCTTGATTTTTTTTCATGTTGTGTTTTATATGTAAAACCTGGCTTAAATTGAGTGTGTATATACATAAGTAGATTTAAAATGAAGGAGTAATGTTCAAGCATCGATAAAGGTTTATCACATTTCGTTGTGACTCAATTTTATAAACCAATCTCCGTATCTCGCGAAATTAATCAAGATCGAATTGTCAGGTTCCATCCTTTCACCTAGATCCGAAACCCAAAAATGAGTTACACGTGAAAAAAAAATGATTTATATGTTTAGGAGAGTGCCTATACATGGATGTGTGTGCATTAAATGGGGGTAGTTGGTGCAATTTGGTCTCATCAATTTTCTCATAAATCATATGGGTCATATATGGTCATGAGCCTCTACACAAGTGGGCTCTCCCCTAAGTTATGAATATACTTCATTTTCAATATTTTGTAAACTATAGTGTAAAAAGATTATATTCCAATATATTAATTGTCAGTGGAAGATAAATCTTTCCTAATAGCATAATCTCCACAGGTGTCCATCTTCAAGATAGTCGCCTAAATTGAAAGAAGAGATTATTATGAAGACGAAAGTCTTGCCAATAATAAATTTTTCTTTTATTGTCACTTGCACAATGTGTAGTTTGAAAATCTCACAACAACATTTCTAAGTTACAACCCTACCAAGAATATCCCGCCATTGAATTTATACACTTTCCGTTTGCATCAAACTTTAAAATGTTAATCCTCTATTATATTTTCCGTTCGCATGTGCAATGCACAACTTTTAAGCAGTAAATATGTATTTTCATCTCATATTTTTCATGGAAATTTCTCTTTTATCTTTGTCACGATAAAGAAATGAACAGACAAAAAGAAAAAGAAGAAAAACAAATTAACGAAAACTATGAATATCAGACAAAAGAAGAAAACGGCAGTCTTATTAAATAGAAAGAGCGTCAGAATCGATAAATTATTAATAGGACTAGTATGATATTTTAACAAAAAGAAACACAATTGACTAAAAAGACATCAATATCCAAAAGGTAAAATAACAAAAATCGACATGTAATTTCAAATGGTTAATTGATGCAAGAAAAGATCATCAATAAAAGATTTATAAAACATCACCTTGGATTTCGATTAATCATTTCCTTTCATGAGTTGAGAGCATCATTTTCTTTTATAATTTTAAATATTTTTTAATCAATCATTTTTAACGTTAATTAACTCTTTAAATATACATATTAATGATAAACAATTTCTGTCTTTTGACCTTTTTAGCTATTGAGGCGTTATCCCTTTGCATGTAACCGGTGTTTATTCTTTTTCTTAAAATATTTTATTTAGCTCTATTGAAGAGGCTCTATTAATCAAACTTTAATTGTCCAATATTACTGCCGATATTCATTTTTCTATTAACAGTAGTTAAGTCAATTTAGTTTTTCTCCTATTGCCCAGCACTTAGTTGTCGAGACAAAGATGTACTACCCCGAAAGTTAGGTGGGTTATCCCTAACTTTTATCTAGAAGATTTTATAGAACAAGAGAAAGTGCATTCGAGATGTCGGCCGGGGAGTGGGGACATTTTCAGCTTATCATTAAGACATAATGTGGAACACCAGAAGTGATGGAGCATCTTAATAATCAAATTTGAGTTGTGAAAAAGAACATATTCCAAATTCCTTTTCTTTTCTTTTTGCATAAAAGTATGGATCGGGATCCATTTACAAACTTTTAATGGTTGAGAATGATTTGGAAATTATTTTGGAAATATATTGTGAAAGGATACATATGTGTATTACAATTAGAATATTTATTGAGGAACTAGTTTATGAAATGAGTTTGGAAATGTATTGGCTAGGCTACGGATTGGGCCTTGCTAGATATTGGATGATGATTGTTTGATGCTCAATATGATTGTGAACCCATTGAGGCCAGTTTGATCTTTTTTTTTGGGTGGGGGTATGGTGGGACCTGGTTTTAGCTGGAGTAAAGGAGGGAGAAGAGGAAAATAAAAAGAAAATAATCAAAAAATTCAAAAAATATTAAAGTATTATTAAAAATTGTATATTAACGCCAACACATAGTGTATGCCCGAAGACCGTTGGCATCTACATCAAGAAAATCCTATCAAAATTGGCCGGAACAGAGAATTTGGACGTAAGATAAAGGTTTAAGACTCAATTAGAAGTATAAAAAAAGTTTAGCACTCAATTGGCAAAAAGTTTATAACCTTCTGACACTTTTCCTTTAATTAGTTTGAAGGCGTCAAACGAAGAGAAATTCAACAGACCGAATCAATCTGAATTGACTCTTTTCCATGTTTAATGGTGCATTTTGGGCCATGAAATAAAAGATATGAATTGGACGGTGATTTTCCTTGCTAGCTCTCTCTCATCACTTGTTATTTGAGATAGAAATTGGTGGTACGTCTCAAATTGACGTGACAAACAGATTAGATTAGCATTCAAGATTTGAATTCAACTTCAATATCTAAGAAATATTTATTGGATGGAACGACCATCCTAAATTATCTTCTTTTGTGATTAAAGTGGTGGTTTTTCTTTTGTGATTATTTGAAAGTGGGGAGGGATTTTATCTCAGACTAGTGTGAAATTGATGACTTTTATATGAGTTAGCATCATGCCATCGTTAGGAACCTTAATTATGGATTTATATGCTCATTAACACTTCATTTAGAGCTATTTATACGGTGATTAATAAGCTAGTTGATATTTCTTTCACGAATCATTAATACCCGACAACTTGATCTATTATATTGTTGTGGGTGTCCTTGTCAAGGCATGTGTGCTAAGAATTCAACATTTGATCTCAATTATGGTTTTTTTTACTAATCTCCAATTTTTCTACTAATCATATGAAATGCTTAACTTGTAAATTATGATAAGCCGAGATTAATCCGCCCTTTAACAACTAATTGTATCATGTAGGGTTAGGTGGGTTAATGCTATGAATTGCTGACCTGCCGGTATCATATGACGAAGACTCGGTCAGTTTGCTCAAGAACTAAGGAAGTGTGAACGAATTACCCGAGAGAAGAGGACGTAGAGGCACGAGACTTTGAGATACATGAAGACCAACCGGACGGGCGTGAGGAAGATATAATTTATTTAAATCCGTGATGAGAGCCAGATGATTCGTCATTTTAGATTCTATCATAACAAAACCAGAATTTTTACAATTTTCTTAAAGAAAAATAACGATATATATTCTCTCGTATTTCACACCATAATTTTTCAGTATCAACATAGGATTCCACATATTCTCCACACACATTCATGGACTCACGAAATTTGTGGTCATCCTTGTATAATGACATGATTTATACACAATATTACACAACGTTCTATATTTGGGTAAAAGTGCTTTAATGTATATTTTTTCATGTTTCGTGCTTTTTTTTACTTTTTAAGTGCTTGACTGTCCGTAGCATGTCCATGTAGCTAATAACTCAATGCAATCCCGAGATTAGTCAAAAACACTCGCATTTGGTGTTTTGAAAGGGATCTTATTCCCAAATATTATAAATAGACTAAACAGGATCATGAGTGGGGTAGGTGACAGAGTGGTAGTAACCACCAATTTGTGGCAATGGGAGTGAATGGAGATCAATCGGTTTCAATCCCTTCTCAACTTTGGAAGGACTTAAGGCGATATATATTTTGCAAAATAAATAAAATAAAAAATATTTTCCATAAATGATCGTTTGTCATCCCTAGAAATAATTAGTCGATAAAAAATATTTTTATTATCAAAAATAATTTATGTCTAAACATTTTCGTGGACAATGAATATAGTTTTTGTTTGTCATTGATTTTTATAAGTGATCGTTCGATCATTTTTGAAATATTTTTTAAAATAACGTTGGTCCAAGGAGGCGATCGGAGACATAGCCCTAGGTATTAATAGAAAGTCACCAAATCACTTATGCATACATGCCTAAAAATCGCATTTATGGGAAAATTACATAAAAAAAGTCATAAATCTATTGTAATTATACTAATTCAATCCTAAATTTTTTTTTGCCAATAAAAACAAGGTCTTAAACATTTTTGTATTTGTGACAATTTAGTCAAAAAGCCAATTTTTGCACTTTTTTAATAGCTAACAAACATACTAATATGGATGCCGGCCCGTTCTATATGACACAACAAAGCGCTAATATGTATAATTTTTAATAATATTTTAATATTTTTTCAAATTTTTATTTATTCTTTCCTATTTTCTTTTCTTTCTATCTTTTTTTTGTTTCCTTCTTCCTCTGGCCAATTGTCAAGGTCAAATTGGCGGATTGAGGGTTGGAGACTAGGGGCAGAGAGGACAGTATAAGAGGAAGAGAGAAGAAAAAAAAAAAAATAAACCTCGCCATGGCTGAATGAGGTTGAACTTGTCCTCGCCCTAGCTATTGTGGGAGAAATAGCAACGTCATCCAAATATGGCGAGGCTCAACCTCCTCATTTTCGTTGGGCAAGGTTGAGCTCACCCAACCATGGACTCACGAAAATTTGGGTCATCCGAGGTCAACCTCATCGGCCTTTTTAGCCTCTAAGACTGTCCGTAGCATGTCCGCTAATAACTCAATGCAATCCCGAGATTAGTCAGAGGTCCGACTAAACGATCTAACCATGGGAAGAAGGAAAAAAAAAGAGATAAAAAAAAAAAAAAAAAACATAAATAAAAATTCAAAAAAATATTAATATATTATTTAAAATTGTTCACGTTAGTGATCAATTCGAAATATTTTTTTAAAATCGGAGGCGGAGACATCCACATTAACGCCGACCAGCCAAAATTTGCCAGATGAACTGAATTGACATAAATGCAAAAGGTCTAAGATTGAATTGGCAAAAAAAAAAAGTTTAGAACTGAATTGACATAGTTGAATAGGTTTAAGAATTTTTTGGAATTGCCCCCCCCCAAAAAAAAAAAAAATCTATAGTTTAGAGCTCAAACAGTCGATTACATGTGGGGAAGGGTGAGCAATCTCATTACACCGTTTTAGCGCCGCATATTCCGCTGACAATTAAGTTCTACATTTATTCATCATTAAATTTCTCAAGCACGAATTATTCATATGTACGATATTGATTTTTTATTTTTATATCAAGCACTTCATAATTTAGAAGACAGCTAATTAGTATATGTAATTGGATTTCAAATTCCCTATAATATCTCGGCATTTAAATATACGATCCCCTATGGTAAGTAATTTTTTTGGTTTAATACTAAAACTAAGCCAAGCATACAAGTTACTTTATGCAATAAAGTCGAGAAAACGCACTTAAAAGAGAGTTGCAAAGCGACATAAATGGCAAAAATTGAAATAATTAACTTCAAACAACCTTTTCTAGAGATCTCCATTATTCAGGAAAAGAAACGTGAATATTCTACAATGAAGATAGAAATAAACATAGATTTGAACAGCATAAAGCGTAACTTGTAATTTTGTCGATAAAAGCAATTAAATTCTTATTCCGAATATAAAATGACGAAAACAATGAAATAAGGGATTAAAAGAGAGATACGTGTACACCCCAAAACCCTCATTTCATCTATTTTTGTAGATGCCCTCGCGATACTTTTTAGCTTCGCCTCAAGTGTAATTCAATCAATGAACATGTACGGTGATGATTACTTAAAATGATGCGAAATGAATGCCGTAAAGATAGAGGAGTACTTAGCTCCAAATAAATTCCCACGTTCCGTGGTGTGCCATCCATACATTAAATGAGAAGTACCAATGATTTTATTATTGGGCCTGCATATTGAATTTGATCATTAAAGTAAACAAGGATGGACCTCCACCTAAGTTCAGAATTGAAAGTGATCATCAAACACATTGCTGTCCAGAGCAAGAAATGATTTGAGTCAATGATGGAAGGACAGTGCAATATGGGCTATCCTTGTCGTGAAGCCAGATGCTAATACCCAGATTAGCATTTGCATTTCCACTAATCGTTAAGGAAAAGTAATGGAAGATGGAGTTTTTGTTGGCTAAGAATCACTTCCCGACATACAATTTAGCCCTCTCAAACTCTATCAAAGTAAACACATGAAAAATGGAATGGTCTAATATCTTAATGTAATAATGATAACCATTGTGTCTCGTGATTTGATATTGTTATGGCATACTTCGAACGGTTGACTTCTAAATGGGCGCAATCATTTAAGGAAGTAAAATAAGAAAAAAAAAGTGCTTCTCGAGACAACTCAGGCCCAACATGCTTTGGACCTTTATATGCACTTCACCTTTGTCCCTCAAACCTATGAGCTAGTCTCACCGAATTTTTAGGACTTAGTTCCGCCTTTGTCACTTGTTGAAACAGGTAAAAATCATCCGACCAGCTATTTAGATGCACCCCCACATCTCCCAATTTGTCAAAATTAGTTATGTTAACATGTGTTTTGCCACAGGCTTATGAATAATTTTAGGTTAAGTATATGTTTGAAGAATATCCTTATGTTTGAAATATCTTTCCCTCGTATGCTCTAAACAACAATTGATTCCCACTTAGTAACCCTGAAAACAATATTCGACACTTCTTAGACATACATGAAAGCAATTTTAATCTGGAGACTATTGGGATGCATGTAAAAGGTGCACATACTTAGCATTGTCATGTCATGATCGCAATTGTTGCGAGTCTAACCACCAAAGCCTTTCATCTCCCAACATCCGTCAAAAGTCCTCATCATGCTCATAATTAGACCAAAGAAGGATGATCCCTCAAGTCAAGAAAGAAGTATGTCTTATCCCCTATATTCCTTGATCAAGTGTATCATTTGATTAAAAAATTCCTTAAGTACCTGCCCTTATCTTTCGCTTTTCATCTTTGATGATCGAAAAGATTGTAGCATTTTTAGCTAGTTGTCCAATTTTTTTTTGCGCAAAATTGCTACTTCGATTTAGGGATACTTTGATTGTACTTGCACTATGTTGGCTCTTTATATATAGGTTAATTTGCACTTTCAAAAGGTTTAGGACCAATTTGACACAATTAAAATTTTAGGATAAAATTGGCAAATCGTAAAGGTTTATTATTAAATTGGCATAATTAAAAAGTTTATGACTGAATTGACTGCCGTGTAATACATTTAGGACGTTTTTTTGACAATTACCCAAATATTTGACACTTCTTAGACATACACAAAAAGCATTTTTAATTTGGAGATGATCGAGACACATATGAAAGGTGCACGTACTTAGCATCATTTTGTCATGATGATGTATTATCATATATGCAAATAAACATAATAGTCTTCCAATTTCCTCCTAAATGGCACCATGGCGGCGGTGAAACTTTTATAGATGATTCATATCTATGTCAATTTTTAGCAATGAAACCTTTATAAAATCTTTTGATGTAATAAATCGTACTTTTTTAAAGCTTTACTTAATTATAACTAACAAACATGCACAAACGTAGAGTGTTTGCACAGAAGTATTACACTTATAAATTTCAAAATCATCTTATTGCGAAATAAACTAGTGATTAAAAAATTTATTGACACGATATGAAGACATTGTACATATATGGGGAAAGAGAAAATTCTCCAAGATTTGTATTTTTTGTTTCTATAAGAGTGGTGCTCGTTGCTGGGGGCTTTTCCTGTCCGGTGCGAAATCCTCTTCTGGTGCGAACTCTATTGGACGCAACTGCTGGTGGTTTGTTTGGCTGTGTTGGGGGAAGGCCTGGGTTAGGCTCTTACTATTTGATGTATTATCATTGCTGGTGAGCTTGGTGCTGTGATGCTGTGAGCATTTATTCTGGGGTCTTCTGCTGTGTCCTCTGGTTTTGAACTAAGGAGATGAGAGTTGACTGGTAGGTGCTTGTCAAATTGTCTATATGGCAGAGACTGTTGGTACCAATCTGTCCGTTCATTTCCCTGTGTTAGAAACTGAACCCCCTCCTGTGGAGATCGCCCACCAGGCCGGTCCTGGTTCGCTTGCGAACATACCAAATGCAGAATCCTCTAAGACTGCTGATCATAGGGGAAATTTGGTAGCTTTCTCTAGCAAAAGCCCCCCCCAGGCACTAGATATGTCCCTAAAAGGAACATTAGGCGCAGTCACAGCAGAGGCCGTTCTCAAAGCCGGCACCCCTCCAGTAGACACGCCCATGTAGCTGATCCTCCTCCTGGTTCTGACCTTAGAACTCGTCCAGCGAGTCAAGCAAACAAGGAGAGACCAGGTTCTATTAGCCAACATACTCCTGCTCAAGCATCTAGAACTTGGGTGAATGTGGCCAAGGCCTTAACCAAAGGCTATAACCTAGCTTATGTTCCCCCCTTAGTGGAAAATGGTGAAACCATTGTGGACATAACCCCCGAAGTAGCAGCTGAACAAAGCCCACGATGGCTGGAATGCTTAGTTGGACATTACTTGGGCAAGAAAATCCCATTCAAACTAACTGAAGAGGCTATCAGAAGGGCCTGGGGAGATCAAGTTGTCGACATAAAACTACATGAGAATGGGTTTTACTTCTTCCAAGTACCCAATATTGATTTCCATAGGAAGATCTTAGAGATGGGCCCTATATCTATTTTCAGTTGCACCCTTTTGCTGCAACAGTGGCACCCGAAATTGATTCTAAAGAAGGGTACGTTGAACTCCATTCCTGTTTGGGTTAGACTAAGGGACATACCCTTTTCCCTATGGTCTCCGGCCGGCATTGGGCGTTTGGCAAGTGCCATTGGTACTCCACTTTATGTCGATACACAAACAGAACAGCTGACAAGAATTTCCTACGCCCGTGTGTGTGTAGAGCTTAAAGCCACCAATCCTCGGGTGGACCTTGTTAAGTTCAGGTGGGAAGGAGAAATAAATTCTATCAGTGTCGAATACGAATGGAAGCCCATAGTGTGTTCTTCATGTGGTGTTTTCGGCCACAAGCAGGGTACAAAAGGTTTTGTTTGTGCTCCTCAACAATTTGAAATTAGAGGTGAGCCCACTCCTAGAACTCAAGCAGTGGATGAATGGACTATGGTCAGAAGGAAGAAAGCTTCTGCCCCCCCTGTTGTGGCTTCAGGCCAGCGGCTTCATACCAAAACCCCTCAACAGGAGGCTTCTTCGCATCCCGATTCTGAAACCAGACCAGTTACTGTTCGAGCTTCTGAGGTGCATTTAAGGGGGGGACATCTCTTTGCCTCCTGCTCACGCTTCATCCTATGATCACGGTCCCTCCTTGCCTCCTGTTCTGAATGTCCCAGAGACACTTAACGCTCGGGTGTCTGGAACAGATCCAGGCGGTATTCTGGACATGAACACTGGTTTATCAAGGCCTAGCTCCTCTACTGGCCGGTGTCTAGCATCGGATCTAGCTGTACCAAACCTAGACAGAGTCGATATGACCAGCTCCAAGAACATGCGGACAGGACTTTCTTCCTCTCCTCCTCAATGTCCAGCAAGCACGCCGGTGCAACAAGTTCTGCGTCCCTCCCTTGACCCGAACCCAGTAAGCCCTGGTCTGCCCAAAACTACTCCCGGCATTCCCCTGCATTCGAACTCAGGGGGGGGGGAGGTCCCGTTGGCGCCTATTACGCACTCCGACCATGACCAGGAGGTGATTAGGCCTGTTCTGCCCTTCCCGGAAGAACCAACTGCGGAGAATCCTCTCCAACAGCAAGTAGAAGACTTCGTTAATAATTCTCAAACTTCCTCCGAAGCCTCCTCTGGTGCACACGGTGAGGGGGTAACTAGTGACGTCGAAGATATATCCCCCCCAACCACACGTTCGCATACACTGGCATCCCTTACTGTCGAAGATCCGTCCAAGGCCGCCTTGGGGCCTATCCCTAGCAGTTGCCTCGGTACAGCTTCTAGTCCTTCCTCCTCTAAGAAGCAAGATAAGAAGAGGAGGCCAAGGAGACCAAGGAAATAATACCTCCTGTCCCAGCTATGTTTTTTGGATTTTGGAATATAAGGGGACTAATAGGTCCCTTAAGACAAGCTGAAATACGTACCTTTATCAGGGTCAACCATCTTTCTTGTATCGGTATCATTGAAACTAAAGTGAAAGACTCTCTTTTTGCTGGGATTTCACATGGCTTATGTAGTAACTGGCGTTGGACGTCTAACTACGACTTTTCTCCCCCTTGGTAGGATCTGGTTTGGGTGGAACCCTGATGAGTTGGAAACTAGTCTTCTATATTCTTCTGATCAACTGATCCATGTTCAGCTCAGACTTCTTTTGTCGAATAAACTTTGCCTCCTTACAATTGCTTATGGAGAGCATACTTTTGTGAAACGGCGCATGTTATGGGCTGACCTTGTTTCTCTCTCCTCTTGTGACCTACCCTGGATTGTTGCGGGAGACTTTAATGCAATCAAAGACCCAACTGACAGAGTGGGCAGCACTACTCCCTGGATTCCGGCTTTTGAGGATTTTGGGGAGTGTCTTAACCAGGCGGGGCTGGAGGATCTTCGTTATGTCGGGTGTAGGTACACCTGGTCCCATTCGTCTGGAGAAAACCGGAAGCTTCGGAAAATTGATCGTGTTCTTGTAAATGACACATGGATGCAACAGTTCTCATTCTCCGAAGCCAGGTTTCTTCCTCCGGGGATATCGGACCACTCTCCTATGGTGGTAAAACTCCTCTCACCACCCAATTCCAAGAAGCCGTTCAAGTTCTTCAACTTCTGGTCTTCTCACCCCAACTTCTTGGATCTGGTGAAGCAAGCTTGGGACACACAGATTTCCGGTACACCTATGTATAGCTTTTGCTGCAAAATGTGACTACTTAAACAGAAGTTGAAACATCTTAACAGGAGTTCTTTCTCTGACATCTCTGTAAGAACAGATCAACTTAGAGCAGAGCTTTATACTGTTCAAGCTGCCCTTGAGCTACAACCTTTCGATCAGAGTCTCCAAGACAGAGAAGTGAAGCTCACACGATCCTTTTCCACTATGAGAATGCAGGAGGAATCCTTTTACAGGCAAAAGTCACGTGTCAGATGGCTCAAGGAAGGGGATCTAAACACGCATTATTTCCACCATTTTGTTGCCAAAAGACACGTAACTAACCGACTTCTTTCGGTTTCAACAGAAGATGGATCCTTAGTCACTGATCCTCAGGCGGTAAGGGTCCATATTGTCAACCACTTCCAGGAGCTACTTAACGGTGATCCTCCTCCTACTAGGGCCTCTGTTAGCAAGTTGAGTGCGTTCCTTGGACAGACTCTTAATGAGGATCAGAGGAACATGCTATCACTTCCTGTCTCTGATGAGGAAATTCGCTCCACTCTCCTCTCCCTAGCCAAGGGTAAAGCTCCTGGACCGGATGGGTACAATGTTGATTTTTTTAAGTCCAGCTGGGAAATCATTGGTCCCTCCACTCTTGTGGCGGTAAGGGATTTCTTTGAATCAGGCTGTATCCTTAGAGAAATAAACAACACCATCCTCACTCTAGTTCCGAAAGTTCCAAATGCTTCAGCTATGTCGGAATTCCGACCCATTGCTTGTTGCAATACTCTAATACAAGTGTATATCCAAGATATTAGCTAGGCGGATTGCGCGTGTCCTTCCTGCACTGATTGGCCCTAGCCAAACGGCGTTTGTTAAAGGACGAAGAATAAGTGACAATATCTTGATAGCCCAAGAGCTATTTGCGGATTTCCACCACAGACCATATCTTCCCAAGTGTGCTATTAAAGTGGATTTCCAGAAAGCATATGACACCGTGGATTGGAACTTCTTAGAAACTGTTTTAACAGCCTTCAACTTTCCTGCACCCTTTATCAAGATGGTGATGGTTTGTGTTTCCACAGCAAAATTTTCCGTCTCTATTAATGGCGAATTACATGGCTATTTTGGGAGCTTTAGGGGCATTCGCCAGGGAGACCCTCTCTCGCCTTACCTCTTCGTTTTAGTGATGGAGATTTTATCGGGCATTCTAAAAGCTAAAACTGATATGCCTGAATTCCGCTGGTTCTGGCGTTGCAAGAAGAACTAGCTTTCACATCTTTTCTTTGCGGATGATGTTCTGCTTTTCTCAGAAGGTCACATGAGGTCAGTTGAAATAGTTAAGGATTCTCTCCTTTTGTTTTCTAATTGGTCTGGCCTAAAACCGAACAAGACAAAAAGCAGCATTTTCATTTCAGGAGGGACCCAGGCGCTACATGACCAACTAATCCAATGCCTTGGATTCCAGCGGGGCGCATTACCATTTCGGTACCTTGGAGTCCCTATTATTTCAACCAGACTGCGCAAGGTGGACTGTAAAGCTCTGATTGATTCTATCACTGCTCGTGCTCGCTCCTGGTCCCAGCGCTTTCTCTCCTTTGCTGGCCGCCTACAGCTTATAAAGTCGGTATTGCACTCCATCCAAGTTTACTGGGCCTCTATCTTTTCTCTCCCCAAAGCAGTTTTGCACAGTATTGGGGCCATTTTACGGCAGTTCCTTTGGAAAGGCCCTGACCTTGGAGTTGGTGGAGCAAAAGTAGCGTGGAATGCTGTGTGCCTACCCAAAGCGAAAGGCGGCCTAGGCATCCGGAGACTTGTTGAATACAACAATGCCATGCTTTTAAAGCACATTTGGCTTCTCTTTACTGATAAAAAGTTGTTGTGGTGTAAATGGATTCATTCTACTTTCTTAAAAAAGTCAAATTTCTGGGTTGTGTCCAAACCCACTTTCTGTTCCTGGACATGGAAGAAAATCCTCGATATGCGCGATTCTGCTCATACTATGTTCCGATGGAGCATTGAAAATGGACGATCTGCCTCTTTTTGGTTTGACTCATGGCACTATAGGAGCCCACTTTATCTATCTTTTACTAATGCTGAGATCTACCAGTCGCGCATCCCCCAAGAGGCCACAGTACGATCCTTTTTTGAAGGCTCCTGGCAACCGTCTAATACACTGGCCACTATCATGAGATGGATGGATAGGCCTATACGTTTTATTGACAGTTTGATGGATCACTTTGTATGGACACCTCACCCATCCAAACCCTTCTCTGTTAGTCGTGCTTGGAATCACATACGTAGAAAATGACATCCAACTCCGTGGCACACATTCATTTGGGACCGGGCACATAGTTCCACGGCATGCATTTCTTTTATGGTTGATTTCTCTTAACCGTTTACCTACTCAGGTATTCCTTTTACAGAACCGTAGGATTGAAGATGCCTTGTGCGCATTTTGTGGGTCTACTCCAGATTCCATCAACCATCTTTTCTTTCAGTGCCCTTCTACCAGTAGATTGGCTTCTCTTTGGGCATCTAAATGCAATCTACCTTGGCGCAATCGCCCATGGCAAGACCATATACTATGGGCGATGCAAGTATGCGATGGTTCCTCTTTTGCTCACTGCATAGCTAGATTCTCTTTTGGGGCTCTGTGTCACATCATTTGGACCGAAAGGAACAATGCGATCTTCAGAAATAAGAGCGTCTCCATTCCTGGAATGCGAAAGCACCTCTTCAAAGTAGTCAAGGACAAGGTCATCTCTATGGGTAGAGTTGAAGACACATATAGAAATAGGCTGCTACAAAGAAAATGGGATCTCCCATCGACTATCTTTTGTTAGCACTGGGCTCGCCTATCCGGTTCCCCTTGGGTAGATGTGGGAGGTAGGGTGTCGCCCTCCATCCCTGCGACTAGTGCGGCCTCGGCGTCTAGTTGTCTGTTCTTCCTTTCCTCTTGTTTTTTTATTGCCGTTTTTCCGGCCTGATGTATAGTTCCTGCTGAACCCCCGTCACCCTCTCTGGACATTCCATTGTCCTAAGTTGGTCATGGGCTGGTTTGAGCTTAGGTTGTACTTGGTGTTTTGAAAAGTTATACATACTCTTGCCTTACCAAAAAAAAAATAATAAAATAGAAAAGAATCAAATACTAAAATTTACATACGTGAGAGATAAAATAGAGTTATTGGTGTTGGCACATAATTTTCATCAAATACCTAATCGAGGATATTTAGGGTAAGAAAAGAAGGATTGTGTTTGCCTTAAGTATAAGAGGTCATCTTTGTTTTGTATAAAAGTGTATAGATATAACTTATTTAGATCTGTGCTGACGTCATTTTAGATTCTATTATAACAAAGCCGGAATTTTTTTTCATGTTTTCCAAGGAAAATAACGATATATATAGATATATATATATATTCGGTCATATCTCACACCATATAATTTTCATCAGTATCAACACAGGCTTCCACACATTCTCCCACACAATTCATGGACTCACAAAAAGTTGTGGTCATCCTTGTGTAATTCCTTATACACATACTTTATTTGGGTAAAAGCATTTTAATCTTTTGCTTATTTCAATATTCAAATTAACAATTATGTACCAACAATTTGATGACATGATATCATACTTATACGTATAAATACAATATTCTCTTGAGTTCCTTAGTAGCACAATAGAGACAATAGTCAATTATTATGTACGATATTTTTCACAAAGAGATTTTCTCGATCATAATATGATTTGTTTAAACCCATATAACATTATTTTAGAATTTATTATGATAAATTCGTTTTTTCAAGTTCATTTTTATAAAGCAATGATAATATCTATTCTTTCTTGCTCGGTATAATTGCCATCCGGTGTTAATAGAGGCTGCCAAGATGAAAAGAAAAATAGATGAGAATAGGAGTGAACATCAATCCATATGATTTGGTTTGCGATTTAATATGATGAATTTGAAATGAAATGAATCCAAATTGGGCTCAAATTTGACAAGATCAAATCAAATTGGACCATTGATCTAAAATGAATTTCAAGTTTCTTACTTTTAAGTGCTTGAATGTCTATAGTATGTTTGTGCAGCTAATAACTCAATGCAATCCCGAGATTAACATTAGATGTTTCGAAAAGGATCTTATTCACAAAGATTATAAATAGACTAAACAGGATCTTGAGTGGGGTACATGACAGAGTAGCAGTAACCACCAATTTATGGTGATGGGAATGAGGGGAGATCAATTGGTTTCAATTCCTTCTCGACTTTAACAGGACTTAAGGCGATAATTATTTTGTGAAAAATAAATACAACGAAAAATATTCTTTCGTAAATAATCGTTTGTCATCATTTGAATAGTCAATGAAAAATATTTTTATTATCAAAAACAATTTATGTCCAAATATTTTCATGGACAATGAATATATTTTTCGCTTATGAATTTTTATAAATGATACGGGTGATCATTTTAAGGAAATTTTTTTAAAATAATTGATTTTTCGCCAAACAAGCAGAGACTAAAATGAGTTCCTTGATAGAATCTCTTAAACATTCTTATTGATTATTTTCAAATTTTGGGTCTTATTAGTGTAAAAACTCCGAAATGGTGAACATTCTTTGATTGCTTTTATGTATCTTTAGTTAACTTTAGAGTAAACCAATTAGCAGAAACACATGAACGTAAGCACAACTTCAAGTGCTCCGTAGACATAATAGTAAAAAAAAAAATTTTAATTTCGTACAATAAAAGTTGGCATATGGGGGAAGCACACTATGAGAGTAACAATTCAATATATAAAATAGATAAAAATACAACAAAGAATATTGGAGAACGATAAAAAAAAATGGCCAATAACTAAGATTCCGTTTATTTCTCAAAAAATGAATGACTTGGAAAATATTTTCTAAAAAATTATTGTTTGTATCACTTGAAATAATTAACCAATGGGTAATGATTTCATTATTGACAACAAATTTATGTCTAAATAATATCATAGACAATGAAAATATTATTTTATTCATTCATTTTTGTAAATGATTCAAGCGATTAATTTTAGGAAAGTATTTTTTAAATCATTCATTTTTCCACTAAACAAACGCACTCTAAGTTGATCAGAGACATAGTCCTAGGTATTAATAGAAAGTCACCGAATCACTTAGGTTGCAATGAAAGTTATATGCATACCTGCCTGAAAATGTATAGTTTAGAGCTCAAACGGTCGATTACACGTGAGGAAGGGTGAGCAATCTTGTTACACTTTTTCAATACAACAAATTTTGTCGACAATTAAGTTCTAAATTAATTCGTTATTTAATTTCTCAAGTGCAAATTAATCATATGAACGGTATTGAATTTTTATTCTTATATCAAACACTTCATATTTTAGAAGACAACTAATTATTATAAGTAATGCATTTCGAATTCCCTATAATACTTTGGCATTTAAATATACTCTTCCCTATGGTAAGTAAATATTTTGGTTTGATACAAAAACTAAGCCAAGCATACAAGTCACTTTATGCAATAAACTCGAGAAAACTCCTTAAAAGAGAGTCGCAAAACTACATGAATGGTGAAAATTAAAATAACTTCAAACAACCTTTTCTAGAGAACTCCTTTATTACGGAAAAGAAATGTGAATATTCTACAATGAAGATGGAAATAAACATAGATGTGAACAGTATGAAGTGCAACTTGTAATTTCATCAATAAAAGTAATTAAATTCTTATTCCGAATATAAAAAACGAAGAAAACAAGGAAATGAGGGATTCAGAGAGTGATGCATGTCCACCCGAAAATGCTCATTTAATCTATTTTTGTAGATGCCCTCGCGATACTTTTTAGTTTCGTCTCAAGTGCACTTTGATCGATGACTGTGTACAGCGATGGTTACCTAAAATGACACGAAATAAATGCCATAAAGATAGATAAGGAGTACTTAACTTTAAAAGATTTCGACATCCGGTGGCATGCCATCCATACATTAAATGAGTAGTACCAATTATTTTATAATTGGGCCTGCATATCGAATTCGGTTATTAAAGTGAAAAAGGATGGACCTCCACCTAAGTTCAGAATTGAAAGTGATCATGAAACGCGTTGCTGTCCAGAGCAAGAAATGATTTGAATCAATGATGGAAGGACAGTGCAATATGAGCTATCCTTGTCGTAAAGCCAGATGCTAATACCCAGATTAGCATTTGCATTTCCACTAATCGTCAAGGAAAAGTAATGGAAGATGGAGTTGTTGTTGGCTAAGAATCACTTTCCGGCATACAATTTAGCCCTCTCAAACTCTATCAAAGTAAACACACGAAAAATAGAACGGTCTAATATCTTAATGTAATAATAATAACCATTGTGTCTCGTCATTTAAAGAAGAAATATAAGAAAAAAAAAAGTGCTTCTCGAGACAATTCAAGCCTGACATGTTTTGGACCTTTATATGCGCTTCACCTTTGTCCCTCTAACATATGAGCTAGTCTCACCGAATTTTTAGGACTTAGTTCCTCCGTTGTCACTCGTCGAAATAGGTAAAAATCATCCAACTAGCTATTTCGATGCACCACCACATCTCCCAATTTGTCAAAATTAGTCATGTTAACATGTGCTTTGCCACAGGCTTATGGATAACTTTAGGTTAAGTATAAGTTTGAACGATATCCTTATATTTAAAATATCTTTCCCTCGCCTTTCTAGCCTTTCTAGTATGCTCTAAACAACAATTGATCCCCACTTAGTAACCCCGAAAACAATATTCATCACTTCTTAGACATATATAAAAGCAATTTTAAACTGGAGACTATTGAGACGCACATGAAAGGTGCACATACTTAGTATCGTCTGGTCATCATCGTGATTGTTGCGGGTCTAACCACCGAAGCCTTTCATCTCCCAACATCTGTCAAAAGTCCGCATCATGCTCTTAATTAGACCGAAGAAGGACGATCCCTCAATTCACGAAAGAAGTACGTCATGTCACCTATCTTCCTTCGTCAAGAGTATCATTTGATTAAAGAATTCCTCTAGTCCCCTATCTTCATAGACATAAATACAAGCATTTTTACTTTGGAGATCAATGAGACGCACAAGAAAGGTGCACGTACTAAGCATCTTCTTGTCATGATCATGATTGTCGCGGGTCTAAGCACCGAAGCCTTTCATCACCCAACATGCTCTTAATTAGACCAAAGAAGGATGATCCCTAAAGTCAAGAAAGAAAGACATCTCATCCCCTAATCTTTCCCTTCTCGTCTTTGATGATCGAAAAGATTGAGGCATTTCTAGCTAGTTGTCCAATTTCTTTGCACAAAATTGCTACTTCGGTTTAGGGATACTTTGATTGTTTGCACTTTCGTTAAACCATGCTCGATTCTTGGATGATTATTAAGACATGCTAATCAAACAAAACGATTGGGACAAAAGTGTACACAACAGGAATACTCAACAAAGTAATTAGACACTTTCAACTTCCGCAATTGATGCCAGTGTCGAAATTTTCTGAAGTTATTTCCTTACATGGCGAGAGATCAATCGAAAGCCGGGGTAACCATAGCTGCATCAAGTACAAAAGCAGATACAAGAATGTTACCATGGAAACATAGAATCGATGGATCTGAAGAGATGGGTTTAAATGTACAGATGGATCAAACAGTCTGCGATAGAAGAAGAAACTTGACAGCTGACTTATTGAAGCATCATCTCTTGCTTACTTACCTTTAAATTTCAGCCTCTGATTACATGCTCATTTTTATTTCATTCTTTGATGGGTAAAATCATCAATTAGATACTCATATTACCATCTCGCTCTTATTATTTTTATCGAATGAAAGCAAGAGGATAAGTACTCCGCATGGTTGGCTGAGAATGATCTAAAACAACATGGAGGCTAGAACAGAACGTAAGCTCCATAACAGTGAAGTGTCTGACCGACCCTGCATCTATGTGTTCCTCTTTTGCTTTTCTGGTGCCCAGCTAACATTGTACTCGATTTACAATTACCAGTTAAATGTGCAT
The DNA here is from genome assembly GCA_024733475.1 of Syzygium grande. NCBI lineage: Eukaryota > Viridiplantae > Streptophyta > Magnoliopsida > Myrtales > Myrtaceae > Syzygium > Syzygium grande. The sequence goes on along the minus strand of JAMXDD010000005.1, from coordinate 17,942,050 downwards.
ATCCAACCTCATGTTCTGCTGTAATAATCGAAATTCTATTTCTAGTTGTCTACAGGATAGGTTCCTGTTATGATAAATAAGAACATTACATTAAGTCATAACAGACCTTTATATCCAGAAGCAGAAAATGAAGGGCACCATATGGGCAGATCATAATAATAAGACAGCCCTTCACTTACATTGGCAAGAACAAGGAAGAAGATGAGATCCTCCATGCATGCAGTTCTTTCCGAAACCTGACCACCAAGGCACAAACTGTTTGTCATGTCTAAGACAAGTGCCTCCACAATGCCGGGCGATCTCTTGATATAAGGAGAGCACGTGAGGACAGATGGTCGAAAGAAGGCGAGTACAAGTCATCTGGACCAATGACTTCTCTGACATTTTGTGTGCTTCCCCCCCCAAGAGTGTGCAATGCTTCATCCTTCTCAGCATCAAACACAAACAGTCCTTGTCCACTTACCCCCATGACCAGGTTGGAGTTGCCCCAAACTTGAGTTATTGCCACGTGATCGGAGTGTAAGTTTGACTCTGGCAAAGTATAAGTGCTGAATAGGCCTTGTTTGCGCAAGGAGAACTGTTGCACCTGTATGCAGCTCAGTTTCCTTCCTACCGATTTTAGGCTTGTGCAGCCCAGAAAAATAGAATCACCACGAGAGAAGACTGACTGCACGCTGATCCCGAGCTTTTGTATCTTGAGTCCCACGCCAGATGGATGGCGGAAGTCCATGATATTAATTGAATCGGCGCTGCAGTATATGCCATCATTGCCTTCAGCTTCCGATGAACTGACTCTGCACTCAAGACATGGAAAGTCGTAAGAGACTATGGAATGAAAACCTTCAAATGGGGATTCATAGATAGTATCAAATACCAGAATCATGCATCCTTTATTTCAAACAAATATTACATCTATAGCAGAAAAGCAACACAAAAATCAGGAAGAGAGAGATGCAGTGCAGTCAGTATGAAGAGGTGCCGACGTAGATGATACGAAAATCCAGTCAACTTGCACAAGAATAACTACATTTAGGATATTGTTAACAGGGATAGAGACTTAAATTGTCTAGGAGCATTTACCTTTGTCGAACCCCTCCACCAATTTCAGCATCAGTGTTGTTAATGTGAAGGGCTGATATTTTTCGTCCAGAGGAAGGCACAGAAAGTAATGGTTGCGCATTAGGAGAATTCACATCCCATAGAGAAATTGTCTCGGCTTCAGCTATAACAACTTTCCCTCTGTTTCTCCATTGCAAAGGACTCGAATAGTCCATTGCTAACACAGGCTTCTGCACCTCCCATTTCATAATTTGCTCTCCATCCCGGATATCATAGACTCGGACACCCTTCTGGCAGGTGGCTGTTGAGATAATTAAAGGTCCACATGGCTTATACCACCATAGCCGATTTTCTGGGACCATAATACTAGACAGAGCACTTCTTCTATACAACGTGTCACTGCGTAAAGGGCCAAGTACTGTTCTCGAAGAAGTTACAGCACCACCTTCCTCAACATGGCAAGCTCGAACATCTTTGGTGTAGAAATCCCAGGAACAAAACCCCGCATCCATCATATTTCCAGCAGAGGCTGCAACAACATACCTCCCTGAACACCCATCTGCACCAGGAGCACGGATAATCCAACAATCCCTCCATATGTTAGGTGAGATTGCCATGGAGGGCTTGTATACAGCTTTCTCCTGCAAAATCTCAAACCATTAGAGGCACATTAGATCTATTTTTCTGTTTTCTTTCCACCAGATCTCATTTATATCCTGTGGTTGACACTTGTCAACAATGATGGTACTCATGCATGAATGAGCCTCTTTTGCCAGGTTAAGGGGATTGAGCATGCAATTTTCACAAAAAATGATCTCTAATGATAAAGAAATCTTCACAACCTATGGTCAGACCTTCATTTATTAAAATAATCTCCGGTTGCCTTATCCAACAAATTTGTTTGAATTTTTAATTGTAACGGCTACATTTTTCACTTTGAACAGCCCCCGAAAATCCCCCATCCCCTTTTCCTTCTCTCCTCCGATTCTTTCCATTTCCATCTTCTCCACCTTCCTTTCTCTCTCTCTCTCTCTCTCTCTCTGCGCTTTGATCGCACCTTGAACGATTCATTCACGCTTTGATCTCCACCTTCTTCTTCTTCTTCTTCTTCTTCTTGGGTTTTCCTCCCTTAAATGGCGCCCACGCCCACGCCCACGCCCTCCTCCTCCTCCTCCAAGTCCAGTCAACCGCACACCGCCTCAAAGACCCCGCAGTCCAAGCACCGCCTCCACTTCAACGGACCCAGATCCGCGCACCCGTCCCCGCACCCCGGCTCGGCCCAGAAAGAGGCCCCGGCCGGGGATCACCCCGTTGAGGTCGTCGGCCGGATCCGGGACTGCCCGGATCGCAAGGAGAGGCCCCCCTCCTCCGCCCTGCAGGTCAACCCGGACGGGCGGACCGTCCGCGTCCGCGCGGAGTTCGGGTACCGCGACTTCAGCCTCGACGGGGTGTCCCTGTCCGAGGAGGAGGATCTCGACTCGTTCTACAGGAAGTTCGTGGGGTCGAGGATCGACGGGGTGAAGCTGGGGGCGAAGTGCACGATAATGATGTACGGGCCCACGGGGTCGGGGAAGAGCCACACGATGTTCGGGTGCTCGAAGCAGCCGGGGATCGTGTACCGGTCGTTGAAGGACATTTTGGGAGAGAACGGGGAGGAAGGCGGGGCGAACGGAGGGCAATTGGGGGTTGGCTCTTTCGTGCAAGTTACTGTTTTGGAGATCTATAACGAGGAGATTTATGATCTGTTGTCGGGCAACGGAGGAGGGTTTGGGGTCGGGTGGCCCAAGGGTGGTTCGTCGAAGGTAAGTTTCGATTTTGTGATGGATTTACATTTCTGGGTTTGGTGTCTCTTCTCTGTGTGATTTGAGGAATTTATATGCTTTTAATGTTAGACATTCAGCTATCCGTGTGCCTATGAGCTGTTTGCTGTGTGGTAATATAGTATAATTGGTGTATTTTAGCTTAAATCGTAGAAGGATTGCAAATGAGACCATTTTCTGTTGCTTATGATTTCTACAAGAACTAAAAAGTATCTGGGATTATGAAGTCAAAGTTTAACATAGGAAAGGTAACAAGGGTGCCCCTGTTCACTTCTAAATGTATTTTTTATTGTGTTAAAATCATTTGACTTTGTCCTTCTGATAGTTTGGAAGTGGCATTATAATCTTTATACGATGGATGTGAGTCGGTCATAACAATGTACGAGATTTAACAACAGCATATTATGTCCTAGCTTAGCAATGCGTCTTCTGGCAACTTCAGGTAAGACTCGAAGTGATGGGGAAAAAGGCGAAAAATGCGGCATTTATCTCGGGTAACGAAGCTGGGAAGATTTCAAGAGAGATTCAGAAAGTGGAGAAGCGGAGGATTGTTAAGAGCACGCTCTGCAATGAGAGAAGTTCTCGAAGCCACTGCATGGTATGAATCTTTTTAAACATGGATTATCAGTGACATGTAAGAGTCAAGAGACAGTTGAAAGTGAACTTATTGATTGAATTTTGTTCAGATTATTTTGGATGTGCCTACTGTTGGGGGACGGCTAATGCTTGTTGATATGGCTGGTTCTGAAAACATTGAGCAAGCTGGCCAAGTTGGATTTGAGGCCAAAATGCAGGTACTAAGTACATTTTATTAGGGAAAGGCTACAAAATTTTACACTGCAGCTAGAACTTTTAGTCTAGTATCTTTAAGTTACTAAAGTATTCTTCCTCTTGATTTAGACTGCAAAGATCAACCAAGGAAATGTAGCACTGAAGAGAGTGGTTGAATCTATTGCTAATGGTGATTCACATGTGCCCTTCAGAGACAGCAAATTAACAATGCTTTTGCAGGTGAGCGAATTGTTTCGATCGATTGATAGCATGATTGTTTTCTTTCTCATGTCCTATATATATTATGGATTCTGAATTATTCCTTTTGTTTAGGATTCTTTTGAGGATGACAAATCAAAGATTCTTATGATACTATGTGCAAGCCCAGACCCAAAGGAGATACACAAGACAATTTCCACGCTAGAGTACGGAGCCAAAGCAAAATGTATTGTTCGTGGCCCACATACGCCAGTGAAGGACAGATTTGGAGCTGAAGATTCTTCGGCCGCAGAAATGTTGGGCTCGAGGATTGCGGCAATGGACCAATTCATCTGCAAGCTGCAAATGGAGAACAAGCTCCGAGAAAAAGAGCGTAACGAAGCACACAAAGAGCTCCTTAAGAAGGAACAGGAGGTCGCATCCCTGAGAACGAAACTCCAGCTAGTGGAAGGGAAAGTATCTGGCACGAGTGAGGAGGAGATCAACATGAAGGTGAACGAGCGCATACATGTTCTTAAAACCGAGCTGGAAAAGAAATTAGCTGAATGTCAGAGAATGGCTGATGAGTTTGTAGAATTGGAGAGGAGGAGAATGGAGGAGAGGATACGGCAACAGCAAGAGGAAGTTGAAATGCTGAGAAGACGGTTAGAGGAAATAGAGTCTCAGTTGAGGAACGGGAAAGGCAATGAGAACGGGGCTACGGATGGTGAATGGAGTGGCTTTGCTAAGAGGTTGTTGGGATCATTTGCGGATGAGGACCCTGGAATGGTGAAATCTATGGATTTGGACATGGGTGATCAAGACTGTTATGCACGTGAAGTGAAATATGTGGACAACAGAGTCAACCGGTTTGATAGAAGCAGTAACCTCTCGGACCTTCCCAATTATTCAAATACAAGCACTTCAAATGAGGTAGCTGCATACGATGTTTATGGGTCAATGTTCAACGATAGAGTCTGCTTGAGCACAGTTTTCGAGGAAGAAGAAGTCGAAGAGGAAGAGGGACATAAAGAGGCTTCGGATGAAGAAGTAGAGAAAGGAGTGATAGAGGAAAAGAGGGTGTGCTCGATAACTTTTCCCCAAGGACTTTCGACTGATACAGTGGAACCATCGAACGAGAAAGATGTGGCCTCTTCGAGAAGGTTAAGGATTCAAAATATATTCACACTGTGCGGGAACTATAGGGAGATTTCCCAACAAATTGGAACACCACTAACAGAGAAAAGAGGGTCAGAGAATGCGGATCCCCAAACAACTCCCTTCATCATGATTAAAGAAGATCCGCTTGGGAAGACTCTTACCAAAGAGATTTTGAAGAATACACCTGAGTCTGCAGTTGGCAATCAAATTCTCTCGGAGGTGAACACAAAATCCATATCACAAATCAAAAGCCCGGTGCTTTCAATCGAGCCAAAAGAGATGGAAGTGGCAGACATCCAGGTGACCAAAAGCCGGGCACCTATTGACCTATCACTGGATTTAAAGGAGAATTGTGATCCTTCTAGCGATGGACCTGATGAACAAATAGAGGTATGTGTGAAGTGGGAAGCATCGAAGGAAAACACTGGGAACATTATCACCACGCTTAAGGTCATGAAGGACTCTACCCTTGCAGATTTAAGGAAGCTCATAGAGATCTATCTTGGAGCAGATAATCAGGCTTTCACTTTCCTTGTGCTTGGGGTATGTCATACAGTCTTCTCTACATTCTATTGGTTTTATGAAAATTTGTTTGGTGGAGTTGTCAAGTACTTCAAAATATATTTAGAGCTGAACTATGGGGAACGTAATAAGTGGATGATTATCTGGTTCTGATGGACATAATGACTCAAAGGATAAGTCTAACTCAACAGCACTTTGGTGTTTAATCCTCCTTTTACTTGATTTTGCTCTGATTGCTCTTATATTATTTCTGCTTTTCTTGACCATGTCTTTTATGTGCCTGTGAAAATCCTTGCCAAGATTCTGGCTTGTTATCTCTCATAATTTAGACTGGAATCCCTGAGACCTATATTTTTGGATGATCGACCAAGTAGCCAATGAAAATTGCCAAGATTCTGGCTTGTGTCTCAATAATTTGTTAATGGAATATTTTTGAAACATCAACTGCAAGACAGAGAAATATCACAAGCTTATATGTGCGGCAAACTCTAGGATCTTAGAAGATTTCTAACTTTTGTTCAAATTATGCAGGATCCAACTGGCGCCCCAGTTCCAAGGGAAAAGGAAGGAATGGTACTGGCAAACAAGCTTCCTGTGTGGAACAGCCAGCTACGCTACCATCTTGCGTGCTTAAGACCAGCCAAGAGCATCCAATGCTTGAACCATCTCCCTCTAACTCCACTCGAGAACAAACTACCACTTGATCCAAATACCCTCTTGACACAAAGAGGCGGGGGTGTTTCATCGCCAAAGTTAGTACAACGCCTCGGTTCTTCTCCCTTGGTCACGCCTCACTCCAGGTTGATCTCATGATGATATGGTACTAGAGTAGGAATATTCTGGATTTGTATCTACTGTTGGAATTGAAGGAACTTGAGAGTATATGTGCACGTATACGCTGGATAACTGATGTGGTGATAATATGTTGCATCTTTTTGTGTATCCCTTCTATATATGGCGGGAAGCAGCTTCTGCTTTTAACGGTTATGGCGGCCTTCTCCATTCTTTCCGCTCTACAATCTCGTACTCGCTATCACAGACCCAACAAGACCTTAGCCTTAGAATGAGCAGAACCGTTGATAAGCAATGGGTTCGAATCGGCTGTCATGCTGTTCAAAGAATGCCAGAAACTGGGAGAAATTTGAACATATGTCTCTACTGTTTCTGAGATATACTTATCGTGCAGAAAATTAGTGGACTCTTCAGAGGATAAAGGGTAATAAACAAGTGAACTTAGGAGCTCGTTCCATCAATCAGATGGAGCATCTAGCTAGCCTCTTTATGTTGAAAGTGATCGACAAAGATTGCAATTTAGATTAAATGGAGGGTGAAAACATCGGATAATAACATGAATTTGGTTAACCGGTGTCCCGAGGGCACTTGATTCGGATATTTGAACAATCGTACTAGTATAAGCTACTGTACCCTCACGGCATTTTGCCCCTTACGCTTCCCAGGCATTGCATCACCAATATTTAATCCAAACCGATGATCACATTTTTTCTGTCATTCATGATCCAACGGCTAATAGGTGCATGTCATGATACTCTGAAAGGCATCATAACAACCTAGCACATCATAATATGCGAGCGATGTACATCTTTTGTCTTAAATCAACTTCACGTGAAAAATCCCGTTCCGTGATTGGCCGGCTCTGGTGTGCCCTTTATTGCAACAAGAGAAAAAACAAAAGTGAATGGACGATTTTGAAATCGAATTAAGAGGAGCGAGTTGACTAGCGGCATTATTTGAGGGAGACAGACCTTTGATATCCTAATCAAGTGCCCCAGATAAAAAGAAAAAACTCGACACCCAATGAGATTGAGCTTGTTGGATGATTTAACAATGACTTAAAAGATATGAGTAAGTGAAAAAAAACAATCGGTTAATGAATGGAATGTGTTTCTTAATTCTTTGATGGCATCATATTGATTGATACAGCACACCGATAACACCGATAACGATCAGGATTACTTGTATGGTAAGGAAGTGCAGAAAGAACAAACGATGACTTTTTCTTTGCCCGAAGCTCCACGCTTTCCATTGGTCAACTACCCACAACCAGAGAATCTATAGAATTCCTCACTTGTTCTGCTGTACTCTTCTCTCTGTCTGCTGGGAATCATTGGACCTGAACCCATCAATATGTCTCACAAGATTCCGCGCATCTTTGGATTTGATGAGAATAGTCTAAATTCTAATGCGGCTACGTCTTGTCGGACGATCATTACCGATTATAGTCTTGAATCGTCCGACGCTCAAGATCCTTATGGTGGCATTTTGGAGGATCATTTTGTTCTTGACTCCTCTTCCAGTGGAGGTGGGATGGAGCTCCTCCCATCTCATGTACTCGAGAAATCAGAGGAGGAATATGGTGCTGTGGAGGCAAGAGCTTTACATGAGGAAAGCGATGACATCGTATTCATTTCGAAGAATTTGATCATAGACGGAGTAGAAAGTGATGATTCTGCTCTGGTGAGTGCTTCGCCTTCTCAACTGCCACTCCCAGTGCCTCCAAATTCAGACCAAGAAGAGGTTCTCTCTCTCTCTCTCTCTCTCTCTCTCTCTCTGGGGTCTTGATGTCCGTTTCGTCGTTTCTTGATTCTCGAATTCTTAGTATTTTCACGAGGGGCTTCGAGATTTCTTGCTTTTGACGATAAGTGAGGACATGTCATGTTGTTCCCCTATTTTCTGAACATGGTCAGGCTGAAGGAGGAAAACTAGAGAGGTCGAGAAAATGAAGCGGAAAAGTACCATCTTTTTGGTCAAACGCCTTGTTGAAATTGGAAAATCAGTGGATCAGGATTTTTTTTTTGGTGTTGCCGTTCCATTTGAGATATTGCTTGGTGAATGTCTAGTTTCAAGCCAGCGGCTAAATTTATCTGGAAAAAAGTTCAGAGGCTTTGTGATTGACTTGTGAGGTCTGTTTTCGAGCACTTGCTGAGTAAAACAGATACCCGGTTCTTTCTCGGTTCTCTCAGGTTTTTTCGACTTTGTTCATTCTATAAAAGTTGATTCGATTGTCAGTCTGTCACCACCTTCCGAATCCCATTTGTTTTTATGGTGCCGTAGGTGGATCTATACGTGAATATCACCAAAACAGTGGCCCTGAAAGCTCCGAGAGATTCAACTGTGGAGCATATCAAAGCATTGATTCAGGACAAGGAACAAATCGATGAATATAGTCAGCAGCTTTTTTACGGAGACAATCTTCTTGAAGATGGAAAAAGACTCACTGATTATGGAATCCACGGTCATCCCATGCTCCATGTCATCCTTCAAGATTCGGCTAGGATGACAATAAATGTGGCGATCTTATCGACTCAGAAAAACTTGCTGATCGAACCGAGGCGTCAGGATACTGTTCGAGATGTTAAATTGATGATTCAAGCCGAGGAAGGAATTCAGCCAGATGAGTTCGATCTGCTATTCGACGGGGAGGTGCTTGCGGAGGATAGGACCCTCACCTCGCTTGACTTGCTGCAAGAGCCCACATTTCATTTGGTTTTCCATCCCAAAGATGATGCGTCGGTTATTGTTGACATGTCCAGTCGCAGAGTCACAGTAGGTGCTAAATTTTGGTACACCGTGCGTGATGTCAAAGCCATAGTCGGAGCAATGATGTCTGCGCAGGTCATGAGTTTGTATATGATCTATCAGGGGAAGCACCTTAAGGATCACAAGACCTTAGCTTGTTACAACGTTGTGGATGGCTCTGTCTTACAATTGGTCTCTCCCTATGCTCCATTTCAGATATTTGTCAAGTGCGGCTGGATTAGTAAGACTGTTGCTCTTCAGGCTTGCAGGTCCGACACGGTCAAGGAAGTAAAGAAGAAGCTCCTTCATAAGTTAGAGGTGAGTATGCCAGCCGAATGGCACCATATTTCTTATGCGGGAAAAAGGCTTGCTGATGACCGTGACCTGGCGAGTTATGGCATCCAGGAGAATTCGACTCTCTTTGAGATTATCTCGCCTCGTAGCAAATGAAATGCCTTGAGTTGTTAAGTGCTGAGTGAGCAGCATCATAGTTCTGACTAGGCTTTTGAGTTGAAAGGAATTTTGAACAGAAAGCTGGATATTAGTGTCTGACATTTATGCACCTACTGCTAATTTTCTTCAAATGTTATTAGTACATCATGTGCTATGAAGGTTCAGTTTATGTCTCTGCTCTCTTACATTGAATATCTGGACATAGTAGAATCACAGCAGTACATTACATCGCGGGTTATTCTGTTTGATCGGTGTTGTTTGCTAAAAGCTCGATATTAGACTAACTTATATCAGTAGAAGTACACAGGAAAACTTATACTTTTGATTAGCAGCACCGCTGGAGAACTCGGAGTTAGATCCTGTTTTTTCGCTTAGTAGTTGTTTCGTGATTGCTAAGAATTTCTGCAATCAATTGATGCGAGCAAAAGTTTGAGCACATGATGGTTTTCTTGTATATGATTTCACTCCATCATTATTTGGAAAGAAGTGTACCCACGACAGTAATGGTAAGACGATGAGTGAAGAAATCTTTTGTGGGCAGATGGTCGGTTATTGTTCATATTCGCTGGTAGTATGCATTTAGACACCTTTTCTTGTCTGCAAACTGCGATCCATAAGAAAGCAACTCTTTTTAAAGTTGATACCTCGATTCCTTGCATTAAGTTACTTTATTAGTTCTTTTCCCATGAAAATTGGGTTTGCTAGTTTTCCTGCCTGACTTGTTTATAGGAGTCGTGAATGTTGCTTGAGTCTGTTTTGAACCCCAGGATTTGTATTTGGGCTGGGGCAATCTTTGTTGTAAATTAAGTCAGATCGCAGCGGAATTTTAATTGTCAGAATTGCGCAATATGCATATATTCTCTTTGCAGAAAAATGTAAATAACATAGTAATCACTAATCAAGAGACAAGATAAACGATTCACCAGAAGTTTTATGTGCAAAACCCAGTATGGGAAAAATCGCAAGATGCTGGTCTAGGAACTGCTCCTCTATAATCAAATGATTATAATTAACACTCTAATGGTGTTTCTCTTTCTTGTTACATATTGTTGAAGACTGTTGTGATTTCTCTAGAGTGTCTGTGGTGGACACAAGAAACCTCCACCCAAGCCCTCTATTTACGGTGGTAGACCTCTACCCAAATTAGGAATCCTCCCTAATTGATTGGCAATCACCTTCTAATTAGAAATTTCCCTAATTAATTGGAATTCCTCTAATTGGGCAATCACCATAATTGATTTCATCCCGGTATTCTTCCTACATAAGATTCTTCTTATTTATACTTCTTCCTTTTCATGTAACTACCATAATAGGACTCTTTCCTATTACATATTCTTGAAGAGCAACTATTGGATATTTCAAATCAACTCCCGGGCATGTTGTACTGCTCCCAAAAATCTTAAGCGCACACATTTAGTTTTTGTCAATTGTCGGAACATGGCACCCTCAAGTTGAGCTACATGTCTCGATCCGACTCTGAGTTTAAAGTCTTTCATTATCTGAGCCCTCGAGCGGTCTTGGGTTATTTGCGAGCCTACCAAAGTATCCATCATCCACTGACGCAACTTTTTAGCAGAAAATGTCCTTGGAACAAAAGCTCAACAAGAGAGACAACCTGGTTTCGGAAGATTTTGTTCATGTCCCTACAATTTGCATGTACACTAATCACTTATCACTTTTCACCTTTTCCCTTCTTCGCTCACTTCGGTAACTGTGCAGAGATGACTCTGAAATTTCTTTAGTCCCTATACATGCGCGGACCTGTACCATGCTCTGTCAATAAGGATCGATGCATCATTGGAAGGACTTTGCCCTTGAGATCTAAGTGTGCTCGTTGACCTGCCACCGGATAAACCCTTTGATTTCTTCCTCTGTGATTGCTTCGACACCATGGCAGCATCATGTGAGGGCGACTCTACCCCCAAGACCCAAATTCTGGTTTCTTCTAGGATGTTGGATAGAGCGCAATGATTCTTGAGTCGGGGCATTGGTGAAACCGACTGATTTGTGGTGCCGCCTCACATGCTTCATTGAACCGGAGCCCTGCTTGGAAGGTGAGCTCAGAGGGGAGCCAAAGCCGGTAGATAGTAGGTGGCTCAGTGAGTCCTGTGCGTCCTTAATGTTTCGTAAGAGCGAGTCCTGGCTTGCTGCCCCGCTTTGTTCCATTTCTGTGGCAATGACAAGTTTGCACATAGAGAACAAGATTAATGTTCTTTGTGCTAAATGTGCTAATAATGAATAACCTCTCGTCATTCTATATGCACTTTTAGGAGGAAATATAGAATGAACCTTCGGATGCCGATTGTATGGAAGGGATGTGGTCCCTCCCAAAGGATCAACCGGCTGCAATGTGAGTTGCGGAGTCGATTGAAACTTGCTCTTCTGGATTAGCTTGCAGAGAATTAGCTGCTGCCCTATGCTTATTTTCACGATCATGCTTGATGAAATGATTATTAGGACAAAGACTTCACAAAAGTGATCTCAAAGCTATTGCTTTCAATGTCCTCCTTATCAGTTGGAGCGTCCTTGTTTGTATCAGTGATCGTCGAGAAGCAATACCATGCGAAATGGAAGCTAGTTTTGAAATATCATTAGAATGCATCATGGATTCGAGTATCCATGAGTCAGTCTCCATATAATTGCATAATCATGCTTCGTGTATTCTTGAACCGATCATCAGACCATTTAACTCTGTGATGCCCAGAAAGATGGAGGCCCTGAAAGAGGAGGTTAAGCAGTGACCACACCCAACTCAGGGCGTTTGTGGAGGGACCTTCCCATCCAATGTGAGAGACTTGCTTTACATATGTGGGAAACCCAATTTGCAATTCTTGCTCCTATTTGTTGTATGCACGATTCAAAATGCCAAACTTCTATGAATTTCAATCTATAAGTATCATCTGTGGTCAAGCGCTTAAGAACAAGCATGATACAAGGTGGTGTAATCTCAATCGAGTCTCCCACTACTGATGTGAGAGTAATTTTCTTGTCATGGGACTTCAAATGGATGCGGATTGGATTAAATACGTATTGGTCTACCGTTAACATGATACGCAGCAAGCGATAAACATTTTCTTGGACTTATTATCGACGTACTACTTAACTCATGCTCACAGACTTGAAATGGAAAGGGAATGGAATCAAGATGCACCAAATATATACGAAATACATCTCAGGCCTTGGAGAAGGCTCTTCACTCTGTCGGCATTTCCTCTGAGAAGCGGTGGTTGTTATAGTTTGGCTCTTGAGCTCGCTACGAATAGAGCGTTAAGAAGGTTGGTTAACCATTCCAGCCAAAAAAAGAAAAGGTGAATAATAACAGAAAATCAGAAAGTTTTCCCAGACCAAACTCACATGTAGGATTATGTCGAGCATTGTCCTAATAACACTTGATAAGGAGCAACTATAAACATCATTCGATGCATATTAAAACTCAGTAAATATTGAGAACATATGTCATTGCATGGTAAAAGAACCTATTTTTCTTCATGATGAATGACGTGGTTACGTTCCAATGTTTTTTCATGAAAAAGAAGAATGAAAAAATCCCGCCAAAGTACAGAAAAAAGCTTATAGAGGCACATCATTATCACCAAATGCAGCTGAGATAAGAAGCATACTACCGAAAAAGAAGGCATAACTTGCTGTATCACAGCAAGTTACTGACTTCAACATGCTTTGGCCAAATAACACTGCATAATGTGCACTTCAATGCTCCAGCCGTATCCTATGGGACATCTTTTCATCCGACCATGTCAAAGACAGTATCATCCTGTATCTCCCGGTTCATTAAAACGCGCCCAACTCATACTGACCCGATCAAATCTCTGACCTTGCTTCTGGACGTAATTCTTAACATCTTCAAACGATACTAGTGTTGCACAAATAGAACAGAATCAACAAGGACATTACTCAACACCCTTTGGTTTCCAATTCTTCATGTAAAGTGACGTTTTTTGGGCTGTCACTGAACGTTACCGTTAAGCGATGCAAGTGTTGGAATTTGGGTGCAAATCCCTTGTAAAGTGAATAAGGGGTGTGGATGGAGGAGCCCCATATTGAATAGAAGAGAGATAGTAGATGGGTTCAAATAGTTAAGCGTCACAAATGGAGTTAGACCCCAAGGGGTACCCCACTTTTGTGGAAAAGAGAGAACCTACGCTAAGCTGGATCGGTTCTCCCGCGCGCACAGTCCAGCTTGAATTGGGCCCAAGATCTCGTCGGTTTTATTTTTCTCGAATTTATTTTTTTTGTTGTTTTGTTTCGAGCAGATATGATTGTTCGTAGGTTCGGGTTCTACATCTGTCCGAACCGAACGAAATTGTTCGCTTGGTGACTCTTCATTTTTCGTCCTTCTATATTCGAAATTCGTTTGGTGACTGTTCATTCGGACATGATTGAACGAAACTTCTCTATTCTTATGGAAGTCATATTGCTGCACTATCATTTTTGTGCGATTATCTATGCAAAATTGCGTTCGAAGGAGTCATCTGAATACGTACCACTTCAGAGGAACGAGATCCGTTCTATCTTGGGAGACGATTGTCCAATATCTTCGGGTACTGATTGAGGGGCCAAATTCTTCTTAAGGACACGACGTTATATTGTTGGGCTCGGATCAACATTCTGCTTATTTGTTTATACTGCTTTCAGGTTAGTTTTCCTGACGTTTGATTTCAATTTCTGGTATACGAACTCAGCCGAACAACAATCTTAAGACGAATTTTCTTCGGTTCTGTTCGTATATTCTTATGTGTTGTTCATTGAGTTTTTCTGGTAAATATCTAGACTAGCGTTCCTTTAAGTCGAACTTTTCTATAGTCAGTATGTTCCTTGTCATAGTCATATAGGAATACGATTATGTTCCTATTAAAATTTTTCAATTCTGTTCGTGAACAAATTTTTCATTTCTATTCATATTAAAATTTCAATTTTGTTCATCAACAAGTTTTTCGTTTCTGTTTATATTAGAATTTTCAATTCTGTTCATGAACAAACGACTCTGTTCGCAGTCATATATTTTCGATTTTGTTCGTGAATATGTTCTGTTTTTACATTTCAGAAATGGCTTCGACTTTGACTCCGATCAACCCTATTCCGAATCACGGAGAAAAGCCAGAAAAGTTCAATGGTATGGATTTCAAAAGATGGCAACAAAAGATGTTGTTCTATCTCACGACCTTGAACTTAGCTAGATTCCTCAATGAGGATGGTCCTAAATTAGACGTTGGAGAGACAAATAAAGAAAAGGTTGCTACTGCTGTGGATGCATGGAATCATTCTGACTTCCTGTGTTGCAACTATGTCCTCAACGGTTTGAACAATACTCTCTATAACGTTTATAGTCCGCTGAAAACGACTAAGGAGTTATGGGATAGTCTGGACAAGAAATACAAAATTGAAGATGCCGGATTGAAGAAATTCATTGTCGGTAAATTTTTGGACTTCAATATGATTGACTCAAAGACCATCTTAAGTTAGGTTCAAGAGTTTCAAGTGATTATGCATGATATTCATGCTGAAAGAATGACTCTAAGTGAGTCATTTCAAGTATCTGCCTTCATTGAAAAACTGTCACCATCCTGGAGAGATTTCAAAAATTATCTCAAACACAAGAGAAAGGAGTTGTTACTTGAAGACTTGATTGTTCGGTTGAAGATTGAGGAAGACAATAGGCTTTATGAGAAGAAAGTTGGGAAGAACCTAGAGGTTTCAAAGGCTAATGTTGTTGAAGAAGGATCGAAACCCAACAAGAAAAGGAAAATGCCTAGCAAGTATGGAGAGGGATTCACTCAATGCCTGAAGAAGTTCGTTGGCAAGTGCTTCAACTGTGGCAAGTCTGGACATCGAGCCAAAGACTGCAGAGCCAAGAAAAGATAAAAAAAACTCAGGCTAATGTGATGGAAGAGATTTTCAATGGAGTTGATGATATCACTCTGATTGCTATGATATCCGAGAGTAATGTGGTGGGAAACCCCAAGGAGTGGTGGATTGATACTGGAGCAACTCGTTATATCTGTGCAAACAGATCGATGTTCTCGACCTACACAATTGTGGGGGTTGATGAAAACTTTATATGGGTAATTCATCAACCTCTAAGGTTGAAGGTGTCGGAAAGATTACTCTAAAGATGACATTTGGAAAGATTGTGACACTAAATAATATTCTGCATGTGCCAGATGTTCGCAAGAATTTAGTGTCTGGATCTCTCCTTAGCAAGAATGGTTTCAAGTTGGTTTTTTGTATCTAATAAGTTTGTACTCTCCAAAAATGAGATGTATGTAGGAAAGGGTTATCTGAGTGATGGTTTGTTCAAGCTGAATGTAATGACTGTTGTAACCAAGGATGATTTGAATAAAGTTGCTTTTTCTTATGTGCTTGAGTCTTCTAATATTTGGCATGCTAGACTAGGATACGTTAACTATAAGTCGATAAAGAAATTAATGAATATGGGATTGTTGCCAAAATTTGACTGTCCAAGTGAGAAATGCTTAATGTGTGTTGAATCTAAATTTTCTAAGCCGCCTTTCCATTTTGTAGATAATAGAGTCTCAAAACCTTTAGGTTTAATATACACATATATATGCGATATGAAATCAATACCGTCAAGAGGTGGTAATAAGTACTTTATCACATTTATAGATGACTGTTCGAGGTATTGTTATGTTTATTTGCTTAGTAGCAAAGATAAAGCTGTGAATGCTTTTAAAACTTATAAGTCCGAAGTTGAAACTCAGTTGAATAAAAAAAATTAAAATAATAAGGAGTGACAGAGGTGAATATGAATTTCCTTTTGAGGAAATTTGTACCGAGTTTGATATTGTTCATCAAATGACTGCTCCTTATACACCACAATCAAATGGTGTGGCGGAAAGAAAAAATCGATCCCTAAAGGAAACAATGAATGCATTGTTGAACAGTTTTGGTTTACCGCAGAATTTGTGGGGGAAAGCTGTCTTAACAGCAAATTTTATTTTAAATAGAGTACCCCACAAAAAGATACAACAAACTTCCTATGAGAAATGGAAAGGTAGAATGCCTAATTTGAACTATCTCAAAGTGTGGGGGTGTTTGGCTAAGGTTGCGGTTCCTAAGCCTAAAAAGGTTAAGATAGGACCAAAGATTGTTGACTGTGTTTTTATCGGATATGTTCAGAATAGCAAAGCATATTGTTTTCTAGTTCACAAGTTAGAGATCCCAGATATATATGTTAATACAATCATTGAATCAAGAGACGCTTCGTTCTTTGAAAATATATTTCCGTATAACATAGTATATGAGCCAATTGATAATAATAAGAGGTCTTGAGATACTATATCTAGAAGTGATCCAATGGAGGATGAATCTAGACGTAGTAAAAGATAAAGGACTTCCACATCTTTTGGACTTGATTTCTTAACTTACCTGTTAAAGAATGAGCCTTGGACATTCAAGAAGCTGTGACATCGCCAGAAGCCCTGCTCTGGAAAAAAACTATCAATAGTGAAGTTGATTCCATCATGTCAAACCATACATGGAAATTGGTTGACCTTTTTCCTGGTGATAAACCACTACAATGTAAGTGGATTTTCAAGAGAAAAATGAAAGCGGATGGTACTATTGATAAATATAAGGCTAGGTTTATAGTAAAAGGATACAAGCAATGAGAAGGTCTTGATTATTTTGATACTTATTCACCTGTTACTAGACTTACATCTATAAGGTTGCTAATTGTCATAGCAGCGGTGTATAAGCTTGAAATCCATCAAATGGATGTTAAAATGGCCTTCTTAAACGGGGATTTGGAAGAAGAAATATATTTGGAACAACCTGAAAGGTTCATTATTCCAAGACAAGAGAAGAAAGTATGTTGGCTTATCAAGTCACTCTATGGATCGAAACAAGCACCAAAACAATGGCATGCTAAATTTGACCAAGTCATATTGTCGAATGGTTTTAAGATTAATGAATGTGATAAATGTGTATATGTTAAGAACACTCATAATGGTTTTGCCATTTTGTGCTTATATGTAGACAACGTGCTTATAATGGGCAGCGATAGTGAGGTTGCTAAGGCGACCAAAAGCATGTTCACAAGTAAATTTGATAGGAAAGATATGGGGGTTGCAGATGTTATTTTGGGAGTTAAAATCCATAAGACATTCGGAGGATTAGCTCTATCACAATCCCATTATATTGAGATGATTATTGGAAAGTGCAAGAATCTAGATATTGTATCAGTAAACACTCCGATAGATGTTAATTTACATTTTTCAAAGAATACTGGTGAAAGTAAGGCTCAAAATGAGTATGCTAGTATACTAGGCAATCTAATGTATGTCATGAACTGTACTAGGCTGGACATAGCTTATGCTGTAAGCAAGCTAAGTCAATTTACAGTTAGTCCAAATGAAAATCATTGGAAAGCTATGAAATGTTTGTCGGGCTACTTAAAACATACTCAAGATTATGCTTTGCATTACACAGAATATCTAGCGATACTTGAAGGATACTGTGATGCAAATTGGATAATCGGCACTAAAGACACAAAATCGATAAGTGGATATATATTCACACTTGGGGAGGGCAAGCGGTGTCTTGGAAATCATCCAAACAAACTTGTATTGCTAGATACACTATGGAATCAGAATTTATTGCTTTGGATAAAGCTGGTGAAGAAGCAGAATGGCTTCGAAATTTCTTGGAAGATATTCCTAATTGGCCTAAACCAGTGCCTGCTGTTTGTATACATTATGACAGTCAAGCGGCAATAGGAAGGGCAAGAAATGTCATGTATAACGGTAAGTGTCAACACATACATCGAAGATATGACACAGTAAGACAAATTCTTTCTAGTGGAATTATCATCATTGACTATGTAAAGTCAAAAAATAATGTTGCGGATCCATTGACAAAAGGCCTAACTAGAGAGATGGTTGAGTAAACATCAAGGGGAATGGGTTTAAGGCCTATAAACAAGTCATCGTGAGCGAAAACCCTATCTAGTTGATTTGGAGATCCCAAGATTTAGGTTCAAAGGAACAACTAAGTTATGAAGGCGGTAGAGAAATCTTTGTCAAATTTTGACTCATTCCCGGATGAAGACAAAAGACTAATATATGAAGGTTAAGCAAAAGCTTTTAATGATTCTGAATTGAGTATGTGATATACTATATGTTCAGAAATCACCTATGTGAGTGTAAAGTGAGGGCCGCTTCTGTGAGAATTGAAAAAGACCGAATTCTTTAAAATACTCATGAAACTAGGTGGTGTTCATGGCCAAAACAAACACAACAATGAGAACTAATTTTGTTTGAAAAACAGTTGTGTGATTTCTATTGTCTAGGCTTACACCAGAGATCGACAGTTCAAAAACATCAAGTCTACTAATAGACCAAGTAAGTCCGATAGGTTTCACTAAGGAAAGTTCAAAATCTCAAATTACTTATCCTGATGCAACGTTTTCTCCTGGAATAATCGCACATTGCATCTCATGCATATAGGAAGAGTCAGGAAAAACTGAATCTCTTATTCATGTGGGGGATTGTTGGAATTTGGGTGCAAATCCCCTTGTAAAGTGAATAAGAGGTATGGATGGAGGAGTCCCACATTAAATAGAAAAGAGATAGGAGATGGGTTTAAATAGTTGAGCTTCACAAATGGAGTTGGGCCCCAAGGGGTACCCCACTTTTGTGGAAGAGAGAGAACCTACGCCAAGCTAGGTTGATTCTCCCGCGCGCACCGCCGCGGCCATCCGTTTTATTTTTCCTGAATTTATTTTTCCCGTTCGTAGGTTTGGGTTCTACATCTATCCAAACCGAACCGAACGAAATTGTTTGCTTGGTGACTCTTCATTTTTCATCCTTCTATATCCAAAATTCGTTTGTTGACTATTCATTTGGACATGATCGAACGAAACTTCTCTGTTCTTACGGAAGTCATATTTCTGCGCTCTCATTTTTGTGCGATTGTCTATGCAAAATTGCGTTCGAAGGAGTCGTCTGAATACATACTGCTTCAGAGGAACGAGATCCGTTCTATCATGAGAGACGATTGTCCAATATCCTCGAGTACTGATTGAGGGGCCAAATTCGTCTTAAGGACACGACGTTACATCGTTAGGCTCGGATCAACATTCTGCTTATTTGTTTATACTGCTTTCAGGTTAATTTTCCTGACGTTTGATTTCAATTTCTAGTATACGAACTTAGCCGAACAACAGCAAGCGCAGTCACAATTGATATCAACAATACATGGTCAGTTTCATAAATAGTCAGAACTAGGCAGTTTGAAGAATCACGCAACAATAAGAGTATGGTTTAAACAACTTACAACTACTCTACAGTGGATATTGAGTACATCCTTCATTTGGGAAAGGCGGTGTTTTGCTTGTTCTCCAGCTTCTTATGCTCTTCTATGAGCTTCTCTTACCTGAGATTCCTAGAATGATCTTCATACATTAGAGGGAAATTGGACAAAGAAACCAAAAACTTAATACCTTCGGAAAATCATCTGATCGAGCAAACAAGTACAATGAAATGACAAGTCACCAAGCTTCCTATCCCTTGAACATAATGATGTCTCTCCCCTCTTGTAAACAAGCAGAAAAATACTTCTGGCTTTGTCAATGTGCATTTCAGATGCAACTGGTGTGACCAAAGCCATATTTCTTGGTACTTCTAAAAAGTTAAAAAGGCTTCCTCGACAACTCATTCAGAAAAATGTACAATTGGGACATATTTATCATTTTAACGAGGTCTGAGTAGAATATGTAAAAAAGCATAAATATTCATATTACATTTGAGGATATACACAGAAACAAGCAATACAACCAGCTTCAGGCCCTTATGTTGAAAGCCAAGCACCGGAGATGACCGAGAATGGAGCTTCACTTACATGATTCAAGACATCTAGGTGCTTGTGAGATATTAACGATCGTATCTTGTTTAATGATTGTTCTTCCGACATGTACTTCGGTCAAAGAAAAAAGATGCAATGAAAGAACTAAATCGATTGCACCCACAACAAAATCATATAAAAAAACTGGAAAAAAAACTACTCCACTAACGTTGTCATGAAACCATGCATAGTTACATGGTTCGGTCTCTTATAGTTCGGATCAGGTTGGTTATCTTAGAAACCCGACCCGACCCATTGACACCCAATATCTACTGTTCTGCTTTAATTGTTATGCCGGTCTTTTCCATTCTTTCCTGCTTTACAATCTTGAACTCGCAGTCACAGAACCAACATATCCGAGCCTTAGAATAGGCAGAATCGTTGATAACCAACGTGTTCGAATCAGCTGTCATGCGGACCAAAGATTATCAAGAAACCGGGAGAAATTTGAACTGATGTTTCTACTGTTTCTGACACATGTTTATTGTGCAGAAAACTAGTGAATTCTTCAGAGGATTAGAGGTATAAACAAGCGAACAAAGGAGCTCGTTCAGTCAATATCTAAGCGCCCTCAAGGCTCATGGAGTCACGGCATCATGGGCCCAGCGTTTTATAGGCATTAAATCACCGATATCAAATCCGAACAGATGATCACCATTTTTTTTCTATTATTGATGATCGCATGGCTAAAAAGTGCACATCATGATACTCTGAGGCATAATAGCCTAAGTTATCATAATAATTCGAGTAATATACATCTATAATCTTAATCAATTTCACGTGAAAAATCTCGTCAATGTTTGGCTAGCAAAGTGGAGGGACGACTTTGAATTTGAATTAAGATTCCATTTATTTCGCGAAAAATAAATGATTTAGAAACTATTTTTCCAAAATTGATCGCTTCTATCGCTTACATAACTGAATTAGCGAAAAATATTTTCATTATTCACAAAAATGTTTGGATACATATACTTGTCGGTAATGAGAATATCTTCATTGACTAATTATTTTGAACAAACATTTTTAATAAATATTTTTTAAATAATTTATTTTTCACGAAACAAACGGAGCATAATAGTAACGAGTCCACTAGTGGCATTATTTTTTAGAGAGATGTTTGTTAATTCAATTAAGTGCTGAAACGTAAAGAACTTAGCACTAGATGATATTAAGCTTGTTTGATAAGCATAACAAGGGCAAAAGTGTCAAAAAAATCCTAAATCTTTTGCATTGGTGCCAATTTAGTCCTAAAACTCTTTTTGGTGCCAATTCAGTCCTAAACCTTTTACATTTGTGCCAATTTAGCCCTAAACCTTTTTTTTATGCCAATTCAGTCCTAAACCTTTCAATTAGTGCTAATTCAATCCTAAACCTTTTGCATTTGTGTCAATTGAGTCCTAATCCTTTTTTTGATGCCAATTGAGTCCTCAACCTTTTGCATTGGTGCCGATTTAGTACTAAACCTTTTGTATTGGTGCCAATTCAGTCCCAAACCTTTTTTAGCTAAATTAATCGGAAGGACTGAATTAGCACAAAACAAAAGGTTTTGGACTAAATTGGCACTAATACAAAAGGTTTAAGATTGAATTGGCATACAAAAAAAAGGTTTAGGACTCAATTGGGACCAATACAAAAGGTTTAGGACTGAATTAGCACCAATACAAAATGTTTAGGACTGAATTGGGATCAAAAAAAGATTTAGGACTCAATTGGCACTAATGTAAAAGGTTTAGGACTGAATTAGCACCAAAAAAGGTTTAGGACCAGACCCTCGCCTCGCTCAACTTGCCGCCAGAGCCCACTTTTCATTTGGTTCTCCATCCCAATGATCACGTGTCAGTTATTGTTGAGATGTCCAGTTGCGGAGTCATAGTAGACGCTAAATTTTGGTGTACCGTGGGTGATGTCAAAGCTATGGCTGCGGCTATGATGATTCCGCTGGACATGAGTTTGCGTATGGCGTATCAAGGGAAGTAGCTTGAGGATCACAAGACCTTAGCTAGTTACAACATTGCGGATGGATCTGTCTTACAATTGGTGTCTCTCTAGGCTCCATTTCGTATATTTGTCTAGTGTGGGAATGGTAAGACTGTTGCAGATGAGTGTGCCGGCCAAATTGCATGATATTGCTTATGTAGGAAAAAGGCTTGCTGATGACCGTGACTTAGCGAGCTATGGCGTCCAGGAGAATTTGACTCTCTTTGAGATTATCTCGTCTCGTGATAAATTAAATGCCTTGAGTTGTAACTACTGAGTGAACAACATCATGGTTCTGACTTGGCTTTTGAATTAGAAGGAATTTTGAACAGAAAGCTGGAAATTAGTATCTGATGTTTATGCACCTGATGCTAATTTTCTTTGGTATGTCATTAGTTCATCATGTGCGATGAAGGTCCAATGTATATCTCTGCTTCCTTACGTAGTATATCTGGACATCGTAGAATCACAGCAGTACATTATTTATTCTGTTTGATCAATGTTGTTTGCTGAAAGCTTGATCTTAGACCTACCTATTTCAGTAGAAGCACCCTGGAAAACTTATACTTTTGATTAGCAGCATCAGAGAGAACTCGGAGGGAGGTCTGATTTTTTCATTTAGTAGTTGTTTCTTAGTTGCTAAGAATATCTGGAATCAATTTATGCAGGCAAAAGTTTGAGCAGGTGATTGTTTTCTTGTATATGACTTCACGTAATTGTTACATGGAAAGAAACGTACCCACAACAATAATGGTAAGACAATGAGTCAAGAAATATTTTGCGGGCAGATTGTAGGTTACTGTTTGTATATCTGGTAGCATGTATTTAGACACCTTTTCTTGTCTGCAAACTGCGATCTTTAAGATAGCAACTCTTTTTGAAGTTGATACCTTGATTACTTGCATTGGTTACTTTATTAGTTCTTTCCAATGAAAAATGAGTTTGCTAGTTTTCCTGCCTGACTTGTTTAGGAGTTGCAAATGTTGCTCGAGTCTGCTTTTAACCCCAGGATCTGTATTTGGGCTTCCTTGGGCAATCTCAAGGACACGCATTTAGCTTTTGTCAATGTTCGAAACATGGCACCCTCAAGTTGAGCTACTTGTATTGATGCAACTCTGAGTCTAGAAGTCTTAAATTATCTGAGCCTTCAAGCCGTCTTGCATTCTTTGTGAGCCTACCAAAGTATCCATCTTCCCCTGATGCAAAACTTAGCAGAAAATGTCATCAGAACAAGAAACTCAACAAGAGAGACAACCTGGTTTTGGATGATTTTGTTCAGGTCTTTACGGTTTGCATATACCCTGATCACTAAATCACTTTTGACCTTTTCCCTTCTTCTCTCACACCGGTAACTGTGCCGAGATGACTCTCAAATCTTCTTTAGTCCTTGTCCATGCTCGGACCCTGATCCGTTCTCTGTCAACAAGGATGCATCTTTCGAAGGACTTTGCCCTTGAGATCTCAGTGTTCTGGTTGACCAACCACAAGAAAAACCCTTTGATTTCCTCCTCTCTGATTGCTTCAACACGAAGGTGGCATCATGTGAGGGCAACTCTACCCGGAGACCCAAATTCTGGTTTCTTCTAGAATGTCAGGTGGGGCACGATGATTCTTGAGTCAGGGCATCAGCAGACACGGCTGATTTGCTGTGCCGCCTCACATGCTTCGTTGCACCAGGGCCCCCACTTGGAAGGTGAGCTCAGAGGTGAGCCAAAGCTGGTAGATAGTAGGCGTCTCAGTGAGTCCTGTGCGTCCTTAATGTTTCGCGAGGAGTGAGTCCTGGCTTGCTGCCCCACTTTGCTCCATATCTGTTGCAATGAAAAGTTTGCACATAGAGCAAGATTATTATTGTTCTTTGTGCCAAGTGAGTTAACAGTGAGTAACCTCTGGTCATTCTAGATGTACTTTTAGGAGGAAATATAGAACCAACCTTCAGATGCCGATTGTATGGAAGGGTCTGTGGTCTCTCCCAAAGGACCAACCGGCTGCAACGTGAGTTGCCGCATCGGATGAAACTTGCTAATCTGCATTAGCATGCAGAGAATTAGCTGCTGCCCTATGCTTATTTTCACGATGATGCTTGACGAAATGATTATTAGGACAAAGACTTCCACGAAAGTGATCTCAAAGCTATTGCTTTCAATGTCCACCTTATCAGTTGGAGCGTCCTTGTTTGTATCAGTGAATCGTCAAGAGGCGATTCCATGCGAAATGGAAGCTGGTTTTGGGGATATCATTAGAATGCATCATGTAGTTGAGTCTCCATAAGTTAATCTCTAAATAATTTCCTAATCGTGCTTCGCACATTCTTGAACGGATCATCAGACTATTCAACTCCGTGATGCCCAGAAAGATGGAGGCGCTGAAAGAGGAGGTTAAGCAGTGACCATGCTCAACTCGGGGCATTGGCCGGGGGGCGTTCCCATCCAATCCCTCGGGCTCTCCCTATTCCTCGCTTTCTTCTTCGCAAAGCAATCGAACCGATCGTGCAAGTAAAACCACACATCACGCCATCTGTTTGCATCCTCAATGCTCTCGGACACGAGACCCAAACCTCACACCTGCGTGTGAGGAAGTTTGAGAAACTCGCATTTAGAGAGTTTGGGGATTATGATTAAATTTGAAAATTTGGGCGAGGTCGAGCGACCCAGCGACCCCGCACGGCCGACCCGCCGAGGGTTGCACGGCCTCGGCGACTCTGGAGGCGGATCCTGCTCACGACCCTTCTCCCTCGGCCGCTCCACCTCAAGAAGCTTCAAACCCTAAAAAAAAAAAAAAAAAAAGATAATGAACAAGCATTCGTGGAATCTTTGAAAGCCCAAGGTCGGGTCTAACCCGACCTTGGGCTTTCAAAGATTGGAATGCTAGCATTTGGCCAAATGCTAGGCCAAATGCTAAAACAAACACACACTAGCATTTTTGGGAAGGGGCTTCCGAGGCCCAAAGCCCCTTCCAAAGCTCAACCAAATAGGCCCGTAGTTTTGATTAGCTAGAGGGTCAATTGAGACCAAATCACTAATTCATAATTTTTTTTTTTGCGATAATCACCACTTTGGAAGTTAGGGGTGTTTGGTTGCTTTTACAAAGGGGCTTTGGGCCTCAAAGCCCTTTGGGGAATTATTTTGTGTTTGGCAAAATATTTTGGGGCTGTTTGGCAAAATGTTGGCCTTCTCAAATTTAAAGCTCAAGGCACCCAAGGGGTGCCTTGAGCTTCAAACATTCTAAAACTTGAAACCCCATTTAATGAAAATATGTTAGTTGCCTTTTTACCCTCAAAATTTGTCAAAACCCACTTTTTGCCCATTTAAAAAGATAGAAGCCCTCTAGGTCACTCTCCTCACCTTGCTCACCTTGCTCATCAATCTCCCTCTTTCGATTCACGGCGCCCTCGCCGCAGAGCCTCGCCTCACTCCGACCTCCGTCACCTCTTCTCCCGACCTCGCGTCGCCTCCTCGCCGTCACCTCCTCCTCGGCTTGCCGCAACTCGAAACAGTTCTTTCTTTTTGCTTCTTAAATTTGCGTCGCGAGCCAATGAGGGTTGCTTTTAATCGCAAATCGCCGCCTTCTTTCCGGTAAATCAAAGCTAAAGATTGTTCCTTTACTCGGGATTACCGCGGTGAAGCTGATCGGTAGCGTCGTTTCCTCGCTTGTTATGGCGGATTTGGTGCTGTTCGCGATTGTTGAGAGGCTTTTTTGGCTTGCTTACTGGTGGTAGTAGTGAAGTGGGGGTGGGTCGTTTGCCTTCGGGTTTGTCGTGGGTCGGTTCGTTGCTTCGTTTGGCGAAGTGGGTGTGCATGGTTGGGGGTCGATGTGATGAGGCTGAGTCCGTTTCTTGGTCGCCCTTTTGGTGTGTGTTTTGAGGGTTTTTTAGCCGCTTCAGCACTGTTTGGTGTTGATGTGTGGGTTGAAATGTTGTGCTGTGCTGCAGTTTGCTGGCTTGTGTGGGCATTTGGGTGGCTGATGATTGTTTAGCTCATGGTTTTATTTGTGGATGGCTAGAACTCGCCTTAGGCTTGCCATGGATAGATGCTAAGGGGTGCTGCTGATGTATATATGGAGGATGATGAGTTAATTGTGTGATTGGATGCTCGGAGTGAGCTGATTGAATGATGATTGTGTGCTTTGTCAAATTCGTTGCTCTCTGAACACAGATTCTGTTAGCGCTGAAACGAGGTCTTAGGTGTTGAAATCATGCTTCGAGTTCTTCTAGACATTTGATCTATACTTCCTAAGCTTCGATTCGACATATTATGCGTCCAAAACGAAGTTCGTTTACTACCTCAAAATCCCTTCAAAATCTTAGCTCTCTGTTCTGCAATATGTTTAAATTTGTTGTTGAATGTCTAATTGTTTTGCTGATTTTATGCCGATTTTTGTGAATTGATTTTGGTGATCTTTCCTTCATGAAAATTGTTCATTAGGATCTCAATCATGACATACTTTTTTCTCAGATTTTTAGGAGTTCATTCAATAGGTGAAAATTCCTTAATTCAACTTTAGTTATTGTCTGCCTATACTGGAACCTGAAATGGACTTGCACAAACATCTTTGTTTGAGTTTGAAATCGACATTTTCTGGCTTAGAGTCCTTAACAAATTTTGTAAAGCACTCAAATCAGTCTTTAAAATGCTAAAGATATCCCTGATCGGAGTTCATTTGGTACCTGAAATCTATTTTCAAAGTTGCAGCAAGAGTAAATTAGTTTTCTGCAGTAACTGAACTGAAACTACACATTTTACTATTTTTGTACAGAACAGGGAAAATTGATTTTCGAGTTGCATCCTTCTGTGAACTTGTAAATTCAGGTCTCATGCATGTCATATATATATTTTTATAATTTTTAGACAACATTTGGTACCTGAAATCATCTCATATTCTCAAGTTGTTCAATCTGCCCTGTACTAATCCGAATTGCGTTCCTACAAATTTCATTGTGAAATTGGACTTAATTGTTCAAGTGACCTGCATGAACATCATAGAGCATCATGTTAACTCACTAGTGACACTCTCCATGCATCAATTGCTTGTCATTAGTGTGTTTAATCAACCGAAATTCCTTAACCCCTATATCTGTCAATTAGGGATTAAGTTGTTCATGTAGCACTCTTGCCAATTTTATAGGAATTTTTCTGTTCACAATTAGAATATGAAGTCTTCTAGACTTTAGTAAAGGGCTATTCAAGCTTCGCATTGACGTATTCCATGTATTTTTTGCATGTCATTTGGTAGGTTAAAATTTTATACAAACATGCTACCACGTTTTGTCATATTCCATTTCATGCATAATGAACATTAATTCATGCTTAATAGTTCATGGACTTGTATGGTCATTTGCTCATGTAATTAGGATTAGATGACTATATCCTCTTTGTCATTGCATCTAGTCCTAATCCATGTTAAATTTTCATACATTTCATGCATCATTTTAGTTCATCTTTGTAATCCATAAAATGTCTTTGATACTAGTTAATGCATTGGCATGCTTTCATGAAAATCGAACTTAAATTTGGACTTAATCGGTTCATGCCCTCTTGGTAAGTCGTCATACATGTTATGAAACTTCCATAGACATTAAGAACATGTCATTTGCTTGCCATTTAGGAATTTTTTTCTACAAGTTTGCATTAGGATTAGCAACTTGCAAATTCGGACCCCTATTCTGTCCAAGATAAGTCAGACCTCTTGTTGATTTTTTTTTTCGATTTTTCTACAGATAATCAGAGGTCAGACCCTTAATGAAAGTTGTAGGACACTCTTTGAACTATCTTGTGTCAAAATTTCATAAATTTTGAGCAACAAATGATAGAGTAAATGGCATCATCTTTGCAACAAAAATTGCGGTAATCCTCTTTTCCTGACACATGTAATCGTGTTCCTGAATTTTTATAAAATCATGTGAACATTTTTGGGGAAAACTTTTCTACGAAAGCTGTTCCTCATTGTATGCTTAGGCTACCATAAATTTTCCAGAACTTTTTAATCATGGGTCCTTTTCCAATTGAATACATCTTGTATCCCCTGTTCTGCTGTTCTTTGTCTTTCTCTTAATGAATTGGTGCATGATGAATGGAATGAAGTGACCCGACATCGGTTCACTAAATTGAGTGATTGGATGAGAATCAAGGTCTTTGTGACTTACTTGCATGCTTATTTTAAGCTTGATGCATGTGCTCTTTTGCAACATTTGGATGGCTTTGTTTTGTTGAAAAAGAACGATCTTTTGATGTGGTTTTCTTGGTGGAATAACTTTACTAGTAGATGGCAACTAAGGCATATTGGAGCACGGAAGATGTAGAAACCTTTTGTAAGTTGTGTATTGAACAAATTGAAAAAGGCAATCGTCCGGCAAACAACAAAAGGGATGGATGGACAGTCATTATTAGCAAGTTTGAGGAGCTAACAGGCAAAAAATATGATAAAAAATCAAATGAAGAGTAAGTGGGATAATCTTAAGGAAGAATGGAAAAGATGGAGGACATTGGTGTACAATGAAACGGGATTAGGATGGGATTCAAGGAAGAAAACCGTTGATGCGAGCGATGAATGGTGGGAGAAAAAAATTCAGGTTTTTATCTCTTTCTCTTTTTACTTTTTGTGTTTAGTTCATTTTAAATGATACAACTTACATAAATGTTATATTATAACAGGCCAATCCTAAGCTTAAGACTTTTAGGATTTAAAGGCATACATCCCGATCTTGAAGCTTTGTTAGATAGGATGTTGGAGAGAGACTGTTGCTAATGGAGGAATCACATGGACTCGGGCAAGGTTTACGATTGATGAGGATCTTGTTGATGTCACACAACCTAGTATCGGTGATGGTGTAGGATCTAATGATGAAAATTTGGAGTCTCAAGCGGATGAAACCGTTGAACCAATTGGAACTCAGAGCCATAAAAGAGCTGCACAAACTTCAATGAGGCAAGCTCGAGGAAAGAAAAGAAAAGAGATTGACCACAACACAGCAACTTGGAACGCAAATTAGCAGGCTTTGTTCGGCGGTTGAACAAAGGGCGCTGCTGCTGCATCATCTCAAGCAAATGAGGGATATGGTCCTTATAAGGACCTCATAGATATGCTGGATACAATACCTGAAATTGTGCAAGATGAAAAGTTATACTTTTTGCAATCTCTCATTTTAAGGAAAAAAGAAAGACAATAGGCAGGTCTTTATGAGCTTGAAGAGTGATGCACTAAAAGTCAAGTATCTCAAGTATGAGTTTGAACAGAGTCATGGCTAGGATGTTAGCATCTTATTTGAACTCTCGGTATGCTACTTTGTTTTCATGTGAGACTTGTATTTGCATTATGTGTGAACCTAATTTCTATTTATGTTTTAATTTGAGAACTATTTTCTTATGGTATTCTCTTCATGTGGTTTAATTCGCATATATATATGATGGTTGATATTGTTTCTCTTGATGGATGATCAAGATTGTTTATTGTTTCTCTTACACTCTAATGCATCTATATTTTGTTACTTTAAGCAGTTATGGATGATTCTATTGAAAGGGAAAATCGTCTACACTATATATATATTCTCAGTTTATGTGCGAATTAAAAGAAGTGGGGCCGGGCGATTTGGGCCCACCAAACTGTCCACCTTCAATCGTACGTTTAATCATTATCTCATAAAGTGCACGACTGCATATATAAGTTGAATAGAGATTAAATTAAAATCTATTTTTTATTGTAAGTAGATCCCAGCATACAGAAAATATTAACTCAGTTCGCTATTGTGTGCAACCCTATAGGTTCACTAAACATTAGCAGTGTGCTCAAAACCCTTTTTGGCCCACAAGTCATAAGCGATTTCTAGCAAGACATTATGACTACCTAAGTATAGTGAAGGTCGATTTTTCGACACAACCAAATTCACAACTAATATTAGAGTATCCACCTTGATTGATTCCTACGGCAGATCACTAACAATCTCCCACTTACACTAGAACCAATCATATAAACTAAGTCCATTTGCCACTTGATTTCTGAGTTAAGCATAAGACAGGACAAGTGTCATCCTTATATAGCTCAAACTCATTTTCCCGATACTGCACCTAGACTATCAAAACAAGTAGTTGACTCTTCAACTCACTTGGGCATAGCCATGCATTTCACAGTCTCAACTCTACAGGGGGCCAGGATATCATACCTTGGTTATATGAGAGGGAGAATGTCACGCCCCGGACCCCGCCGAGCTCGCGACATCCCTCGATGGTCGATCATTGAATCGGCGTCCCCGGATCGTCGCCGACCCAACCCAAACATCAGAGATTAAACACACGCGGAAGCAAATAGACACCACCCTGACAATTAATGACATGACCAAGGGATACAACGTCGAAATCCAATCAACATCCAACATTACTGAGCATTCAATATTACAAAATGGTAATCCGGCTTCCAAAATCAACAACAATTTTTCAAAAGAGGCGGGGTTGACAAGCCTATCTCCTCTACAAAAGGCACTTTCGAAAAGCAGGGGTAAGTTGGTCTATCCTTCGATTCTTGCGATCCTCTAGCGGCCCCTACAGATCGATCACGGACCGTGGATCCGAAAGTGGTTATATAATAACCGTGAGGCAGTCTCAATAAGCAACCCCTATACCCCACATAGGCCAATGCGTGCGGACCAATCTATCATGCGATCTCTTTGGACAATCCAATCAATTTCACATGAAAGGCTTACCTCGCCTCGAACCACGAGCGATCCTGCATATTAGTTCAAGCATAATAATGCAGAATAAATCACCACCACATCACAATTACCAGCACACACACTCTCACTCAAAATCAAACAACCCGACCAATTCAATCGGTTTTCTTTTCAATCACACGCTTTCGCCCAACCAATTCGGTCATGCACTCAACCAGCCAATCGGTCCACGCTCAACCAGCCAATTCAATCACACTCAATCAGCCATTCCGGTTACCGCTCAACCAGCCAATTCAATCACACTCAACCAGCCATTTCAATCACACTTTCGAATCACATCGTGAGCGT
The DNA here is from genome assembly GCA_024733475.1 of Syzygium grande. NCBI lineage: Eukaryota > Viridiplantae > Streptophyta > Magnoliopsida > Myrtales > Myrtaceae > Syzygium > Syzygium grande. Next base: position 17,910,670 of record JAMXDD010000005.1, on the reverse strand, counting down.
ACATCTTTCTCACGACCCGCGCCCACTGCGCCTCAAGTTCATTCTCATAGCCCGCGTAAACACGCCTCAGGCTCACTTTCACGGCCCGCGTAAACACGCCTCAGGCCCGTTCTCACAGCCCGCGTAAACACGCCTCAGGCTCAACTTTCTTTCCAATGACCCGCGTAAACACGCCTCAGGTCTAATCACACCTCAAACGGGCCACCGTCAACACGTCTCAAGCCCGCATCCATTTGGCACATCGGCCATTCATGCCTTCGCACGGACCGCCGTCAACACGTCCCAAGTCCGTCTTTCCATTTGGCACCCCGGCCAGTCAAGCCTTCACACGGACCGCCGTCAACACGTCCCAAGTCCGTAGCCCTCCGATCGATCCGGGCTTAAAATCGACAGGCAAGCACACGCCACTAAATTCAATCACATTCACGCCAAATTGCATCAAACAGCTCAAATTCACAAATTCGTTCCAATCCACAAATCGCCACTTCAACCACAACCCGACGTTCAAGTCGGTCACACACGATTTTTCCCAAATCAAGCATATCACTAACCGATTTAATTAGCACAATTAAAGCATAATATAATCTAATTAAATCACAATATAAATAAATTAATAACACGCCCTAGCTGTTTCTAACCGAGACAAGTCTAATAGTGCCCACGACAAATCCACTTCACATCACAACCCACCCACGAATGTCACAGCAATATTATCAATTAGCCCCATAACCTCCCAATTTAATCGACATTAATGCACATAATAAATTGCCCATAATCCGCATTAAGCTCCTAAACCGGTACTAATTATCCCATAGATAAGTCTAATAATACCCAATGTACTAGATAAGGTTTCAGGGAGGTCACTTACAAGTTTTGGCCCGGAAAATGGCTCGGGCCCAAAATGGCCCGGTGAAGAAAGAGAAGAGAGGAGAGAGAGATTGGGAGGGGGGTAGGTCTGGGCCTCAAGATGGGAGGGACGGGGTTTGGGGGTAACGTACGCATAAAGGGGGGGGAAAAGAGAGAGAGAGAGAGAGAGAGAGAGAGAGAAGGAAAGAGAAAGGGACGACCAGTGGGGAGGGGGTCGGCAGAGGAGAGAGAGGGAGAGAGAAAGAGGGAAAGGAGTTTAAATTTTAAATTCAATCGCGATCCGACGGACCACAGTTCAAACTAAAAATCGACTTATCGATCCCGATTAAATTTGGAAAAAAGGCCTAATGGTCCCCGAAAAATCCCAACAATATTCTAGGGCAGACGGCCAAAATAAAATAACCCAAACCGCTCTACGAGGGAGGTCTACCAGTCCAAATTCGTACCCGGTCCAAAAATCTACTTTCTCACTTTTCCCGATAATCTCGACACCGGCTGCAATAAAATCGACACCGTCCAATTTATTTCGTCCCGAAACTCCGGAAATCGATCGCCAAGTTCGGGGTCTAAATTAACGAACAAATTCGATCGAAAGTGCGATTCTAGCAAAATTTCTATTTTTAAAAACAAGAACCGAGAGTGATGGGTTCTCGGCGAAATTCCATTATAAAAGCGCCTTTGACGAATTACACGTTTTATAAACCCCAAAATGGGCCAAAATCCGGACTGTTACAATTCTTCCCCCTTACAAAAATTTCGTCCTCGAAATTTACAACCCAACCCAACTTTTCGGACAAATAGTGTCTTGGTGTCACATCAACTTTTCACTTTCCCACATCGCACCTTGGCGATTCTATTGGCTATTAAACCAACTTGGGATCCATGGTGTTCCTCTCAATCACTTCGTCCCGACAAACCGTGTTCTGAAAATCCCCTGCCATACAATGCCCCATACGGTGCGATTCTAAAACTCGTTGATAGCCATTGCTATAGGCAACTCAACCAACGGTAATTAGTCTTTCCAACTTCCCCAAAAATCCAATGCACATGCTCGCAGATGTCTCCCCGTCGTCGAATCGCCCCTCTCGGGATCGCCATTTGTCTGCGAATGATAAGTCAAGCTAGATCGTAACCTCGTTCCTAATGTCGTATGAAGACTTTTCCAAAAGCGGCGATAAACTTAGGATCACGGTCCGAGGTGATCAATCCTTTGTTACTCTATGGGGACCGGTGTGTCGTACATATAATTCGGCATCCTCCGAAGGCAAAAATCCTTTCGTACTTATAGAAAATGTGCTAATTTTGTCAATCGATCTACTATCACCCAAACCGAATCATGGCCTCTCGACTCCTCGGTAATCACGTTTCCACTCAAGAGTTTACAATGGCTGCAATAGTCCACTCGGCTTGTAATGTTGCGCCTTCACTTGTTGGTATGTGAACACTCAGCCACATGTTTGACCACGTCTACTTTCATATCGTTCCACCAATAATGCTGACGAAGTTCTGATACATTTCCGTACTATCGGGGTGGATACTGTAATTATTACGGTGTATTTCGACAAAATCTCTCCTTTTAAATTCTACCTTCTTTGGGTACATATAATCGACCACGAACATCAAAATCCCAACCTCGAATACCTGAAAATCTGATTTTTTTTTTTTTTTACCTCCATATCCGGAATCTCTTAGATTTCTAAGTCCATCGGTCGTAATACCTTAATCTTAGCCCGGATTTCCGTAAAATTTTCAATGCGGTAAGGGACTCTAAACACGGCTCGCTTCACACTTAAATTCCAAATCCCGAATTTCCCTCCTACAGGGTCCGTTCCTTGACCTTCGTATGCGCGATGCTCAATTTCCATCTTAGTGCATCCGTTACCTTATTAGCCCTTCTGGTGTGATATAAAATATTGCAATCGTAGTCCTTAATGAGTTCCATCCAATGACGCCATCTTATTTTTAATTCCTTTTTGTACTTGTCCGTCTATCCAAATTTCTTTTCCTTCTTTCGCAAATGCGTCCACGGTGTTACTAACGTCCAAAAAACCTTTTCGCGAAATGTCTGTAATGACCTGTCGGATCCAAGAACCTCTGAACCTCGATTACCGTTATCGATCCTGGCCAATTCGTGATGGCTTCAATCCTTGCTGGATCCACTGCAATTCCTTTCCCGGGTATCATATGTTCTAAGAATGCAATCCAATGAAGTCGGAGTTTACACTTATAAAACTTAGCGAGAGCACGCTGCGTTCTCTTGAGGTCCGTAGAACCTTCCTCCAAATGTAACTCACACTCGATGGAGTTCTTTGAGTATACCAAGATACTACCTACGAATCACGATTACAATTGATCGAGAAATTCCTTAAGTGCTCAATTCATTAAATCCATAAATCTTTGTAGGGGTGTCCATCGGTCCAAACAAAGCATCACCGTAATTTCGCGGTGTCCAAATTTCGCCCTAAATGCCAACTTCGCACGTCCTCCTTCATGATCCTCAATCGATAATAATCAATCCTCAAATCAATCTTAAAAATATTGATGCCCCTTGTAAATGGTCGAACATGTCATCTATCCTTGGCAGCGGGCGTTTATCCTTAATAATCACCTGATTCAATTGTACGTAGTCAAAACATAACCTTAACAATCCGTCCTTCTTCCTTGCAAATAAAATCGGGCGCCCCCATGGGGACCCACTCAGACGAATAAAACCTTCATCCAACAACCCTTGCATTGAACCTTCAATTCTTTCAACTCGACAACGACACTTAAAAAGGTGCTCTCTATATTAGTTCCATCTTAAGGTTAACTCGATTACAATTTCCACTTCTCAATCGGTGGCAACCCGGCAATTTTCGAGAAAAGACATCGGGAAGATTACACACTTGGCTATGTCCTTTAGCCTTGATTCCTCAATCAACCAATTAACCACAAAATAATTATCATCATACACCTCAAGGACAAGTTCAATCCATCCAATTTTAATCCAACAGTCTCCCAAAACAAATCACTCCGACTCTTTATAAAATCCAAAATTTCCAAGAATAACTCATCCTTCCAAACTCGTCTAAGAATGTCACTAGTAAATCAGGAATCCATAAATCGATTGCGTCTATCCACCATAAGCAACTACACGTCATACATGACCATTAGAGTTACAACTTCAAATCATCGCCTATCGTACCCAATATCCACATGCAACGCCTCTAGACTTTCGCGGCACATTCTCTGATTCCTTCCCCACCACAACGTACATTTTTCCCTATGTCCAAAGCCGATCCTGATTAATGCAGGACGGCTCTCGCTAATGTCCTACCGTGGTCGTTGCGATTGCATTAGTGATATAACCTGGCCGGTTCATAATTTCTCATCCGGTGGCCTTCCCGTCCACATCCACAATATGCTTGAGTCCACTTGGGGGGGGTCATTCTCGTGCTTCTTTCCATAAGACCGACATGTGGCCTTGAAATAATAATTCAGCTTTCCAAAGCTCTTTCTTACTAGGGGAACAAACTTCCGATTCTCTGCCATAAGCTCTTTCCAAGGTTCCTATTGTCCCTAGCCAACACGCATCGCAATCCGTAAGCGGCCGTTCTTTCACTCATATCCGTGTCAATCACCGAGTTCTCTCATACAACTCATTGAAATCCTTTAAGATTTTAAAGTACTAAGCGATTGCAGAAAACTGGTTCCAATTCATCCCAAAACCTCCTTGTCCCATTGCATGGTCCTTGACCATCTTTAGTGCGATACTTAGGCAACCTCACAAACTCGACCTCACATCGATTGGTGATATCCACTTTTAGCGAAGCCGTAGAAATTATGCCATTTTCTGTCCTTGCGTACTCTCTCTAATTATACTTCTCATTGAAGGTCTCGACAACACACCCGACTTGGAATTATGCCCTTCAAAATAGCACGCTCTGGGGTCCTCTTACCAATCAATCGCATTTCCTTGGAGTTGATACGCAACCAGGGTCACTTTCTCCTCACTAGTGCACTTGAATACTTCAAAAGCCTTTTTCTCAGTCCTCTATCCAAGGTATCGTAGTGTCAGGGTCACCTCTTCCCATCAAACCTTGCAAATTTAAATTTCCAAATATTTCCAACCAACTGACGCATCTGCCTGACTGCATTAAATTACCCTTGACCTTGATTCCCAACATTTTCATTATGCCCATGATTCCCGTCATTCCTATTGACGACGACAATAGTGGCCTCTGTATCAATAGTAACAGTAGCCTTTCACTCCTCAGTCTGTCTATTCATTAAAATTCCAACTTCCTCAATTGCCCTCAAAGTCTCATCCCATCTGGGAGTCCTCAAAACTCCAACTTGTGGACCTACACAACCTCGACCTCGACTACTCATACTCACAGGGTTCACATCACCCACTTACTTGCTATAATTCCTCTCGGGAATTAAAGACCTAGGCCAACTATACTAGTCTAAGCCTTAGGCAATGAATCACAACACAATTCATTAAGCAGGCACCAATCACAAATAGCACCCAATCACAACCAACAAGTTCGTGCACTTACCTCAAGTCGACGCACTTTTGCACCTCACATATATTGCACAAAAACCAATTAGCAATCACAATCACCTTTATGCGGGGTACGCATAGCACGCGAGTCTCCCTAACTTGTCTACCCCAAGGTCATCGCTCCTTATCACTCCAAGCTTGACCATCTTGGTTCGAGCTGACCTTGCTCGATACCAAATCAACAGGATGTCACGCCGGGACCCGCCCGAGCTCGCGACATCCCTCGATGGTCGATCATTGAATCGACGCCCGGACACGTCGCCGACCCAACCCAAATATTAGAGATTAAACACCGCGGAAGCAAATAGACACCACCGACAATTAATGACATGACCAAGGGATACAACGTCGAAATCCAATCAACATCCAACATTCTGAGCATTCAATATTACAAAATGGTAATCCGGCTTCCAAAATCAATAACAATTTTTCAAAAGAGGGCGGGGTTGACAAGCCTATCTCCTCTACAAAAAGGCACTTTCGAAAAGAGGGGTAAGTTGGTCTATCCCCGATTCTTGCGATCCTCTAGCGGCCCCTCCGAGATCGATCACGACCGTGGATCCGAAAGTGGTTATATAATAACCGTGAGACGAGTCTCAATAAGCAACCCCTATACCCCCACATAGGCCAATGCGTACCCGGACCAATCTATCATGCGATCTCTTTGGACAATCAATCAATTTCACATGAAAGGCTTACCTCGCCTCGAACCACGAGCCGATCCTGCATATTAGTTCAAGCATAATAATGCAAGAATAAATCACCACCACATCACAATTACCAGCACACACACTCTCACTCAAAATCAAACAACCCGACCAATTCAATGGGTTTTCTTTTCAATCTGCGCTCGACCAACCAATTCGGTCATGCACTCAACCAGCCAATCGGTCCTGCGCTCAACTAGCCAATTCAATCACACTCAATCAGCCATTCGGTTACCGCTCAACCAGCCAATTCAATCACACTCAACCAGCCATTTCAATCACTTTTCGAATCACATGCGTGAGCGTACATCTTTCTCACGACCGGCGCCCGCTGCGCCTCAAGTTCATTCTCATAGCCAGCGTAAACCGCCTCGGGCTCACTTTCACGGCCCGCGTAAACACGCCTCGGGCCCGTTCTCACGACCAGCGTAAACACGCCTCGGGGCTCAACTTTCTTTCCAATGACCGGCGTAAACACGCCTCGGGTCTAATCACACCTCAAGCGGGCCACCGTCAACACGTCTCAAGCCCGCATCCATTTGGCACATCGGCCATTCATGCCTTCGGACGGACCGCCGTCAACACGTCCCAAGTCCGTCTTTCCATTTGGCACCCGGCCATCAAGCCTTCCACGGACCGCCGTCAACCGTCCCAAGTCCGTAGCCCTCCGATCGATCCGGGCTTAAAATCGGCGAGGCAAGCACACGCCACTAAATTCAATCACATTCACGCCAAATTGCATCAAGCGGCTCAAATTCACAAATTCGTTTCCAATCCACAAATCGCCACTTCAACCACAACCCGGCGTTCAAGTCGGTCACACACAATTTTTCCCAAATCAAGCATATCACTAACCGATTTAATTAGCACAATTAAGGCATAATATAATCTAATTAAATCACAATATAAATAAATTAATAACACGCCCTACCCGTTCTAACCGAGACAAGTCTAATAGTGCCCACGTACAAATCCACTTCACATCACAACCCACCCACGAATGTCACAGCAATATTATCAATTAGCCCCACAATTCTCCCAATTTAATCGATTAATAATGCACATCGAAATTACCCACAATCGCATTAAGCTCCTAAACGTACTAATTATCCCATAGATAAGTCTAATAATACCCAATGTACTAGATAAAGGTTTAGGAGGTCAGAGAAAGAGTGGAAAAGGAGTTTAAATTTTAAATTCAATCGCGATCCGACGGACACAGTTCAAACTAAAAATCGACTTATCGATCCCGATTAAATTTGGGAAAAAGGCCTAACGATCCCCTAACAACAATATTCTAGGGCAGACGGCCAAAATAAAATAACCCAAACCGCTCTACAAGGAGATCTACCAGTCCAAATTGTACCCGGTCCAAAAATCTACTTTTTCACTTTTCCCGATAATCTCGACAACGGCTGCAATAAAATCGACACCGTCAATTTATTTCGTCCCGAAACTCCCGGAAATCGACGCCAAGTTCGGGGTCTAAATTAACGAACAAATTCGATCGAAGTGCGATTCTAGCAAAATTTCTATTTTTAAAAACAAGAACCGAGAGTGATCGGTTCTCGGGCGAAATTCCATTATAAGCGCAGACGCCAATTACACGTTTTATAAACCCCAAAAATGGGCCAAAATCCGGACTATTCTGGAGAAATCCCATCTTGTCTACTCACATCACTGAGCACGATTCATGACATGCCCAGCCATTACATTTAAAATCACTTATTACGGCTGACGTTTGATAATGTTTAAGCATGCTAATTGACGTCTAGGAAACCATGACAGACTCAGGTCAAAGGACTATACTCTGTAGCTATGATGAGAAACACTGATGACATTATAGAACAATCCTACAGTATTTTCATGACGGGTTTGTCCAGTACAATGTTCTCCAACATGTATTCCATGTGATCAACTTTATATCTCTATATTCATGACCCGTGAAACTTGATCATCAGTTGACTCACATGCTAGTCTCAAACACCATTGGCGTCCCAATGCACAATGGCAATTGACTAGGGACATTTAGAATATTAATATCCACTCTATTAATAGAGTTTCACGATCAAATCACATATTTGATTATCTATTAAGGATATTCAATATTCAGGGGATAAAGATCTCGCATTCAATTATATACTCAAATTAAATCGAAATCAAATATAATATATATTTTATTAATGAACAATGAAAATGTATATCACATATACTCTCACTCACATCAAGACCAATCACTAATGTGTCTAAGGCCTAGAGCATTACAATGACGCTCATCTTTAGGTTGTGGAAGAGCCTTCGTCAACGGATTAGCTGTATTCAACTCCGTTGCAATTTTATATATCTTGACATCACCTCTTTCAATGAATTCTCAAATGAGACGATACTTTCTGTGTGACGCCCCCTACCTCGGGGCCATTAACGCGACGTCCCGTTCATTATTATCTTTATTTACATACACGCGGAAGCATAACTCGGGACAATCACGTTCAAAACAACAGCGGGATTAAGACAAACAGTATCATGAACAAACCTTATGTTTACAAAGCATGCAAACATGTTTTAACAAGCCCTTCGGGCCATGGCAACAACACATATTTTCATAGCCATTTACACACAACAAACATGTGGCTTGGGTGTCCTAAGCCCACTACTTCGGGTTCACGGCTCCTCGCTTTTCCCCGAACTCCAACATGGCTCAAGCTCCCCCTTTCGCTGCCGTCCGTGCGACCATCCTACGGACCTGAGGGTAGGAAAAAAAAGGGATGAGTCGGGGAGACTCGATAAGTAAACCTACTATTATCAAGCGAGGATGAGGGATCGCCCGTTAGCACAAGCCGGCCCTTACCGCACCCGCATCAATGGCAGATCAATAGCAAAGTTCATACAAGAGAACATCAAGCATGGCTATAACACGTGCACCTTGCCATTCAAGTCTCGATTCTATCTCAAAACAACATCAAACACGAAACATGATCAAATCAAGAAATGAACCAACCACGATCAACCAAATAACCGAGAAACGGTCCAAGCAAACCGTGTCACAACGCATCACAACTTCCTTTCCCGATATTAAGAAGTTTACTTACTCAACGTCAAACAAAATCAGAGAATGTGGTTCGAGATAAGTGAGTTTCGAGAAATTTTGGGCTTTCTTCTTGCTTCCTTCTTGCTTGGCCGACCAAAACGAGGCCTACCAAGGCCAAATCGTGGCTCTTGGATGGGAACGAGAAGAGACATGGGCTGGTTCGGGGTTGGTTCAGACGTGAGTTTCTTGACTAAAGTGAGAAAATAAGAACAAGGGAAGAAGAAGAAGATGTTGGCGTGAGATTGGAGGATGGCGTGAGAGAGGAGGAGAGGGTGGAGAAGCTTCATGTGTGGCTTCTAGCTTCTTATAGACAAATAAGCTTGGAAAAGAAGCCAAGTGTGAATGCGCACAAAAGTCAAAAGTCATCATAGCACGCATTTAATGTCATTAAATGCCCTTAATGAACTAGAATGATGAAGGTCAACTTTGGTCCTCTCTTTTTTCTCTCTCTCTCTCCCTCACGGCTACTCTCTCTCTCTCTCTCTCCTTCTCTCTCCCTTGGCCGAATGGCCCTTCTTCTATTTATAGGAAGCCAAATCTTGGGGCCAAAGAAAAGGATGAGGTAAGCGCTTAGGTCATCGGGGCAATGAGGTAAGCGCTTACCTCACAAGCCATCATGAAGGCCATCAAAGTCAAGAATCATAAATGCAAGCCAATAAATGCTTGTGGAAAAGAAGACCAAGCCATCAATTAAGCTTCTTGAACAAGCTTTACTCTTGGCTATTTATTTCCAAATTTCGTTTTCCCCCTGGTCCGACCTCCAATCAAGGCATAAAATATGTCATTTGAAAGCTTAGAACGTGTACTTTAAATCATCAGAAGACACCAAGTCCAAATTCCAATGTTTTCATATAGAAAATGCTAAATCCTTGAAATCTGGCAAAACCGAACAGTTTTGCACTGTTCACGAAATCGGACTTGAAATCATAGTAAATGAACTCCGAAAATTCTCAAATTTGGATATGTCATAAACAAGACCTCAATAAACATTTTTCATGAAGAACACAAAATCCAAATCTCTTTGTAAACACCGTTTTCAGTCACTCAAACCCAGACTAAAAATAGTCCGCCGGAACAGAATATTTGCTTTTCAAAATAAGCTCTGTCCAGAATCCAAATCATCTCAGAAAATTCTCAAATTTACACACGTTATAGAAAAGGAAGTCCTTAACAACTTTTGTGAAGAAAACATTTCCAAAATGAGCCCAGAAAAGCTCGTAGAAAATAAAGACGGTGTAAACATCACCGAAATACTCATTCTGGGCAATTTCACACAGTCCGAAAATCAAGCCATCGTACCACTCATCTCAATTCCAACAATTCTGAAATTAAATCACATAAAATTTCAAAATGTTTGGAACAACTTTCCAGAAGAAAGTGCTTGGAAATTCGGATCATAAAAGTTTTCCCAAAAATAACAAAACGAAGGGTATAAATGATCCGAAAACTAAGTTTTCCAAAACAAGCGAAAACCATTTTGTTCTGATTGGAAAACCACCAAACTTAAACCATGGCCATTTTCTCCAGGGACTAAAATTGAGGATATTACAATTTACCTGCGGCTTCCTAGGCCCAAAAATCGGGATGTGACATTCTGAGTATGAGTTTGGTCTTCTGATAAGACCTAAGCTCTTTAGCCAAAGCTATTGTCCAATTGCTGTCACAATAGAGGTCCGCTGGATTCGAACTAGTAGGACTGATTCCCAATTCTTCTATGAACTTTTGTATCCAAACAACTTCCTTTGATGCTTCTGAAGCAGCAATATACTCAGCTTCTGTCGTAGAATCTACAAGAGTGTCCTGCTTGGAACTGTTCCAGCACACCGCTCCACCATTCACGCAAAAAACAAAACCTGACTGCAATCAAAGATCGTCTTTGTCAGTTTAGAAACTAGCATCAGTGTAACCACTTACAGTGATATGTTCCTCCCCTCCATAAACTAAGAATAAATCCTTAGTTCTTCTCAAGTACTTAAGGATATTTTTTACAGCAATCTAGTGAGGTTTCCCTGAATCTGACTGGTATCTATTTGTCATGCTCAATGCTTAAGCAACATCGGGACGAGTGCATAACATAGTACGCATGATGGATGCCACAGCTGATGCATAAGGAATCCTATTCATGCGGTCTCGCTCATCTTGTGTTGAAGGACACTAAGTCTTGCTAAGACTTATGTCATGTGTCATCGAGAGAAAACCTTTCTTGGAATCTTGCATATTAAACCTATTGATGACTTTGTCAACATATTTACTTTGACTCGGTCTTCTAAGTCTCTTAGATCTATATCTATAGATTCTGATCCCCAAGATATAGTTTGCCTCTCACATGTCCTTCATAGAGAAAAATTTTCCTAGCGATGTTTTAACTAACTGAAGCATAGGAATGTTGTTTCCAATGAGTAGTATGTCCTCCACATACAACACTAGAAACACAATTGCACTCCCACTAGACTTATTGTATACACAAGCTTCTTCTTTATTTCTGATGAAGCCAAACTCTTTAACGGTTTCATCGAAACGAATATTTCGGCTTCGTGATGCCTGCTTCAATCCATAAATAGAACGTTGAAGCTTGCATATCTTCCCAGTGTTATCTGGTGGTGTGAAGCCTTCAGGTTGTATCATATACACATCCTCCTCTAGTTTTCCATTAAGGAAAACTATATTTACATCAATTTGCCATATTTCATAGTCATAATATACAGCAAATGCTAGGATAATCCGAATGGACTTAAGCATGGCCATTGGCGAAAAGGTCTCATCATAGTCAATCCCATGAGTTTGTTTGAAACTTTTAGCTACTAGTCGTGCTTTATAGATATGAACATTTCCATCCATATCAGTTTTCTTCTTGAAAACCCACTTGCACCCTATAGGTTTGACACCTTCGGGTGGATCAATCAAAGTCCAAACTTTGTTTTGATACATTGAGTCCATTTCGAATTTCATGGCCTGAAGCCATTTATCGGAGTCTGGGCCCATCATAGCTTCTGTATAGGTCATAGGTTCGTCATTTTCTATTAACAATAGATGACGATGTTCTGTCACGTGAAAATCATATCTTATAGGCTCACGATGTGTTCTTTCAAACCTACGAACTATAGATGCCACTGAAGTAGACTCTACAACTCTTTGTAGATCTAATTGAGATTCCTCATGAACTGGAACACCCTCTTGTGGCACAATAACTTCTTCGAGGTTTACCTTACTCCAACTGGTTCCTTTAGTAAGAAACTCTTAACACTTTGTTATCTGATGTATTGTAAAAGTAATATCTTTTCGTTTCTTTAGGATTTCACACAAAGAAGCATTTATTAGATTTGGGTCCAATCTTATCAAAAAGTAAATGTTTTACATAAGCTTCGCAACCCCAAATCTTTAGAAAAGACATACTAGAAACTTTTCCTGTCCACATCTCATATGGTGTCTTTTTTACAGCTTTTGATGGACTTCTATTTAGTGTAAACGCAGTTTTCTCGAGTGCATATCTCCAGAAAGATAATGGAAAATCTGAATGACTCATCATTGATCGAATCATGTCTAACAAAGTTTGATTTCTCCTCTCAGAGACACCATTCCACTATAGTGTTCCAAGGGGAGAGAGCTATGAAACAATTCCACACTCTTTGAGATGGTCATTGAACTCTTGGCTTAAATATTCTCCTCCTCGATCAGATCGAAGAACCTTGATACTCTTGCCAAGTTCATTCTGTACTTCATTATGAAATTCCTTGAACTTTTCAAAGGAGTCAAATTTATGTTTCATCAAGTAAACATATCCATATTTATTGAAATCATCAGTAAATATAATGAAGTACTAATAACCTTCTCTGGCTGTAGAATTTAGTGGTCCACACACATCAGTATGTATAAGGGCCAATAATTCTTTTGTCCTCTCACTTTGATTGTTAAAAGGAGCTTTTGTCAATTTTCTAACTAAACAAGATTCACATGTATCAAATGATTCAAAATCAAATGAATGCAATAATACATCACTATGAAGCTTGTGAATTCGTTTTTCGTTAATGTGACTTAATCGACAATGCCATAGGTAGGTTGGATTCAAATCATTAGATTTAAACCTTTTTGTATTTATATTATAGATTGGCACATCAAGATTTAGAACATATATCCCATCCACAATATGGGCGCTACCATAAAATAATTCATTAATATAAAATGAACAATTATTGTTATTTATATCAAAACAGAAACCTTCCTTGTCCAAATAAGAAACAAAAATAATATTCTTGCGTATAGCAGGTACATAGTAGCAATTATTCAATTCTAAAACCATGCTAGAAGATAAAGCTACATCATATATTCCTACAGCTAATGCAGCAACTCTTGCTCCATTTTCAACATATAGCTCCACTTCACCTTTTGTAAGTGTTCTACTTCGTTTTAGTCCCTGCACATTCATACAAATGTGAGTGCCACAACCGGTATCCAATACCCATGAAGTAAAACTAGTAGTAACATTTACTTCTATAACATAAATACCTGAATCGGAAGTCTCACTTCCCTTTTTCTTCAGATCCTCCAAATAATTCTTGCAATTCCTCTTCCAATGTCCATTCTCGCCACAATGGAAGCATATAGCATCAGCAGTCGAACCCAGTTTGGCCTTGGATTTGGGTTTGGGCTTAGTGCCCTTACCCTTACCATTGACCTTACCTGGCTTCTTAAAGCCTTTCCCCTTTTGAATCATGAGAATATTAGGGGTAAGGTCCTTCTTGATATTCTGCTCAGTAGTTTTGAGCATCCCATGCAATTCAGTCAAAGACTTATTCAGATTATGCATGTTATAGTTCATAACAAAAGTGTCATAATCTTGAGGCAATGACTAAAGAATAATGTTAGTAGCCAACTCTTGGCTAATGGGAGAGGCTAGTCACTCTAGGTTTTCAATATAACCTATCATCTTTATGACATGTGGGCTAATGAACTCCCACTTGCTAGCTTACACTCAATTAAGGTCTTTATCGCCTGGTAACTTTCAATGCGTTCCTGCTCCTAAAACAAATTTTTCAGGTTCATGATCATATCATAGTCATCTACATTCTCAAACTGCTTCTGAAGGTCTGAATTCATGGTAGCTAACATTAGACATGATGCATCAATGCATCATCTTTATGCTTCTAATAAGCATTCCTTTCAGCATGGGGAAGCGTTGGAAGGAAGTGCCTTCTGGAAAAGCGGTTTCTCCAAGACATAATCCTTTTTCTCCTGCTTGAGAACAATTCTCAAGCTTGTATACCAATCCAAGAAGTTTGGACCATTTAATTTGTCCTTCTCAAGGATAGATCGCAGTAAAAAGTTTGATGCAGAGCTATTTGCCATTATCTACAACAAATATGCAAAGTGAATTGTTCATTAATATTATTTATAATAAACTCTCACTATACTTTGATAACATGTGTCCCAATAAGTATAGTGGACCAAGATCCATATTTTACCAAAACTCAAGTAAACTTTGGCTTACCACTCAAGATTAAGTTATTTAGGTAAACAACTCTTTGTCAATTGTATCAAATACAACTCTTGGTTATTGGGGTTGACATCTCATATCTTATCGCCAAACACTATGCCTCAAGGGCCAAAACTATTTTGATAGCCTCGTTAAGTAAACCAATCTTGAACTATGGATAACCATTATCCATCCTATTTTACTCAAATAGTTAAAGATACCTGCTTTGGCAGATCCATCTTTTGACGATTCAAGTCTTAATAGGTGTATGATTGGAAAGGCATCATATTATTACTTAATTTTTATTAGGGACTATAAATGTTTATTTAGTGATAAATGTATGCATGTTATGAACACAAACGAAGTATACTTATCATAACAAAGTTACATCAATCATATGGGAACGAACAATTCCATGTAGAGGTCAAGGGGGGCTGCACCTCCTTGCGAGGTCAAGGAGCAACACCCATCGCAGGGTCAAAGGGCAGAGCCCCTTGCGGTGAGGATTCTATTTGTCCCCTTGAACCGTCCCTACTAGGGCAAGCAGTTTCAATTAAACCGCCTCTAAAGCTGTCTTGCTTTATTCCATCGCAATACCCTAAATCGAATTTGTAATTCTACAACGCCTTCAGATCAATCGCATTAATCCACATTATTGCAGGAATTCAAATTCGTTTCAATGTGAAATTACTCGAATTGTTCATATCAATTCATATTCCCAATTAATCTAACTCTAATTTAGAATCAATTCAGGCATACATAATATGTATCAATAATTAGGGTTTCCTATTCAATTTCAATATAGTGCAAGTAGCTCTGATACCACTGTAGGGTTCTTCTAGTGCTAAAAACGTAACGGAATCTATAAATCGAAACTCTAAACGGGATCCATGTGTATATTGAAATATAAACAGAAGTTCGACACGTACCTTTTGCAAATCGAAAGTAAATTGACAATCGATTGTGTCTGGATTAGTGCCCCAAGTGTTGCGCCTCTACCGATATCCATACACACGAACGAAAGTCTCCAACGATCCAAGTGCTAGCTAGAGGTCTTGGACTTCTTTTTCTTGATCGCCTTTGATCTTCGAGACTCTCTCAAAGATCTCTAAACAAAGAACGATTCTCTTTGTATTCTCTTGAAGGTTTTTTTTTCTTTTCTCTTAGGGTTTTTCGTCACCCACTATATATATATATATATATATATATCCTCATTATCTATGCGAATTAAAAGAAGTGGGGCCGGGCGATTTGGGCCTGCCAAACTGTCCACCTTCAATCGTACGTTTAATCGTTATCTTATAACGTACATGACCACGCAGATAAGTTGAATAGAAAATAAATTAAAATCTACTCCTTATTGTAAGTAGATCCCGGCGCACAGAAAATATTAACTCAGTTCGCTATTGTGTGTAACCCTATAGGTTCACTAAACATTAGCAGTATGTTCAAAATCTTTTTTTGCCCACAAGTTATAAGCGGTCTCTAGCAAGATATTATGACTACCTAAGTATAGTGAAGGTTGATTTTCCGACATAACCTAATTCACAACTAATATTAGAGTATAACCTTGATTAATTCTTAGGGCAAATCACTAACAATCAATACCGGGGCATGACTCAAAGCTTTCTTGAGGGAGTTGAAGACGTGCTCGGCCTGTGCGCACCAGGCGAATCCGTCTTTGGTGAGGAGGTTCGTGAGGGGGGTGGCTAACGTCGCATAGTGGCGGATGAAACAACGATAATAGCCGGTCAATCCCAAGAAGCAGCGAACCTGCTTGGGCGTTGTTGGGAGTGGCCAGCCTTGAACTGCTTCAAGCTTGGCAGGATCAGCGGAGACACCATGCGTTGAAACAATATGTCCAAGTAATTCGACAGTGGGTGGGAACAAAGCTGCACTTTTCATCTGCTTACCATCTATAATCGGGCGGACAAATAGAGCGTGTCAATCGCTACATTGAATAGTTCCTTTGTTCATTTGTTCATGATCAACCCTCCAAGTGATCCAAGATACTTAGCTGGGCAGAGTACCACTACAACACCACGTTCCAGGCTTCTACGAGTATGACGTCCTTCGAGATGACATTCGGCCAAAAACCTCCCTCCCTCTTGGCCTATTGTGCAGGCACCAGTGCTGTCGAAGCAGTCGATCATGACTTGCGCTCACGTGTTATAATCTTGTCTCAGTTACGTGCCAATTTATCCAAAGCTCAGGTGATCATTAAAACCCAGGCAGATAAGCACCGCACTAATATTTCTTTCAAACCGGGCAACATGGTGCTTCTTTGTCTTCATCCTTATCGCTAGTTGTTAGCTTACAAAGACTCAGCCTATAAACTTGGACTTCGCTACTATGGTCCGTTCCCTATGGAGGAACGCATGGGACAAGTGGCTTATCGACTTTCCTTGCCAGCTTCCAGTCGCATACAACCCATTTTTCATTATTCACTACTCAAACCGTATATGGCTTCACACTCCACTAGAGTACACCCACTCCCAGAGGCAGTTGTTGATCACCAACCCATTCACAAGCCACTAGCTATTTTGGGTCAATGAGTTATTGTGAAGGATTCTAAGCCGGTCTCACAAGTGTTAGTTCGGTGGCAGGACCTTGCGCTCGACGACTCCAATTGGGAGGATGAGCACCTCTTGGATAATATTCGATTTGAGGACAAGTCGTCTTTCTATGGGGCAAGGAATGTTTCGTCCCAAGGATTGCAAGCATATTCACGGCGCAAGAACATGCCTAAACAAGGCTAAAGAGAATGGCATTCCATTTATGACAAAGATAATAATCAGCATTAATAAGGATGACCATCAATTAGTTTCTATCTATAAGGGTAGCCATTAATTAGTTTCCATTTATAATTGATATCCATGTGTACTCGGCTATTTAAAGGGCCATTAGATTACACTAAAGAGTAAGCAATTACAATTCTGTTTCTACCTCTCTTCCTTCTTTCCCCCTCCTCTCTCCTCAATTCTTGCTAAATCAACTATTCTCTTAACACCTTATGACTATTATTCATCAATAAGGAAAATGGATTGATATGTCGCAGACACAATCTGGTTAGGACGCGCTTGTTGTTTCAACTTTTTCCAGTCAATCAAAACCAACAATACGACCCCGATTAATTTGGTAAAATAGCTTAACATAAAAACCAGCCATGCAAAAAAGTCCTCTGCCCAGGTCCAGCACCACCCGCCTGACATCTCCGAGCTCCTCCGCCTTGTCTATGACCTCTGTGAGTGCGAATCGCAACTCAAGACCGAGCACCTTGAGCACAAGCTCATCCGAGAGATTGCGTCCCTTGTCCTATGCTTGCAAGTTATAACTTGTTGGTTCTGTCTATATAGCATTGTTTCATACGGGTGTGGTGTGCTTGTTTTACCGATGAAGTTTATTATGCCTATAGAGAGTTGCTGTGGCGCCTTTTGTGCAAAAGTTCTAAAATGAAGACCAAAAATGCAAAAGTAGAGTGGCCAGACGATTTGCTTTCCAAAGGAGGAGGGAGGTTTGGGATTAAAGCACATTCACCAACGAAATAAAGCTGGATCATGAAGCTACTATGGCTGTGGCTTGTGGATGATGCTGGTCCTTTGTGGATTGCTTGGGTGCAAACTATATTTCAAAGTAGAAGAGCTTTCGGTGAATTCTTTCCTCTGGTTCTTCCTCTTATATGTGGAGGAAGCTTCTGAAACTCAGCGCAGAGATAAAGCCCCTTGTTCAATAGGCTGTTTATGATGGTAAAAGCATCTTCTTGTGGTTTAATCCACTGCATTCATGTTATAATCCGACATTTTCACGTGTGGAAAGCGCATTTTGACAGGCATTCCAAAGAAAGATACGGGTTTTGGGAGGGATGTGTTGATTCCATAGATTAGTCCATGACATTCTGGGAGGCTGAAATGATGTGGAAGGTTGAGTAGTGCTGGGTAGCAAGGCTGTGTCGCATGCTGTTATACCCACTTTTCACTGTACATGACCTTGTTTTATGTCCGTTCCAGACTAGTCTGTCTTCTCTTTGTGTCGAGATAATTGGAATCGCTAGGATCTGTCGCACTATGTGCTCATCAAATAGGTTTTCCAGCAGTTGTTCTTTCCACCTGCCTGTTTCTCGGTTTATGAATTCTGTGACTAGCTAAGGGATCTATGTTTGCCGGCCCTCTAATCACATCCGTAGGTAACCAGTGATCCTCGCGTATTCTGATTGTTGCACCATAGCCCATCGCTCATTTCACTTTAAACCGAGTCGTATCTCTTCCCAAGATAATGCTTTGCCAACCCCATGAGGGACAAGACCCCTTTCTTGTATTCCACATATCCCCCTAGGGAAGTAGATGCTCTTCAAGACTTTACGATACAAAGCTAATGGAGATTGTGGTAACCTCCAAGCCTATTTTCCCAGCATTGCTTTGTCAAATGTAACAAGATCCTTGAAACCCAACCCTCTACTGTCTTTCCTGGTCTCTAGGACTTCCCATCTGCTCCAATGCATGCCAACTCGATTCTCATTTTATTTCCACCAAAACGAAGCAATTCTCTCTTCTGTCCGAAATAGGTATCTTGAATATCAATATGACATATGTGGGTAATGCTTGCGCTGCCGTTTTAATGAGGATTTCCTTGCCTGCTTTTGATATCAAACTTCTCCTTCCATCCCTCTAGTTTCATATTAACCCTCGCTAATACCACGCGAACATCTGTATTTTTTTAATGGCCCCAGTCCAAGAGAATGCCCAAATACTTCCCAATCTTCTCAATAATTGGTACTCTCAGCTCTTGTGCCATGTTCCTTTCCAAGTTTAAAGGGTAGCCGCCACTAAAAAATATATCTGATTTGTTCAGGTTTATGGCTTGACTTGTCGCGAAGCAATACTTATTAAGGATATCAGCCAAATATTGGCATTTTCTAAGTGTCCCATCCATAAAAAAAAGATAGCATCATAGCAAAAAGTGAATGAGAGAGTTGGGCAAAACCTGTTCAACTTAATTTCTTTGATGCTTCATTCCTCGGTTGCTTTATTCATTAGCCACGAGAGCAAATTTGCCATCACGATAAATAAGTAGGGAGATAAGGGGTCACCCTTCCTTATCCCATGTGAGGATTTGGAGAAGAGTGTATAGGCCCACCATTGATTTTCACACTAAAAGAAACCATGGAGATGCAATGCATTACTAAATGTACCCATTTCTCACAAAAGCCCAATTTCAATTAACACACCTCCAAAAAATCCCATTCCACTCCATCATATACTTTTTGCATATAGAGTTTTAGAACCACTTGAAATTTCTTCTTTCTCTTTCTTACTCTTAATTAATGTAACACCTCCTGAACAATCATAATATTGTCTTGGATTTACCTCCCATCAACAAAGGCACTTTGCTCCGTGGCTATGATGTCGAGAAGCCAAGTTTTCAGGCGATTTGCCATTACGTTCGAAATGTTTTTTATAGCTGAAATTGCAAAGGCTAATTGTCCAAAACTGAGTCACATTTTCTGGGTTCGGCATCTTCAGAACGAGAGAAATATGGATTTCGTTGAGTTTGGGGTCAAGGGTGCCCGAATCAAAGATATTTTTAACAACCTGAGCACATGGAACTGAATGTCGTCCCAATGATGATGATAGAGTTGGTTGTTTAGACCGTCAAGGCCAAGAGGTTTTAGGGCTCCCATTTACTACACAGCTTCTGTTAGTTTCTCCACAAAATGGGTACGAACAAATTCACATTCATCTTGTCTCGCACTACACAAGAGCATTGGGCAATGACCAGACCAAAATTTCTGGACAGTACCATTTCATAGAGGGACTGGTAGAAGTCGACAATATGCTCCTTCAATGCATTAGGTTCACGACACCAATTACTTTCATCAATTTTTAACGCCAAAATCCCATTTCCCTGTCTCCTTTGAACGGCGGTAGCATGGAAGTATTTTGTGTTCTTTTCTCCCCATTTTAGCCAGCTAATTCGTGATCTCGATCTCCAATACATCTCCTCCTGCCTCTACAATCTTTCAATCTGTTCTTCTATCACCTGGGATTCCCTCTTACTGTCCATGCTAGTTGTGCTATTTGATATCTCAGTAAGTGTCGTTTTCAGCTCTTTAATTTACTGATAGGCACTGGAAAATTTTCTCTTAGTCCAGGCAATGTGTTCCTCAAAGACCAACTTGATCTTCTCTTTAAATTCAACAATGTCTCCTGATATTTCATGCCATACTCTTATGATGATTTCATGACACTCCTGTTCTTCTAACCAAAATGCTTCAAATTTAAATTCTTTTTTCCTTTTCATAAGCTTCGGATGTAGCAAGAGGAGTAACGGACTATGATCGGATCCGATAGCAGCAGCACATAAACTTCAATGATAGGAAACATAACTCTTCAGTGGATATTGCAAAGAACCATATCCAGTCTCTTCCATATCAAGTCATCACCTTCTCTATTGTTTGCCCAAGTAAAGGCACAACTCTTACTCTGAACATCCACTAGGGAACAACCATTTAGAAGCTCACGGAAAGCCACTACCTTGTAATTGTCCACTTCCCTCTTCCTTACCTTCTCCTAATTATAGAGTATTTCGTTGAAGTCGCCCATATATACCCAATGGAGTTGGTTCCTAGCATGGATTTCATGAGCCACAATAATTCGTTGAAGCGTCTAGAAGGGTAATCCTTATAGTTCTACCAGTAGGTGGATCCTTACCAACCAAATCAAAATACTCCTTTGAATTAGAGATGAGCTCCACTGAAATTTCCTCGTTCCACGCATTTCGCTCGATCCCTTCGTGGACATGAAATGGCTATTTCGTCCCTTGAATGTGCAGATTACTCGTTCCTCGAAGTGAAAAGGAGGAAATAGTAAAATTCAACGAGGAACTTATAAATCCTCGAATTTTGACTGAGAAATTTCAGATGCATGCACCCGCATGACTAGAGATGGGGATGTGGATATTCTCCGCCTCGCACGGTACTCCCATTAACGAGACCCGTACCAAGATGGAACGCGGATGGTCGCATAGAGAGCGCACGATAATTAATCGCAATTTCTTCCGTAACTAAATTTTGAAATTGTCGTCTGTACTTGTGCGTTGAAATGCTAGCAACAGCCCTGAAACATGGAGACGTCAGCGACGCCAAAGCATAATCATGCTCCGAGGTCTATAATATTCTAGGACAGGTCGTTGATCATGTTAGGTTTTGAAAAAAATGATTTCATAGCAGTGCTTGGGGTATGTCGTCCAGTCTTCTCTACATTCTTCTGGTTTTTTTATGAAAATTTGTTTGGTAGGTTTTGTCAAGTGCGCCAAAAGTGCGCCAATATATTTAGAGCTGAACTATGGGGAACCTTATGAGTACATGATTATCTGGTTCTGTTGGACACAATGAGTCAAACGGATGATGTCACAGCACTTTCGTGCTTAATTGACCTTGTCTTTTACCCGATTCTTGCTCTGATTACTCTTACTACATTTCTGCTTTGCTTGACGACCACGTCTTGTGGTGGGCCTGTGAACATCCTTGCTAAGAAACTTCTTGACCATGCTGAGTTATTTACAGCGGAGTTTTATTGAAACACGACGTGAAAAGGATATGTGTGAATATGCGTTCGAAATTGCATATTTCTATTTCCATTCCTGGCTTGTTTGTCTTTCATAATTTAAACTGGAATTCCTAGGACCGATAGCAGTAGCTTTCACCCGTCTCTTGTTTCTTGTTCTTGTTTTTTTCCCCATTATGTTTCACTCTGATTAATGATCTTGAATAGTTACGATATCTGAGTCATATTTATGAATGATGATGGACTAGGTAGCCAAAAAATTAGTTGGTGTCCAAGTGCTAATGGAACTGAAACATCAACCGCGACACAAAGAATATCACCAGCTTATGTATGGTGAACTTTAGGATCTTAGAAAAATTCTAACTTTTGTTCAAATTATGCAGGATCCAACTAGTGCCCCGGTTCCATGGGAAAAGGAAGGAACGGTACGGGCAAACAGGCTTCCTATGTGGAACAACCAGATACGCCGCCATCTTGTGTGCTTTAGACCGGCCAAGAGCATGCAATGCTCAAACCATCTCCCTCTAACTCCCCTTGAGAACAAACTACCACTTGATCCAAATTCCCTCTTGACACAGAGGCGGGGGTGTTTCATCGCCAAAGTTAGTACAAGGCCTCGGTTCTTCTCTCATGGTCCCGCCTCACTTCAGGTTGATCTCATGATGATTATGGTACCAGAGTAGGCATACTCTGGATGTGCAATCTCTAATGTTGGAATTGGAGGAACTTGAGAGTATAGGTGCGTGTATACCCTCGCTGGATAGTTGATGCGGTCATAATATGTTGCATCTTTTTGTTGTGTATCCCTTATACATATGGCAGGAAGCAGCTTCTGCCTTAACGGTTATGTTGGTCTTCTCCATTCTTTCCGCTTTGCACAATCTTGTGCCCGCCGTCATGGAACCAGCAAAACCAGTCCCGAGCATTACAATTAGCAGGGTTGTCGGTAAACAACATGTTCAAATGGAGGGTGATAACGTGATAGGCAAGGATTGCAATTTAGATTAAATGGAGGGTGATAACGTCGGATTATAGCATAAATTTGATTTAACAACGCACTTGATTTGAATATCTGAACAATCGTACTAGTATAAGTTACTGTACGCTCCTGGCATTTTGCCCCGTACGCTTCCTAGGCATTGTTTGATAACCGTAAGACTTGAAGGGTTCAATTAAGTCAAAAAAAATTCAGTTAATAAGCTAAGTAAGGACTGAATTACCGAATTCATTAGGTAGAAAAAAGCAATCGGCGGCAATTGGATTCTTACAAATTATATTATATAAAGTACACAGATGACGAGCACGATTGCGTGTACAATAACAGATTAATCATATTCCGTCATCAATTATTCGATTCTTATCCGATAGTTTTTTTATTTCTGTTTCCGACGCTCGAATTATGAATATTCAAATTTAAAAAAAAAGGCAAAAATAAAGTACAGGTGAAGAAGACTTGTCGCCCTGCTGCAAGGGGGGGACTATGTACAGGAGATGAAGACTAAAGAATGACTTTTTCCATCTAGTCAACATCCAACGAAGATCTTGACCAAAAAAAAAAAACGTCCAACGAAGAAGCTCTGCAGAATCCTTCATCGTTACATTTTCCTGGAAGCATCCTCGCTCTGCCTGCACTATATCTCGACCACCCATCAACGTGTCTCTCCCAGTAGTGAACGTGACTTGTCACCCCACTACAAGGGGGGGAACCATATCCAGCACAGTAGAAGAATAAAGAAAGGCTTTTCCATCGAGTCAACATCCATGATCCAACCAAGAAGCTCGGCACAATCCTTCATCGTTGCTTGTACAGGAAGCATTCATTCTGCCTGCACCATCTTTCTGCTTGCAGCGGATCATTTGATCTCGACCCATCAAGCATGTCTCCCAGAATCCGACGCATCTTCTTCTTTGACGAGAATAGCCTGAATTCCACCGCCACGTCTTGGGAAAGTCCGAGTCAATCCATGACGGTTATTACCGACTATAGTTTTCAGTTGTCCGATGCTCAAGGTTCGTATAATGGCGTCTTTGAGGATCACCCGGATCGCAACTCTTTCAAAGAACGCGTGGCGAAGCTGCCGTCTTATGCACGCGAGAAATTGAAGGAGCTTTTGATCAGGAATGGTCATGAAGATGCCGTGGTTGCGCTCGAAGCTTTCCATGCTGCTTCGCCTTCTCTACTTCCACCCTCCGTGCCTCCAAGTTCGGACGATGAAGAGGTTCTCTCTCTCTCTCTCTCTCTCTCTCTCTCTCTCTCTCTCTCTCTCTCTCTCTCTCCGGGGTCTCTTGTCCGTTTCGTCGTTTTTTTGGTTGTCGACTTCCTAGTATTTTCATGAGGGCTTCGAGATTCTTGCTTTTTGACGAAAAGTGGGGACACCTCATGTTTTTCCCCTATTTTCTGAACTGGGTCAGCCTGAAGGAGGAAAACTAGAGCAAAGAAGACTAATTTACTGGAAAAGAAACATCTTTAGTGGAAAAGAACCATCTTTTTGGTGAAATTCGTTGAAACTGGAATTTTTTTGTGTGCTGCCGTTCCATTTGAGATATTGCTTGGCGAAGGTCTAGTTTCGAGCACTTGCTGTTCAAAACAGATAACCAGTTCTTTCTCAGTTCTCTCGGGTTTTTTCGATTTTGTTTATAATACGGATGTTGATTTGATTTTCAGATTATCGTCATTAATGGAACCCCATTTGTTTTTTGGTGCCATAGGTGAATCTATACTTGAAGATCACCAAGACAGTGGCCCTGAAAGCAAGGAGAAATTCGACCGTGGAGGATATCAAAGCATTTATTCAGGACAAGGAACAAATCGATGAACATAGTCAGCAGGTTTTTTTTGGAGGCAATCGTCTCCAAGATGGAAAAAGACTGATTGACTACGGAATCCACGGTCACCCCACGCTCCATGTCATCCTTCAGGATTCGGCTAGGATGAGAGTAAAAGTCGAAATATTATCCACTCAGAAAAGCTTGCTGGTCGAACCGCGGCATCAGGATACCATCCAAGATGTCAAAGTGATGATTCAAGCCAAGGAAGGGATTCCACCGCATGAGTTCGATCTGATATTCAGTGGAAAGGTGCTTGCAGTGGACAGGACCCTCGCCTCGCTTGACTTGCTGCAAGAGCCCACATTTCATTTAATTTTCCATCCCAAAGATGATGTGTCAGTTATTGTTGACATGTCCAATCACAGAGTCACAGTAGGCGCTAAATTTTGGTACACTGTGCGTGATGTCAAAGCCATTGTCGGAGCAATGATGTCAGCACAGGTGATGAGCTTGCATATGATCTATCAGGGGAAGCAGCTTGAGGATCACACAACCTTAGCTTGTTACAACATTGTGGATGGCTCTGTCTTGCAATTGGTGTCTCCCTATGCTCCATTTCCGATATTTGTCAAGTGCAAGAATGGTAAGACTGTTGCTCTTCAGGTTTGCAGTACTGACACAGTCAAAGAAGTGAAGAACAAGCTTCTTCATAAGCTCCAGGTGAGTGTGCCGGCCAAATTGCATGCTATTGCTTATGTGGGAAAAAGGCTTGCAGATGACCGTGACCTGGCAAGCTATGGCATCCAGGAGAATTCGACTCTCTTTGAGATTATCACGCCTCGTAGTAAATGAAATGCCTTGAGTTTGTAAGTAATGAGCGAACAGCATCATAGTTCTGACTTGGCTTTTGAATTAGAAGGAATTTTGAACAGAAAGCTGGAAATTAGTATCTGACATATATGCACCTGATGAAAATTTTCTTGGTTTGTCATTGGTACATCATGCGCAATGAAGGTCCAGTGTATTTCTCTGCTTCCTTTCATTGAATATCTGGAAATCGTATAATATCAGCAGTGCATTATTTTGCGGGTTATTCTGTTTGATCGATGTTTTTTGCGGACAGCTTGATCTTAGATCTACCTATTTCAGTAAAAGCACCCTGGTACTTTTAATTAGCAGCACCAGAGAGAACTTGGAGGGAGGTCTGATTTTTTCATTTAGTAGTTGTTTCATGATTTTTGGAATCAATTTGTACATTTCTTGATTCAATCAGGCTGATTGCATATAATCAATCATTTGGAAAGAAATGTACCCGCAACAATAATGGTAAGACAATGAGTCAAGAAATCTTTTGGGGGCAGATGGTCGGTTATGGTTCGTATACATTGGCAGTACGTATTTAGACACCTTTTCTTGTCTGCAAACTGCAACCTGTAAGAAAGCAACTCTTTTAAAAGTTGAAACCTTGATTACTTGCATTAAGTAACTTCATTAGTTCTAGTCGTATGAAAAATAGGTTTGCTAGTTTACCTGCCTGACTTGTTGATAGGAATTGCAAATGTTGCTTGAGTCTGTTTTTATCCCCACGATTTGTATTTGGGCTGGGACATTCTTAAGCACATGCATTTAGTTTTTGTCGATGGTCAAAACATGGCACCCTCAAGTTGAGCTACATGTCTTGATGCAACTCTGAGCCTGGAAGTCTTTCATTATCTGAGCCTTCGTGCAGTCTTGTGTTCTTTGTGAGCCTACCAAAGTACTTATCTTCCACATGCAAATTTTTAGCAGAAAATGTCCTTAGAACAAGAAACTCAACAAGAGGGACAACCTGGCTAGAAGATTTTGTTCAAGTATTAACAATTTGCATATACACTAATCACTAATGACTTTTTACCCTATCCCTTCTTTGGTCACTTCGGCAACTGCGCTGAGATGATCTGAATCTTCCTTAGTCCTTGTCCATGTTTGGACCCTGATCCATGCTCTGTGAATGAGGATGCATCATTCGAAGGACTTTGCCCCTTTGATCTCAATGTTCACGTTGACCCACCACCAGATGAACCTTTTGATTTTCTCCTCCATGATTGCTTCAACATCATGGCGGCATCATGTGAGGATGACTCTACCCCAAGACCCAAATTCTGCTTTCTTCTAGAATGTTGGGTGGGGCGCGATGATTCTTGAGTTGGGAAATCAGTGGACGCAGCTGATTTGCAGTGCTGCCTCACATGCTTCTTTGCACCAGAGCCCTGCTTGGAAGGTGAGCTCTGAGGTGAGCCAAAACTGGTAGATAGCAGGTGTCTCAGTGAGTCCTGTGCGTCCTTAATGTTTTGCAAGAGCGTCCGGGCTTGCTGCCCCACTTTGCTCCGTCTCTGTTGCAACGACAAGTTTGCACGTAGAGAACAAGATTATTATTCTTCATGCTAATTTTGTTTAACAACGAATGTCATCTGGTCTTTCTAGATGCACTTTGAGGAGGAAATTTGGAACCAACCTTCGGATGCCGAATGTATGGAAGGGTCTGTGGTCTCTCCTAGAGGATCAACCAGCTGCAACGTGAGTTGCAGAGTCGAATGAAACTTGCTCATCTGCATTAGCATGCAGCGAATTAGCTGCTAGTTTGTATGACAGAGACTTCACGAAAGTGATGTCAATGCTTTTTCTTTCAATGTCCTTATGAGTTGGAGCATCCTTGTTTGTATCAATGAATCGTCAAGCAATTCCATGCGAAATGGAAGCTAGTTGTGGGATATCATTAGAATGCATCATGTGGTTGAGTCTCCATAAATTAATCTCTAAATTATTGCGTAATCATGCTTCGCATATTCTTGAACTGATCATCAGACCATCCAACTCTGTGATGCCCAGAAAGATGGAGGCACCAAAACAGAAGGTTTATCAGTGACCATACCCAACTCAGGGCGTTGGCCGAGGGGCCTTCCCATCCGATGTGAGCGACTTGCTTTCCATCCGTGGGAAACCCAATTTGCAATTCTTGCTCCTTTCTGTTGTCTGCAAGATTCAAAATGCCAAACTCTTAATTTCAATCTCTAAGTATCATCATTGTCAAGCTCTTAGAGCAAGCATGTTAATCGATGGTTCTTTCCGCTGAAGGCTTTTGAATCAAGGTGGTGTAATTTCAATCAAGTTTCCCACAATTGATGTGAAAGTAATTTTCTTGTCATGGGATTCCAGATGGAGGGGGATTGGAATAGATACGACTCGCTGTTCCATTAACACGATAACCAGTAGGCGATGAACATTTGTTCTCCAACTTATTGTTGGCGTCAACATACTACTTAACTCATATTCACCGACTCGAAATGGAAAGGGAAACGGAGTCAGGACGCACCAAACATATGTGAAAAACATCTCAGCCCTTTGAGGAGGCCCGTCACTTTCGTCGGCATTTTCTCTGAGAAGTGGTGGTCATTCTAGGATGGCTCCCGAGCTTCAGCTATGAATAGAGGAGGAAGCGTTAAGGAGGCTGGTTAACCATTCCAGTCAAAAAAACAAAGGTTGGATAATATCAGAAAATCAGAAATTTTGTCACACCAAACTCACATGTAGGATTATGGCGAGAATTGTCCTAAAGACACTTGATAAGGACCAACTAGTATCAAAATGATGCCATGGCGAATCTCGGCTCTGTTGAACAGTTAGTCATGAGCAGAAGCTCAGCCATCTTGACATTGCTCTGCCCGACCAGCACAACACCATTCTCTTTTGCTCTAATATAAGGATCGCTAAACGAGTCAGTTTGCAAGATCAAATATGTCAAAGAGCTATGGCAAAGAGGTGGCCACACTCTGAACGTGCACTCATGCTCAAGCCATCAATCTGCGATTATTATTGTTGAGATGTACAAGGAAGAAGGCCATGAGACGAGATCTTATGACTTTTGTTCATCAATAACGAAAATGGAATGACATGTTGCAGACACAATCAGGTTGGAACGTGCTTCTTGTTTCAGTTTTTCCTTTGCCAGTCAATGAAAACCAGTAATATGACCCCGCTTAATTTGGTAAAATAACTCTGCCTAGGTCCAGCCCACCTGCTGGACATCTCCGAGCTACCCCGCCTCATCGAGGAACTCTGTCAGCCTGAATCGCAGCTCAAGACCTAGCTCATCAGGCACAAGCTCATCCGAGAGACTGCATCCCTTGTCCTTTGCTTGCAAGTTATAACTTTTTGGTTCTGTCTATTTAGCATTGTCTCATACTGGTGCGGTGTGCTTGTTTTACCAATAAAGGAGCGCCTTTTTGTGGTCTGGTTCTGAAATGAAAACCAAAAATGCAAAAGTAAAGTGGCCAGACGTTTGCTTGCCAAAGGGGAAGGGAGGTTTGGGATTATAGTAGATTCGCCATGGAATAAAGCTGTCATCATGAAGCTAATATGGCAGTTGCTTGTGGATGCTGGTCCTTAGTAGATTGCTAGGGTGAAAGCTGATGTTTCAAAATAGAAGAGCTTTTGGCAGATTCTTTCCTCTGGTTCTTCCTCTCATATTTGGGGGAAGCTTATTAAACTTGGGGCAGAGATAAAGCCCCTTGTTCAATATGCTGTTTGTGATGGTAAAAGGATCTTCTTATGGTTTGATCCATCACATCCTATGGCGCCATTGCTGGAAAAGTTTTCTTGCTAGATGGTATACAATTCAGGGCTTTCACTGCAAGCTATAGTAGCATATATAATCACGAATGGAAACTGGGTGTTGCCGATTGCAAGATCAGAGGTTTCCCTTGATTTAGTCAGCCCTATGGGGTGTCGTATATTCTTATCCATGGCAGGCGGATCAGGTGGTTTGGAAGGCAGCTTCTTCAAAGAAATTTGCAGGTAATAGTGCATGGAGCAGCATAAGAACTTCAGCAATGAAAGTGGCATGGCACAAATTAATATGGTTTACTCCAAACATGCCAAAGCATAGTTTGATCTGTCAGCTTGCTATATTGGATGAACTCTCAACAAAGGAGGTATGCTGGTATAAACAACAATCGTGGTTTGTGTAATGCATGTCTCAAATCCAGAAATCATTTGTCCACAGAATGTGCCGTTGCTAAGGAGGTTCAGAGAAAGATTCATGCTGTGTATGGATTTACTAAAGTTGGGTTCAGCTGGTACTCGGAGTCGAAGTGGGCATGTAGTACTTGGAAAGGCAAATCCATCTCAAATATTGATGTTTAAAGTGGCTTGGTATGTTGCATGGCAGTAGCTTTGTGTTTTCTAGCTATATTGCTTTCTCTAAGATCCATCTTGATGTTTTTTATGGGCAAAGAGATTTGAAGATTAGTGAAACCGGCATCTTCACACCATGTGGAGATTTGTGGAGCTTGGAGGTTGATGTAAAGTGAGGCTTGTTGCTGCATTTTGGTTCCTCTTGAAGCAGATTTACTTTGGTTTGTTTATGAATCAATAAAACTAGAAAAGAGATTTCTATTTAGCTCCATCATATTTTTTTCCGTTTTTCTCTTTTATGATGATTTGACCCTCCAAAACAGCAAAAGCAGTAAAAAAGCAAGAAGCATGAGGAGAAGGTAACTTCTCCAACCCCTCCCTCTCTTTCTTCTTTGCTAAGCAATCGAACTGAATATGCAAGCGAACTGAATATGCAAGCGAAACCACCACGCTTTCTATTTGCTTCCTCAAATGCTTTTGGATTCGAGACTCAAAACCTAAACCTCACATCCTGAGTATTAGGAAGTTTTGAGAAATTTGAGGATCGGGATTTAATTTGGAGATTTTAAGAATTATGATTAAATTTAGAAAATTTGAAAATTGAGTTCGAACAATTTTGGATGAAGATGTCCTTATCCATGATGCAAAGAGTGGCACCTGAGACACACGTGGACAAATTCAAAAGTTTTCTTTTCTTTTTTTTTTTTTTTTTTTGCGATACTCTCCACTTTGAAAATTACTTTGGAAAAAAATTGGACCCGCTGAAAATTTCTATTTATTTTTTTTAGTTTTATGAAACGACCCTTTGGAAAAAGGCAAAAATACAGTACTAATGAATGCCTTTTGTTTTGTCGCCCCTACTATTTACAAGTAAGGGAGAGGAAGTGGACGTGTTTTTCATCGTTCTGCTCCAACGTTCTGCTCCAATGGCTGCTTCGCCTTCTCAACTTCCACGCTCCGTGCCTCCAAATACTGAAGAAGAAGTTCTCTCTCTCTCTCTCTCTCTCTCTCTCTCTCTCTCATGTACTTTTCGTGGTTCTTTGGTCCTCGATTTCTTAGTATTTTCATGAGGGTCTTCGAGATTTCTTGCTTTTGACGAGAAGTGAGGACATGTCGTGTTCTTCCCGTGTTTTTCTCAACTGGGTCCGGCCTGAAGGAGGTAAACTAGAGAAGGCAAGACGATGTAGTGGAAACGAAACATCTCTTTGGCGGAACGCCTTGTTGAAACTGGAAAATCAGTGCGATCGGGATTTTTTTTTTCTTTTTTGTGTTGTCGTTCCGTTAGAGATATTTTCTTGGTGGAGTCCTAGTTTCAAGCCAGTGGCTAAGTTGATACCTGGAAAAACGTTTAGAGGCTTTGTGATTGACTTGCTGTTCAAAACAGATACCCGGTTCTTTCTCGGTTCTCTCAGGTTTTTTTCAACTTTGTTCATTCTATGGATGTTGATTGGATTCTCAGTTTGTCGCCATCTTCGGAACCCCATTTGTTTTTGTTTTTTTTCTTTTTTTGTTGCTTAGTTGAATCTATACTTGAAGATCACCAAGACAGTGGCCCTGAGAGCTAGGAGAGATTCGACCGTGAAGCATATTAAAGCGTCGATTCAGGACAAGGAACAAATTGATGAACGTAGTCAGGAGCTTTTTTTTGGAGGCAGTCATCTCGAAGATGGAAAAAGACTAGTTGATTATGGCATCCATGGTGACTCCACGCTCCATCTCATCCTTCGGGACTCGACTAGGATTACAGTAAATGTCGAGATCTCATCCACCCAGAAAAACTTGCTGGTCGAAGCGAGGCGTCAGGATACCGTCCGAAATGTTAAACTGATGATTCAAGCCAAGGAAGGGATACGGCCAGATGAGTTCACTCTGGTATTTGGTGGAAAGGTGCTTGTGGAGGACAGGACCCTCGCCTCGCTCGACTTGCTGCCAGAACCCACATTTCATTTGGTTTACCATCCCAAAGATGATGTGTCAGTTATTGTCGACACATCCAGTCGCAGAGTCACATTAGGTGCTAAATCTTGGTACACTGTGCGTGATGTCAAAGCCATAGTTGGAGCAATGATGTCAGCACAGGTGATGAGTTCGGACATGGTCTATCAGGGGAGACAGCTTGAGGATCACGCAACCTTAGCTTGTTACAACATTGCGGATGGCTCTGTCTTACAATTGGTGTCTCCCTCTGCTCCATTTCAGATATTTGTCAAGTGCTGGAATGATAAGACTGTTGTTCTTCAGGTTTGCAGGTCTGACACGGTCAAGGAAGTGAAGAACAAGCTTCGTCATAAGCTGCAGGTGTGTATGCCAGCCAAACGGCACTATATTTCTTATGTGGGAAAAAGGCTGGCTGATGATCTTGACCTGGCGAGTTATGGTATCCAGGAGAATTCGACACTCTTTGAGATGATCTCGCCTCATAGTAAATGAAATGCCATGAGTTTGTAAGTACTGAATGATCAGCGTCCTAGTTCTGACTTGGCTGCTGAATTAGAATGAACTTTGAACAGAAAGTGGGAAATTAGTGTCTGACATTTATGCAACTGATGCTAATTTTCTTGGTATGTCATTAGTACATCATGTGCGATGAAGGTCTAGTGTATATCTCTGCTTCCCTACATCGAATATTTGCACATTGTAGAATCACAGCAGTACATTATATTTCCGTTTATTCTGTTTGATCAATGTTGCTTGCTGAAAGCTTAATCTTAGACCTACCTATTTCAGTAGAAGAACCCTGGAATACTTCTATTTTTTATTAGCAGCACCCAAGGGAACTTGGAGGTAGGTCTGGTTTTTCTATTTAGTAGTTGTTTCATAGTTGCTAAGATTTTCTGGAATCGATTTGTGCGAGCAAATGTTTGAGCACATGATGGTTTTCGTATATCTGATTGCACATAATCATTATTTGGAAAGAAATGTACCCACAACAGTAATGGTAAGACGAAGAGTAAAGAAATCTTTTGCGGGCAGGTGATCAGTCATTGTTCGTATTCACTGGCAGTATGTATTTAGACACCTTTTCTTGTCTGCAAATAGCTATCTATAAGAAAGCAACTCTCTTTAAAGTTGATACCCTGATTACTTGTGTTAAGTTACTTCATTAGTTCTTGTCAAATGAAAAATGGGTTTGCTAGTTTACCTGCCTGACTTGTTGATAGAAGTTGCAAATGTTGCTCGAGTGTGTTTTTAGCCCAGGATTTGTATTTGGGCTCGGGCAATCTTAAGCACGCACCTTTAATTTTTGTCAATGGTCGAAACACGGCACCCTTAAGTTGAGCAACATGTCTTGATGCAAGTGTTCTCTGAGAACCTACCAAAGTATCCATCTTCCACTTAAGCAAATTTTTAGCAGAAAATGTTCTTAGAACAAGAATCTCAACAAGAGAGACAACCTGGTTTTTGGAAGATTTGGTCCATGTCTTTACAATTTGCATGTACACTAATCACTTTTCACCCTTTCCCTTCTTCGGTCACTTCGGTAACTGTGCTGAGATGACTCTGAATCTTCTTTAGTCCTTGTCCATGCTCGGACCCTGATCCATGATCTGTCAATGAGGATGCATCATTTGAGGGACTTTGCCCTTTTGATCTCAATGTTCTCATAAGGACGTGGCTAATTTGTGGTGCCGCCTCAGATGCTTCGTTGTGCCGGAGCCATGCTTGGAAGGTGAGGGTGAACCAAAGCCGGTAGATAGTAGGTGTCTCTGTGAGTCCTGTGGGTCCTTAACGTTTCGCAAGAGCAAGTCCTGGCTTCCTGCCCCAGTTTGCTTCATATCTGTTGCAACGACAAGTTTGCACATAAAGAACAAGATTAGCGTTATTTGTGCTAAATGTGTTAACAATGAATAATCTTTTGTTGATTCTAGATGCATTTTTTAGGAGAAAATATAGAACCAACCTTTGGGATTGGATGGAAGGGTCTGTGGTCTCTCCCAGAGGATTTACTGGCTGCAACATGAGTTGCTGAGTCGAATTGAACTCGCTCATTGGCATTATCATGCAGAGTGTTAGCTTCTGCCCTATGCTTATCTTCACGATCATGCTTAATTAAACGATTATTATGAAAAAGACTTCATGAAAGTGATCTCAATGCTATTTCTTTCAATGTACTCCTTAGTAGCATCCTTGTTTGTATCAAATCGGCAAGAAGTGATTCCATGTGAAATGGAAGCTGGTTTCGGGATATCATTAGAATCTGTCATGCAGTTGAGTCTCCATAAGTTAATCTCTAACTAATTGCATAATCATGCTTTGCATATTCTTGAACTGATCATCAGACCATCCAAATCTGTGATGCCCAGAAGTATTGGCAGAGGGGCCAATACTTCCCATCTCGAGACAGGAGGTTTAGCAGTGATTGTGTCGAGCATCTGTGGGAATATGAGCGACGTGCAGTGATAATTCCCAACTCGGAGCATTGGCAGAGGGGCCTTCCCATCCTATGTGAGCGACATGCTTTGCATCTGTGGGGAAACCCAATTTGCAATTCTTGCTCCTTTTTGTTGTCTGCACAATTCATAATGCCAAACTCTTACGAATTTCAATCTCTAAGCATCATCGGTTGTCAAGCGCTTAAGAACAAGCATGATAATCAATGTTTCTTTCCGCTAAATGCTTTTGAATCAAGGTGCCGTGATTTCAATAAAATTTCCAAAAATCGATGTGAGTGTAATTTTCTTGTCATGGGAGTTCAGATGTATGGGGATTGGATTAGATACGAATTGCTCTAACTTATCTTTGGTGTCGACGTACTAGTTAACTCATACTCACAGCCTCGAAATGCAAAGGGAACAGAGTCGAGACACACCAAATGTATGCAAAATACATCTTAGGCCATTGAGGCGGCCCTTCACTTTCGTTGGCATTTCCTCTGCGCAACGGTGGTCTTTTTAGGATGGCTCCCGAGCTTCAGCTATGAATAGAGGAAGAAGCGTCAAGGAGGCCGCTTAACCATTCCAGACAAAAAAAAAATGTGAACGATATCAGAAAGTTTTCTCGGACCAAACTCACGTGTAGGATGATTGTGTCGAGCATTGTCCTAATGACACTTGTTAGGAAGCAACTATGAACATCGTTCAATGCATATTAAAACTCAGTAAATATTGAGAACATATGTTATGGCATTAAAAAATAAGCTATTTTTCTTCAAGATGAATGATGTGGTCACGTTCTACGTGTTTTTTTATGAAAAAAGAAGGAAAAAATCCCTCCAAGTTACAGATAAAGCTTATAGAGGCACATCATCATCACCAAATGATGACTATATTTTTCTTCAACACCGACCACCTCGAGAACAAGCTCGTCCAAGAGACTGCGTCCCTTGTCCTATGCTTGCAAGTTATAACTTGTTGGTTCTGTCTGTACAAAGCATTGTTTCATACGGGCGTGGTGTGCTTGTTTTACCAATGAAGGTTATTAAGGCTATAGAGAGTTGCTCTAGTGCCGTTCAGTGTAAAGGTTCTATGAGGAAGACAAAAAATGCATAAGTGGCT
This sequence comes from Syzygium grande, assembly GCA_024733475.1. NCBI lineage: Eukaryota > Viridiplantae > Streptophyta > Magnoliopsida > Myrtales > Myrtaceae > Syzygium > Syzygium grande. The sequence goes on along the minus strand of JAMXDD010000005.1, from coordinate 17,874,994 downwards.
CGTTGTTTGCTCGCCAAAGGAGATAGGTTTGGGATTAAAGCGGATTCTCCAATGGAATAAAGCTGTCATCATGAAGCAACTATGGCGGTTGCTTGCGGATGCTGGTCCTTTGTGGATTGCTTGGGTGAAAGCTTGTACTTCAAAATAGAAGAGCTTTTGGCAAATTCACTCCTCTGGTTCTTCCTCTTAATTTAAGGGAAGCTTCTTAAACTCGGGGCAGAGATAAAGCCCTCTGTTCAATATGCTGTTTGTGATGGTAAAACCATCTTCTTATGGTTTGATCCACCGCATCCTATGGCGCCATTGCTGGAAAAGTTTTCTTGCTAGAATGTATACAATTCGAGGCTTTCATTGCAATCTAAAGTAGCATATGTAATCACGGATGGAAACTGGATATGGCCGATTGTATAGGAATTACCCTCGATTCAATCTGCTCTATAAGGTGTTGTGTATTCTCATCCATGGCAGGCTGATCAGGTGTTTTGGAAAGCCGCTTCTTCAAATAAATTTTCAGGTGATAGTGCATGGAGCAGCATAAGAACTTCAGCAAGGAAAGTGGCACGGCACAAATTAATATGGTTTACTCCAAACATGCCAAAAGCATAGTTTCATCTGATAGCTTGCTATATTAGATGGACTCTCAGCAAGTGCAGCACAAAAGCAAGAAGCATAAGGAGAAGGTAACTTCTCCAATCCTCTCTCTCTTTCTTCTTCACGAAGCAATCGAACCAATCATGCAAACAAACTGATCACAACTTCAATGTGCATCCTGAAACACTCTCAGACTCGAGATCCGAACCTCACCTATGTGTGAGGAAGTTTAAGAAATTCGGAGATTTGCATTTTGTTTAAAGATTTTGGGGATTGTGATTAAATTTGAAAAATATGAAAAAATGAGTTCAAACAAAAAAAAAACAATTTTGGACAAAGATGCCCCTTTCCATGGAGCAAAGAGTGGCACTTGACACATAATTGTCCGGCAAAAGACCTATACCTTATTATGAAAGTATAATCCTAAAATTTTTCACGAAAGTACAATCAAGTCATAAAACTTTTAGAAAGTACAATCGAGTTCTAAAACTTCTCAATTTAGTCCAATCAAGATCTCACTTTTCGAAAAATTTAGGACTCGATTGCACTGGAAATTGCACTTTCCTGATAAGTTTTAGGACTTACAATTTATCCATTGAATCAACAACCCTTCGTCAAAGGAAGCGCTTCTCTTTCTCTCTGCACTTCTTTTATTTTTTTTTGGTCGAAAGTGCTTCCTGCCCATTTCATTTAAGTAGATGAAGTAAAAAGGAACAACCCAAATGGGTTCCCGCCAAACCGGTGGGGTTAAACATAAAGAAAGGCAATACATGAAAGCGAGGCCCGGCGATCTTGGATACGTACCTTCAACATCCCCATGACTGACTCAACTGAGGTTCTGTGATCCGACTCCACTTCCGCTTTGATTTTCTCTCCGCACTTTGTTTCTGCCTTGTGGGCGATCATTTGATCTCAATCCATGGATATGGTTACCCATGAGCGATGCATCTTTCCCTTTGATGTGAGTAGTCTGAATTCCAGTGCTACATCTTGGAGAACTTGGAGTCAATCCCTGACGATCACTACGGACTCTTGAGAACAATAGTTCGATGCTTAAGGTTCCTCTGATGGTGGGGTTGCGCTCGAAGCTTTACCCGTTGCTTCGCCGTCTCGACTTCCACCATAAGAGGTTCTTTCTCTCTCTCTGTCTCTCTCTCTCTCTGGGGTCTCATGTTCGTTTCGTCCTTTTTTGGGTTCTTGATTTCTTGGTATTTTCATTAGGGTTTCGACATTCTTGCTTTTGACGAGAAGTGAGGACATGGTCATGTTTTTCCCCATCCTTGTTGAAACTGGAAAATCAGTGCAATCTAGGAATTCTTTTCTTTTTCTTGTTCTATTTGGTTGATGAAGATCTAGTTTCAAGCCAGTGGGTTAATTTTATCTGGAAAAGAAATCAGAGGCTTTGTGATTGACTTGTGAAGGTCTAGTTTTGAGCACTTGCTGTTCAAAACAGGCACCCATATATGTCTCACCAATTCTTTCGGGTTTTTGATGTTGATTCTATTTGCGGTTTGTTCTCATCTTGGGAACCCCATATCTTGTTTTGGTGCCATAGTTGATTCTAGACTTGGAGATCACCAAGAGACTGGCCCTGAAAGTTAATAAAAACTGGACCGTGGAGCTTGTCAAAGCATTTATTCACGACAAGGAACTAATCGACGTTGAACATAGTCAGCAGCTTTCTTTTGGAGGGAGGCCTCTCGAAAATGAAAAAAGACTAGTTGATTATGGAATCCATGGTCGCGCCACGATCCATGTCATCCTTCAGGACTCGGCTAAGATGACAATAAATGTGCAAATGTTATCGACTCAGAAAAACTTGCTGGTCGAAACAAGGAATTGGGATACCATCCAAGATGTTAAATCGATGATACAAGCCAAGGAAGGGATTCTGCCTGATGAGTTCAATCTGTTTTTCAGTGGAGAGGTGCTTGCAGAGGACAGGACCCTCGCACCGCTCGACTTGCCATCAAAGCCCACATTTTATTGGGTTTTAAATCCCAAAGAACATTTTGACATGCCCAGTCACAGTAGATGCTAAGCTTTGGTTTACTATGGGTTAAGTCAAAGCTATGGCCATAGCAAAGATGTCTGCGCAGGTCATGAGCTTTCATATGGTCTATCAAGGGAGCAGCTTGAAGATCACATGGCCTTAGCTTATTACAAAATTGCGGATGGCACTGTGTTACAATTGGTGTCTCCCTATGCTCCATTTCCGATATTTGTCGAGTGCGGGAATGGTAAGACTGTTGCCCTTGAGGTTTGCAGGTCAAGGAAGTGAAGAACAAGCTTCTTCGTAAGCTGCAGGAGAGTGCGCTGGCTAAATTGCATGATATTGCTCATGTGGGACAAAGGCTTGCTGATGACTGTGACCTGGCGAGCTATCACATCCAGGAGAATTCAACTCTCTTTGGGATTGTCTCGCCTCATAGTAAATCAAAGGCGTAGAGTTTGTTAGTACCGAGTGAACAGCATCATAGTTCTGACTTGGCATTTGAATTAGAAGGAATTTTGAACAGAAAGCTGGAAATTAGTATCTGACATTTATGCACCGGATGCTAATTTTCTTGTTATGTCATTAGTACATCATGTGGGATGAAGGTCCTGTGTATATCTCTGCTTCCTTACATTGGATATCTGGACATCCAAGAATCACAGCAGTACATTATATTGCTGGTTATTCTGTTTGACCAATGTTGTTTGCTGAAAGCTTGATCTTTGACCTACCTAATTCAGTAGAAGCACCCTGAAAAACTTCTACTTTTGATAAGCAGCACCAGAGAGAACTCGGAGGTAGGTTTGGTTTTTTCATTTAGTAGTTGTTTCGTGATTGTTAAGAATTTTGTTAAGAATTGCTGGAATCAATTTATGCGAGCAAAAGTTTGAGCACACGATGGTCTTCTTATATATGATTTTGGATATCATTGTTTGGAAAGAAATGTAGCCACGACAAAAGTGGTAATACGATGAGTCAAGAAATCTTTTGCGGGCAGATGGTCGGTTATTGTTTGTATTCACTGTCATTATGCATTTAGATACCTTTTCGTGTCTGTAAACTGCGATCTATTTAGAAAACAACTCTTTTATAAGTTAACAGCTTGTTTACTAGCATTAAGTTACTTTGCTAATTATTTTCCCAATGAAAATTGGGTTTTACTAGTTTACCCGCCTGACTTGTTGATAGGAGTTGCGAATGTTGTGTGTTTGGGCCCGTGCAATCTTAAGCACACACATTTAGTTATTGTCAATGGTTGAAACATGGAACCCTCAAGTTGAGCTAAATGTCTTGATGGAAGTGCGAGTCTAGAAGTCTTTCATTATGTGAGCCTTTGAGTGCTCTTGTGGTCTTCGTGAACCTACCAAAGTATCCATCTCCATTGACCCAAGCTTTAGCAGAAAATGTCCTTAGAACAAGAAACTCAACAAGAGAGAACCTGGTTTCGGAAGATTTTGTTCAAATCTTTACAATTTGCATATACACTAATCACTAATCACTTTTCACCCTTTCCCTTCTTCGGACACTTCAGTAACTGTGCTGAGATGACTCTGAATCTTCTTTAGTCCTTGTCCATGTTCAGACCCTGATCCATGCTCTGTCAATGAGGATGCATTATTCGAAGGACTTTGCCCTTTTGATCTCAATGTTCTCGTTGACCCACTACCAGATAAACCCTTTGATTTCCTCCTCCGTGATTGCTTCGACACCAAGGTGGCATCATGTGAGGACGACTCTACCCCAAGACCCAAATTCTGGTTTCTTCTATAATGTCGGGTGGAGCGCAATGATTCTTGAGTTGGGGCATCAGCAGATGTGGCAGATTTGCGGGGCCGCCTCAGATGCTTTGTTGCATTGGTGCCACGCTTGGAAGTTGAGCTCTGAGGAGAGCCAAAGTTCGTAGATAGTAGGCTTCTCGGTGAGTCCTGTGCGTCCTTAATGTTTCGCGAGAGTGAGTCTGGGCTTCCTGCCCCAGTTTGCTTCATATCTGCTGCAACGACAAGTTTGCACATAGAGAACAAGATTATTGTTATTTGTGCTAAATGTGTTAACAATGAATAATATTTTGGTGATTCTAGATGCATTTTTTAGGAGGAACTGTGGAACCAACTTTCCGATGCCGATTGGATGGAAGGGTCTGTGGTCTCTCCCAGTGGATCAACTGGCTGCAACGTGAGTTGTGGAGTCGAATCAAACTCATTCATCTGCATTAGGATGCTGAGTATTAGCTTCTGCCCTGTGGCTAATGAAACGATTATTATGACAGAGACTTCAGGGAAGTGATCTCAATGCTATTTCTTTCAATGTCCTCATTATTAGATGGAGCGTCCTTGTTTGTCTCAGTGAATTGTCAAGAAGCATTACCATGGGAAATGGTGGCTGATTTTGGAATATCATTTAAATGCATCATGTATATGAGTCCCCACAAGTTAATCTCTATAAAATTGCCTAATCGTTCTTCGCATATTCTTTAACTGATCATCAGACCATTCAACTCTGCAATGCCCAGAAAAATGGAGGCACTGACAGAAGAGGAGGTTAAGCAGTGACCATACCCAACTCGGGGCGTTGGCGGAGGGGCCTTCCCATCCGATGTGAGCGACGTGCTTTACATCCGTGGGAAACCCAATCTGCAATTCTTGCTCCTTTTTGTTGTCTGCACGATTCAAAATGCCAAACTCTTAATCAGTTTCAATGTTTACGTATCATCGGTTGTCGAGTGCTTAACAAGCATGATAATCGATGTTTCTTTCCGCCAAATGCTTATAAATTGACGTGGTGTGATTAAACTCAAGTTCCCCCAATTGATGTGATAGTAATTCTCTTGTCATGCGACTTCAGATGAAGGGAAACTGGATTAGATATAAATCGACGTGGAAATTATTGTTGGCGTCGACATACTGCTTAACTCATATTCACCGACTCAAAATGGAAAGGGAAACGGAGTCGGTACGTACCAAATATTTGCGAAATACATCTCAGGCCCTTGAGGAGGCCCTTCACTTTCGTCGGCATTCCCTCTTAGAAGCGATGGTCGTTCTAGGATGGCGCCGGAGCTTCAGCTATGAATAGAGGTGGAATCGTTAAGAAGGCTGGTTCACCATTCCAGACAAAAGAAACAAAGGTTGGATAACATCAGAAAATCAGAAAGTTTTGTCACACCAAACTCACATGTATGATTATATCGCGAAAACGCCAAGGCGATCTCGGCTCTGTCGGACAGTTTGTCAGGAATAGAAGCACGGCCATCTCGACATTGCTCGGCACGACCGGCAAAACACCATTCTCTTCCGCTAATCTAAGGATCACTAATTAGGCTTGGTTTTGCGAGATCAAAAATGTCGAAGGGTTGGCGGTGGAAGAGGCGGTCGCGCTCCGAAGATGCGTTCCTAATGCTCGAATTGGTCGATCCGCGACAAGACGAGTTCTTATGACTCCTTTCGTTCATCAAAAACGAAGATGGAATGACATGTTGCAGACACAATCTTGGTTGGGACGCGCTTGTTTGTTCCAATCTTTTGCTGTGCCAGTCAATCAAAACCAGTAATTTTGACCCCGATTAATGGGGCAAATCAAGGTTAAACAGAAACCAGAGATGCCAAAAGTTCTCTATATTTAGGGAAGGGGTGGTTGAACGGGTCTCTGAGAAAAGCGCGGGAACAACGGTTGGACAGGTGGTTATCCATCTAAGAAAGCTTGTGTTGCCGGCGCGTGCCCTGCGTGACTTACGACGAGGGGAAAGGATAGCTAAGGGGCTCGGAACAGCACCGTCTCACGGTCCATCGATCGCTGAATGCGAAACTCTTAGTTCCTTCTTTGTGTCGAGAGAATGGGAAATATACTGCACTTAATATCTAAGATGAAAGCAATGTGATGCTCCAAAAGCACCTAATAATCGTTCAACCGAGGCTCTGGATTGTTATGAGAATATCATCGGGCACGTCATTGCTGGAAGGCGAAAACATTAGATTAGCGTGAATTCTGGTACGTTCATATCCGGGGAAACAATATATGATTAGCTAGATTGAATTTGTGCGAGAGTCGTCGAATAGATCCATGCTATTTAGTATCAAGTATAACAGTGAAATAAGCTAATGATCAAGAATTATTCTCGTACTATCTTTGCAAACTATTGTTCTAATTGTGAGCCAAGCGGATTTCGATGGCAACATGCAATTTTCAGTTCAATTTCCTTTGAGGGTCTCTTTTATAAGTCAGCATTCAGTGGCTACAGAAAGTCAGATGTGTAATGGCTTACACTGTAAAGTTATAGAATGTATTATTAGTCCCATTCTCAGTTAATTCAAATCTGTTATCTGGTAAGCTGGTTATTCATTGTTCAAAATCACTTTTAAATTCAATTTAAGTAGATTTCCTGAGATTTACAAGGCTAAGGGCAGTTGCTAAGATTAAAATCAACAATGTATCGCATGGCGAATAAACCTAAGAAAAGAGAAGGAATTTGTCCATTTTTCGGGATCTCAGAGGCAAGCGCGGAAACATATAAGAACCTATAAAGCTAATGAACCACAAGACAAGCACGGGAACGAACGTTCATCCTCGTTATAAGTTTAGTAATTTACGAAAGGAGATTTCGGCCTTTCCAGCAGAACAAAAACAGAAAGATCTTTCCTCCATCCCATGTTTTTATGTCGAAATAAGAAGAATTGACTTCTTCTAACAGAAGCCATGTCTTGGACATTATCACATCAATGGCTTTTCTATGTCCTCTTTAGGGACTAATCTCCCGTCACACCTTGTCGTGATCAAGGGCTCAATCTGTCATAGAATGTTACGACGCTAGGCGTCGGAATTATGATAAGCATAAACCCTGGTTATGCCGAGGCATGACGACAGCACCCTTGTTTAAGGGCTTTTCTATGGTCCCAGGAGTCTTTAGGCAAGACGATACGAGGACATTTTATGTAGAAGAATTAATGAAAAATTAGCTAAAAGTGCATCAGAAGTTTCTGACCAAACATAATGCTTACGGTGTTTTGCGAAATGGGTCGCGGTCTCAGCCTCTCACATTCAAATGCGAACTCTAGTGTTCCCTTCCAAACAAGCTAGCCGTAGAAAAAAATACAGCAGATGGTTAGAATATAAGCTTAAGTTCTAAATTCCACAGTCTCCTGCAGTAGTCCGCAACCTTCCCAAATTAATATGAACTGCGTTCAACCACTGATAGTATATTATATGTAGATTGAAATGCAATGCATGGACGGGGACAGACATGAGTGTGCCCGAAGCAGGCCGCCCTTGGAAGGTTTGATTCATTACGAGGCTTTCAGATTGTCCAAGCCAACACTAGCCTGTGTAAACAAAGTATATACGTATTAGTGGACAATCTTGAGAGGCATTGAAAGCTAAACCAATAGATACAACAACATTGACGCCATAAAAGTTGCAAAATAGGGGGAACAAAGACCATGTTTTATTAACATAAAAGATAGATATAGGGGAGACCCAAATCTACATCAAACCAAATGCTAACATCATGTCCTCCTGTTTTCACATTATTCCTCTTTATTTGATGTATTATATAGTTAATTTGTCGAGAGATGTCTTCGAGAAGTTATTAGTATATATGCAAAAGTGAAATTAGCCATACTCGACAACGAAAATGTAAAGATAGAGGAGAAAGAATGACTATGGGTCCAGCCACTTTTTGTCACTTGCAGTGCCCTATCTTAGTGCCTCAATCATATGTCAACTATATGCGACACAATAAGAAATATAATAGCAAATCAAGAAATTCCATCTGAAACATTTTACCAGAAACTTGTGATTCTCTTTCAAAAGAGGAGAAAAGGTACTGCAGAATTGCTCCATGTCAGCATTCACGTCACCAGAGCCGCCTATCACATCCATGAACTTCTTCCTATCAGGAGCAAGTTTCATGGCAACCTGTAATTCCCAGTACCCATATAAGAATAAACTTAGTAACAAAAAAATCCTGATCCAAATTGACAAGAGGGTTTTCTTCCTAAATTATGGATAGAGTATCTTTTCACGGTCCACAAAATGTTCAAGTCTTCATTTTCATCACCAGCTCAACCACAACATACAGACTTCAAAGATTTCACAGGATCCCTGGGATGTCTAAGTTGATAGCAAGGGTTTACTGTGTATCTTGAAGCCAGAGAATAAACAAATGTTGCAGAACAACAATTAACATGCAATACCTTTTTTTTCTTTTGGCAAAAATAGATCGAGGAACTTCATAGGAAAGAAAGACTCGAATCCTAAGTTTTTCCAAATGATGCAACGCTTGATGACCAGATAACCATTTGACATTTTACGTTGATGTTATTCAAAAGAGTAATTTTTCACGAGGTGTAGTAAGTATTGGTATGGCATAAAGACAGTACAGTGAAACTTGATCTTGCAAGCCAGCCATGCCACATTTTGAGAGTCTTCCCATAAGAATCAGAGCAAGCTTGTGACATCGTCCAATCAGGATGAGTAAGCAAGTTGCGAAACAGTTCAACCAGAAAATCCATGGCTCTGTATATAAGCATAATGTGAGCAAGTCAACATGCGAACTGAAAAATACAGGTGATTGAACAATGGGTAGCTTTCTTGAAGGTTTGAAGACGACTGGTGGTCTAAAAAGGAATTCATTAACAATGCAAAACTGGAAATGATACTGAGGAAAAGCCCCCGAGAAAGGTCCAAAAAAAGCTAGCTGGTAATGATATAATGTGTTATGGTAATATTTTTAATTCTTGAAATGGAAACCTTTCCAATTTTTCTTCTGACTGGAAGCTGTTCTGCGGGTATTCAAGTATGGAACTTTTCCTCTTTTTTAGAAAAGGCCTATTACAGTAAGCATCGAAACAAACTTACTATTTTAATTTTTTTTCCTAACTACTTCTTCTCCAAAAATTGAATGAGAATACCAAGTGTATCGTAGTATTATTAACTTATGGCAGAATTACAAGCTGGCAAATAATTGAGCCAGTGATCTTTTAATGACCCAAAGACAATCTGATGAAGCAATTAGGTGCATGAATAAATAGAATGGACCTTGAAAGCCATTAACAATTCTCTAGCAACAATACTCTGTATAGCAATTCTACTATGGTTTAGAGAACATACGATTATCCAGACTTTTGTCTTTCAAAATTTATGACGTACAATAAGTCAAAGGTGTTTTGGCATAATTGTTCAACATCATTTTTGCTAGATTGCAAAGAGTTTCAGAATAAACACACCAAACCAGCACTTAAACATGTCACATAACTATTCTTTGAAAATATTTACTGTGAGGTGCAAGCACGCACTAGTATGCACAACCATGTGTAGTTCAATCACAATTTTGTCAGATCTTCGAAGTTGCAAAGTCCATATTCTTGGAATTAATCACCTTAAATTTCAAAACAGTTCACTGTCTTACTTTTCAGAGTATGCAGGAGAATCTCTGAACTTCTCTTTCTAATCAGCTTGCTTATCGGTTGTCACCAGTTTAAAAATTTCGACCATCTTTCCATTTTATCCACTGACCCTTAAGCCTGAACCAAATAAATCAATTCTTATGCTATGTACCTTGTCAACCAAAGAAGTCCACCTATGCAACCGGAGGATGCCTTCGCTGTTTTAGCTTCAACCTCTACTCGTACCAAACTGTACAAGAGTTTGAATTGAGATGGATTGGATTCATACTTAGCTTCCAGCTTCTACAAGCAAATTAACAAGGCATGAGGTCATTTCAACAAGTACTTGACAAAGAGAGGTATCAGATCGCACTTGCTCACATAAGTACAAGAGAACTGAGAATATGAACTCAAGAAAATTGTCCTCTAAAATGACAATTGTCTGTACTAGATACCATAAAACCAATAAATATCAATTCAATTGCAGCCGGATACTTCAACAAGCACCTCACCTCTTTATGGCAAAATATCATAAAGAAAGGAAAATGGAGATTGTGCAAGCAAGGGATGTCACTAGCAAATTTCATTGGACAAGTGCATAACATTGTTCTAATAATATCCACTGAAAAATTTACAAAACAGAACAAAGAGAAGTTGTTCTTACTGATATATTTCCACCAATGTCAGATTTAACCAGTGCCATAGCAGCACCAAACTTTTCTGAAAAACAAAAAGGTAAATCCATATATTAGAAAGCTCTCCATGGCGAATCACAACGCTTTAAATGTAGAGACTATGACAAAACAAGTGTACATGTGACAATATGTTTTGTGCACAATGGACCTCAATGCTTCTTAAGTGCAACATTCAAAATTCTAAAAATCTTTAGGTACATGAGAAGGATGCAGAGCAGTCGGAAAAAAAGAAATAAGCATAGTGCCTTCTGCAAAAGCAAATGACCAGCTATGCAATTAGTGCTTCTTGTATGCGGTTCTTTATCAAGACAACTGTATCTACCATCAGCCTGATTGGAATTCAGCTTAATTTATACCTATTTAGTATAAGAACAATGTTTACACTTGGAAGTATCTCAGAAACCATAACGCCTGAGCGTGAGAATAACTATGGTGATGGAAGTTAGCTTGTAGCAGGATCTCACGATGATAGTACAAGGAGAATATGCAGTACGAAAACAGCTCACTCAATTTTTTATATGCAATCTGAGTACTTATCAATGCCAAGCCTTTCATTTATAGTTTCTCTACAGCTTTGAATTTCCTAGTAAATTTGTGCATTACCCTGTAATTTCACGCTCATTTACACGAAGTCTAAAAAGTTTATGAATGAGTTTCTGCATGAGAAGTCCCTAATCAGGTTTAGTATAATGCAACTCTCGACCGGAACGGATGACCTACTTTTCAAGCTGAATCATGATAAGGACTCACCAATGACGGGCAATATCAGTTTGCACACATCAAGAAAAGGCTTGGTCAGCATCTCCCCTTCTTCTGACTTGACGTGCTTCATGCCCTCCAATGAGGGAGCAAAAATGGTTCCCTCCATGTCCAAGCCGACTGCCCAAGCAGAGAAAAGGAGGCATGAATAATAGTTTCAGCAATCACACAACCAAGCTTCACTCGGGCATTAATTTCCACGTGATACAGTAGGATACTGCACCGTGCAAAGTATATCCATCTTTAAAACTTGACAAAATAACCAAAGGAGGTGATGTTCACAATAATCATAGCAAGTGCACAATGGGATGACCAAGAAAATACCATATGAACGAACGATTCGATGCCAACCCATATGAGTCTCAGATCACAAACGCCCACAAGCATTCGGCTTTTCCATCCACGAAATGGATGTATCAGGAGGAATTACAAGAAAACAGAGAAACGGGACCCTGTAGTGCACGGATCGCAGAAACAAGAAACACCCACGAGCCAAAACAATGAGAAACTCCAAGTCATTCATGTAAATCTCAAGATCACTCCAACGCGATGCTACAGACGAGACTCAAATTCCCTTCGACGACCCGTTTCACATCTCACAAACAACAGGCAAACGAAGAACAAAAGAACCCACAAAGGAAACAAGAACCTCGGACTCGCAAATCCAACCCGATCCGGTCACGTCAACCGCCACCCAAAATGGACCAGGCGAAGCAAAAACCCAGCATCACAATCGATCGCGCAAGAGCGAACCGATCTTGGAAATGCACCTGAGATCGGGACGGAGACGAACCCAGCTCCGGCGGGAAGAAACCCACGACCGGAGAAGCCGAACTGCGAAGGCCTGCGGGATCGGATTCGGGAGCCGAGCGGCACGCAACCTCGCGAAAACGGAAGTGGGATTTTTCAAGAACCTGATTCCGAGGAAGCATCGTGCGGAGTGAGAAGCCGGGCTCTCACGTTCGCGACAGGGTCAACAGCGTGGACGAGGAGGATGTCGAATCTGGTGGGAATTCCGCGGATCGTGCGGATGCGAGATCGCGGCGGGGGAGAGAAGATGGGGATAGGCAATCATGGCTGGCGACTCCCTTTTGGATGTTACCCGCTACAAAGCTTTTGCATCACCGGGAAGCAGAGAAGGTCCGAGGTTGGCGAGCCCGCAGGTTCCCAAGAACACGATGCTAACGACCAGGAAGCCTCTCGGATTTGAGCCATAACTAACTACTTCACACCACCTGTAATCAGAAGGTTCGGGATCGGTCGGGAAGTCTCTCAAGTTTGAGTCATAATAACTAACTACCTCCCACCATCCGTAAATAGAAGGTTTGAGGTTGGCGAGTCCGCTAACTGCCAAAAACGCGATACTAAAGATTGGGAAATCTCTCGACACAAGGTATGCCGCAATTAGGCAATATGGCGCGAACCTCCTAGAGATTTGTTCATAACTCACTAGCTACCAAAAACAATATACTAAAAGCAAGGAAGCCTCTCCACACAAGGCATGCTGCAATTAGGCAATACAGCAAGAGCCTCCTGAAGATTCATTTATAATCCACTAGTTGCCAAAGACTCGATACTAAAGGCCAAAATGTCTCTAGTCACGAGATATGCCGCAATTAGGCAACGCAACACAAGCCTCCTAAAAATTCGTTATAACATGAATCGAACCGGCAACCTTATAGAAGATGGTTCACCCTTTTTACCAATAGACCATCTACCATGATAGTTTGGATTGGCAAGTTACAAGGTCCACGTTTAATTCCAGTTGCCATGTCTAATGATACTTTGGCTATCATGGGCGGAACAGTTAATGCGACCAAGTTTGTCCCACGAATCTTTGGCATTGTCTTTTCTAAAATATGCTTAATTCATTTTACGAATTATATTTGTAGGACAAATTTGCAAATTAGCGATTTTAAAATAAATTAAAAAACATTCAAATTATAATTTTAAGGGTTAATATCACGAAAAATCCCAAATTGGTACACCAGTGATAATTTTACCCCTAATTTTTTGACCACAAAAAACCCCAAACCGGTACACTTGTGGCAATTTTACCTCAATATAATTTTTATTACCAAAAACCCCAAAACTGATACAGCTGTAATAATTTTACCAAAAACTAATTTTTTTACCACTAAAAACCCTAAACTGATATATTTGTGCAAAAATTTATCCTCCATTAGTGTCCGTTAAATTGGATTAATATCACGAAAAATCACAAATTGGTAAACTTGTGACAAATAAAGGGATAAAACCCCAAACTGATACATCCGTCAACTACCACATATCATCAAATTTAGAAATTTAATTACTAAAAGTAAAATTTAGGTATATCTGGTTTTTTTATGGTCCGGGGTAAAATTATCATAAGTGTACCAATTTGGGGTTTGGGTTAATATCACGAAAAACCCTAAACTTGTACACTTGTGACACATTTACCCCAAACTATTTTTTTGACCATAAAAAACCCCAAACCGGGTACATATGTGACAATTTTACCCTAAACTTTTACAAAAAATCCTCCATATTAATTTTCCTTGCATTAAAATTTTAATATTATTTTTTTTTTTTTTTGAATTTTATTTATTTTTATGGGTTAATACCACGAAAAACCCTAAAAAAATCACAAAATTTTTTTTTGATAAACTTGTGACACTGTGATAAAAAGGGATCAAACTTGAACAAATTTTTAAAAACCGGTACATCCGTGCCCAGGCAACTACCACATATCATCAAACTTAGGCTCACCCAATTTGCCGACTCACCCTCGCCCGAGCCGATGAGGGGTAAAATTGAGCGGAGTTTGAAAATGAAAAAAAAGAAAAGAAAAGAAAAAATAAAAATAAATAAAAATTCGAAAAAAATATAAATATAAATATAATATTAAAATTTTAATTTGGGGTAAAATTTTACCAGATTTAGGAAAAAATGGTAAGTTTAGGGTAAAATTATCAGATTTAAGGTTTTTGTGGTCAAAAAATAGTAAAATTACCAATTTGGGGATTTTTTATCATCAAAAAAAGTTTGGGGTAAATGTGTCAAGGATAAAATTTTTTATTAATCGGGAAATTTGTCACAAAAAAAATAGTTCAAAATAAATTTATTATAAGTGTTCCGATTTGAGATTTTTCGTGATATTAACCCTAATTTTAACTTAACCCCTCCCAATTTCGTTACTTTTCTTTTCACTTTGGTTTTCTCCCTTTTAAATAAGTTTCATGTCTTATTTCTGGATTATCTATTAAAACATATTTTGAATAAGGTGTGAAAGATATTAGATGAGTAGGATTTGCTTTCTAGTTTCTACGATTCTTCAGGAAAGCGCCAAAGTGGAAACCTTCACAATCTTTCCATTTGTGTGTGTCATCAAAGTACATCAATTTGCCTTTCGGCCTCGAGAGACGACATGACATTCAGAAGAAGGCCGCCTTGTTGGGAGGGTACTTGACGGCGTTCTTGACGATCTTCTTGGTGGCAGCATCGCCAAGGTCAATGCCGCAGATGTCGGCCAGCCTCACAAGGTAGAGCAACACGTCGGAGAGCTCCTCCCCGAGGTGCTCCTTCTCCGCCTCCTCCCAGTTGGGCAGCCCCTTGTCCACCTCCCCTCTCCACTGGAATATCTCCGACAGCTCTCCCACCTCCCCAATCTTTCTTGCAAAACAAGGAACATGGATATCATCACACCAAGAAATGAAAAGGAAAACGGTAAAGCCGATGCGGTGTTTTGCTCAAGCTCGAGCCGATCGACCTCGTGGATCTCATGAATTCACCAGCAACCCAATGATTATTATCATCTCTAGTTGCAGCAAGAACAGAAGGGAGTTCTAAGAAAGATTGATATACCATGGCAAGGAGGAGATTTCTAGGGCTATGGCACTTTTCCCAGTCTCTGGCTCTTGCAAAGTCTTCAAGTCTCTTGGACAAGTCCTTGAGGCCAACGTCCACCCCTCTCTCCTCTGCTCCATCTTCTCCTCCACCTCCCATCCCCTCTATATTCCCTAGAGACTCCCATCCTCCCCACATGCTCAATTTATAGCCCTTCCTATAAGAACATCCATAGGAAAAGAGAACACTGAGGGAAAACACCAAAGTTGACCTGCTGAACTTGGGAAGGGAAAGAGAGGGAAGTGGGAAGAGGAAATGCCCTCCTCCTCTTGTTTATTATCAGACGAGATTCTTCCATCTCCAAGGCAAATAGCCAACTCCTCTGCTCAAAACCGTCTGAGGACTATTCCATTCCCATTTGCATTTTTGCATCAGGTGAATTGACACTCCCGTTACGGAACCATTATCAGGTTAAACTTAACTTTGGGTAGGGTTTACTTATTATCCACACTAATCGTTGCCTTAAGATCAGACCAGATGAGGACGTTATGTGTTCGAACCTAATCTTTGACCCTAGAGGGGTCATCACCTTGGTTGTTTAGGGTATATATCCAGAGCATCAGGTGTGTCCCAGTAAGTCAAAGTATCTCACGTCGCTCGTTTACGGAGATTATATGAGCTTTAAATGCAAGCCATCTCTCTTCGATTCGCGCTTTAAGCTTAGCTTATGGAGTAAACGGTTGCGCATTCATACCTATCCAATGAAATGTGTGGCCGAAAAAAGAAAATTGTGTGCCGCGTGCTTTGTGCTTTTCTGAACTCTGATACAATTGCTCCTGTTGGCAAAATGCTTTTCCAGATGTGGAAACACAAAAAGAGAATAATTCAAAGGCAGTATCGTCGAAAGAGCAAACGGAAGGCAAGTCTTAAAGTAACTATGGAAAGAATGGAATATGGTAGAAACTATCGAGGGTGAGCAAAACGAATCATGAGCCCGAAAGCGCGGACCGGACCGAACCGGCTCGATTTTTCAGATCCGAATAGGCCGAGATGCTCAGGCCGAAACTAATTCTTAAAGATAAAAGCTTATATTATAGGAAAATACAAACAATAGAAATTACATTATAAATGCTCCAAGCACTTTAATAAAGTCATAAATTATTTGAAAAAACGCAATTAAGATCAAATGAACGAGAATTGATATGCCGATATGGGTTGAATTCGAAAAGGTGGCCGAAAACATATGCAGAAAGTGATTTTTTTAGGCAAAAAAATATAATTACTAATCCGTTTTCAATGTCGAGACAGATTTCAGGATAGATCCAAACCATCCTGTCTAGACCGATTTAGTTCGGTTTAAACCTTACCTTGTGTGATTCTTGCGGGTCGAAAAAAATGCATCAATGGCCGGCCCGTGCTAACTCTTAGTATAAACTAGAAATCGCTGCCAATGTTGTGGCCTACTTGCTAGTTAGCTCCAAGTTTGATCGACTTGCTATTTCTCAATACGGTCCTCCAATAATTTTTGGTTTTACTTATCATCATATATTCCACGTGGGAGCCACGTGAACGACTGCGACTCAAGATACATTTGGGCTTTTTTTTTTTTTTTTTTTAGGTCAAAATTTGGGGCTTATTTAAAACCTTGAATTCTTGATTGAAAAAACACAAAATCTCAACTCCTTGTTTATGAGAAAAAAACTCTTGAGCCCTCAATTTTTTGTACTTATTCCAAAATATAATAACGTGAAAATTCGAAAAACTCTTTCCAACTCTCGTACCCATGTCAAATACCCTCCTCACCTTAAGAGATCTACAATTTCCATCTTCAAAGGGAGGCCACCCCCCCCTCTGATGCACCACCACTAGACCTGATCAACAGGCAGGCGCCCGCATACTCGACTCTCGCCTCTCCCCATCCGGCTCAAGCCTAACCGGGGCAAACCGAGCCCTAGAATCATAAGTCCTTATCCAAACCCACCTAAAAGTGACTATGGTCCCTTGTGGCTCGAGCAAGGCCCGGGCAAGCCCGTGAGCCATGAAGCTCACAAAAACCTTTTTGCACTGTCCCTATGAACCAACTTGGTCCGACCGAGTGCCGTGACTCCAGCGTTCCGCAAAAATGCCGCTTATCTCAGTGGAATTTCTAAACCTTTTCCTTCCAGATCCGATCATCCTCACGAGCTCAAGATCAAGATGCGCCCACGCTTCCAAGAGATTCCTCGATTCCTAAGGGATGAGAAAAGGCAGCAAGAATTTGACCAAAGAATTCATTAAAAAAAAAAAAAAACACATGTTCAAGAACTTCTAATATTCCCACAAGAGGGTGCCAAACTTGGGTGCTCCATGTCCATGCACGTTCTTGGAATTTGCATATATGAAAAAGGGGAAGGCCGTATTTGATGCCTTAATTTAGCTAGGCCACCTCCAGTCATAAGAATTCATTGTTAAACTCAGCCTGGAGCACCCAGGATCTATTAATAATGAAAAGCTTTTATCGTGAAAGCACAAGGAAAGATGCGATAAGATAGAAATGATCTCGTGCTCATCTCGAGAGCATCATCGGCCTGACCAGGATTATCGCACTTATATATCCATAATGAAAAAAAGTTTGAACTTTATTTCTGTCCCAAGGTGTTTTATGGCATCTTTAAGCGATATGACCTTTGATCAGTGCCAATTGTACAAGTATTAGGGCCCCTTTGTTCTACGAAAAATAAATAATTTAAAAAATATTTTTTCCTTAAAACGATCGTTCACTTGTATTGCATGAAATAACTAATTGATGGAAAGTGTTTTAATTAGTGACAACGGTTTATGTATGAACATTTTCGTGGACGTGAGAATATTTTTTGTTCGTTAAGTTTCTTGAAAAATGAGAGCGGTCTTTTTAAAGAATCGATTTTTCCAATCATTCATTTTTCACGAAACAGATAAAACTCTCCGTTTCGATTCCGAATTTGCCTTCACGAGAAACCAACTTTGCATCTCTTCATTCCCACTACGATGAAAAAGTTAGAGAATGGAAGCGACTTTCCGTTGTCATCACAAAGAAATCATCCTTATTGTTCGTGGCACAGGCATAACCACGTATGTCATTGACCCAATGCCCACAATGCCATATTCTCCTACGGTGAAATGTCAAACATCCTCGAGAAAACTACAAAGTGGCAATTGAATATCGAGGCACTATTTCGCATATGTAAGATTGCATCCATTCTCGCAACTTTTTTAGGTTCTTGTTGACACATTGAACTTTCGATTGCAAAATCAAAGCTTGAAATCTCAAAAGGGATGGCTTTTTGTTGGCCGATCGGAGCTCTTCGTCCGATTGAACTTATGTTCTTTTAGCTAGACTGCCTCCCGTATGTGCAAAATAGATCGACGGGACGGGGACCCAAATGGGGTTTCCTAATCTCGTGAAATGAAAGCTACGTGTATTGCTTTTGAAGAAATCACACCTATCGTTTCGGCGCGTATCATCCGACCGAACGATGCCGTTCCATGACTAGACCTTCAAGTAATTACTGACCATTTTTAACCACGGTTACTTAAAGTAGAGGTGGTGATTGTGACCAAACTCAATGGATAGGCAGGTTCGGTTCAGCTCAAAGGTCAAAGTAAAACAATGGTCCAGGTGACGAGACAAGAACAATTGTTATGTCACAATGTTGTGACATGGGCAAAATAATGTGGTCGCGCCAACTTTCTAAAGGTTGTGTGGTCTCAAATTTTACAGATAAATTTACCAAAAAAAGTCATAAATCTATTTTATGAACGCCAATTCAGTTTTAGACATTTTAATTTGGCCAATTCAGTCAGAAAAATATGAAGTCATTTAGACCAATTTTAAATGGCAATCGTTGACGTGGATGCCGGTTGTTCTACGTGGTATGAACAATGCTGACGTGATCAATTTTATTGAAAAATTTTTAAATTTATTTAAATTTTTACAAATTTTTAGATGCTTTATTTTTTTTCTTTCCTTTTTCTTTTCTTTCTTTTTTTATTTTTTTGCCTGGGCCAGCAAAACCTTACCGAATCTGGCGACGGTCGACCTCACTCGCCTTTGCCTATGGCAAATCGCCGACCATGTCGACTAGCTAGTAAGAAGAGAAAAAAAAGAAAAAAATTTCAAAAAGATTTGCAAAAACCATCAATATTAGAGTCGGCCGTTCCACGTAAGACAGCCAGCGTCTAAATAAGTAATTGCTCGCCAAAATTCGCCGAAATGGCTACATTGTCAAACCGTTAAAAGATTTAGAACTAAATTGATCAAAATGAGATGTTTAGGACTATATTGGCATCCGTATAATAAATTTAAAACTTTTTTTGGTAATCATCCCCACTGAAATGGGTCACGGTCTCAGCCTCTCACATTCAAATGCGAACTCTAGTGTTCCCTTCCAAACAAGCTAGCCGTAGAAAAAAATACAGCAGATGATTAGAATATAAGCTTAAGTTCTAAATTCCACAGTCTCCTGCAGTAGTCCGCAACCTTCCCAAATTAATATGAACCGCGTTCAACGACTGATAGTTTAGTTTATTATATGTAGATTGAAATGCAATGCATGGACGGGGAAAGATATGAGTGCGCCAGAAGCAGGCCGCCCTTGGAAGGTTTGATTCATTACGAAGCTTTCAGATTGTCCAAGCCAACACTAGCCTGTGTAAACAAAGTATATACGTATTAGTGGACAATCTTGAGAGGCATTGAAAGCCAAACCAATGGATACAACAACATTGACGCCATGAAAGTTGCAAAAGAGGGGGAACAAAGACCATGTTTTATTAACATAAAAGATAGATATAGGGAAGACCCAAATCTACATCAAACCAAATGCTAACATCATGTCCTCCTGTTTTCACATTATTCCTCCTTATTTTATGTATTATATAGTTAATTTGTCGAGAGGTGTCTTCGAGAAGTTAATGGTATATATGCAAAAGTGAAATTAGCCATACTCGACAACGAAAATGTAAAGAATGACTATGGGTCCAGCCACTTTTTGTCACTTGCAGTGCCCTATCTTAGGGCCTCAATCATATGTCAACTATATGCCACACAATAAGAAATATAATAGCAAATCAAGAAATTCCATCTGAAACATTTTACCAGAAACTTGTGATTCTCTTCCAAAAGAGGAGAAAAGGTACTGCAGAATTGCTCCATGTCAGCATTCACGTCACCAGAGCCGCCTATCACATCCATGAACTTCTTCCTATCAGGAGCAAGCTTCATGGCAACCTGTAATTCCCAGTACCCATATAAGAATAAACTTAGTAACAAAAAAATCCTGATCCAAATTGACAAGAGGGTTTTCTTCCTAAATTATGGATAGAGTATCTTTTCACGGTCCACAAAATGTTCAAGCCTTCATTTTCATCACCAGCTCGACCACAACATACAGACTTCAAAGACTTCGCAGGATCCCTGGGATGTCTAAGTTGATAGCAAGGGTTTACTGTGTATCTTGAATCCAGAGAATAAACAAATGTTGCAGAACAACAATTAACATACAATACTTTTTTTTTCTTTTGGCAAAAATAGATGGAGGAACTTCATAGGAAAGAAAGACTCGAATCCTAAGTTTTTCCAAATGATGCAACGCTTGATGACCAGATAACCATTTGACATTTTACGTTGATGCTATTCAAAAGAGTAATTTTTCACGAGGTGCAGTAAGTATTGGCGTGGCATAAAGACATTACAGTGAAACTTGAGCTTGCAAGCCAGCCATGCCACATTTTGAGAGTCTTCCCATAAGAATCAGAGCAAGCTTGTGACATCGTCCAATCAGGATGAGTAAGCAAGTTGCGAAACAGTTCAACCAGAAAATCCATGGCTCTGTATATAAGCATAATGTGAGCAAGTCAACATGCGAACTGAAAAATACAGGTGATTGTACAATGGGTAGCTTTCTTAAAGGTTTGAAGACGACTGGTGGTCTAAAAAGGAATTCATTAACAACGCAAAACTGGAAATGATACTGAGGAAAACCCCCCCCCAGAAAGGTCCAAAAAAGCTAGCTGGTAATGATATAATGTGTTACGGTAATATTTTTAATTCTTGAAATGGAAACCTTTCCAATTTTTCTTCTGACTGGAAGCTGTTCTGCGGGTATTCAAGTATGGAACTTTTCCTCTTTTTTAGAAAAGGCCTAGTACAGTAAGCATCGAAACAAGCTTACCATTTTAATTTTTTTCCTAACTACTTATTCTCCAAAAATTGAATGAGAATACCAAGTGTATCGCAGTATTATTAACTTATGGCAGAATTACAAGCTGGCAAATAATTGAGCCAGTGATCTTTTAATGACCCAAAGACAATCTGATGAAGCAATTAGGTGCATGAATAAATAGAATGGACCTACAAAGCCATTAACAATTCTCTAGCAACAATACTCTGTATAGCAATTCTACTATGGTTTAGAGAACATACGATTCTCCAGACTTTTGTCTTTCAAAATTTATGACGTACAATAAGTCAAAGGTGTTTTGGCATGATTGTTCAACATCATTTTTGCTAAATTGCAAAGAGTTTCAGAATAAACACACCAAACCAGCACTTAAACATGTCACATAACTATTCTTTGAAAATATTTACTGTGAAGTGCAAGCACGCACTAGTATGCACAACCACGTGTAGTTCAATCACAATTTTGTCAGATCTTCGAAGTTGCAAAGTCCATATTCTTGGAATTAATCACCTTAAATTTCAACAGTTCACTGTCTTACTTTTCAGAGTATGCAGGAGAATCTCTGAATTTCTCTTTCTAATCAGCTTGCTTATCGGTCGTCACCAGTTCAATAATTTCGACCATCTTTCCATTTTATCCACTGACCCTTAAGCCTGAACCAAATAAATCAATTCTTATGCTATGTACCTTGTCAACCAAAGAAGTCCATTTGTGCAACTAGAGGATGCCTTGGCTGTTTTAGCTTCAACCTCTACTCGTACCATACTGTACAAGAGTTTGAATTGAGATGGATTGGATTCATACTTAGCTTCCAGCCTCTACAAGCAAATTAACAAGGCATGAGGTCATTTCAACAAGTACTTGACAAAGAGAGGTATCAGATCGCACTTGCTCACATAGGTACAAGAGAACTGAGAATATGAACTCAAGAAAATTGTCCTCTAAAATGACAATTGTCCGTACTAGATACCATAAAACCAAAAAATATCAATTCAATTGCAGCCGGATACTTCAACAAGCACCTCACCTCTTTATGGCAAAATATCATAAAGAAAGGAAAATGGAGATTGTGCAAGCAAGGGATGTCACTAGCAAATTTCATTGGACAAGTGCATAACATTGTTCTAATAATATCCACTGAAAAATTTACAAAACAGAACAAAGAGAAGTTGTTCTTACTGATATATTTCCACCAATGTCAGATTTAACCAGTGCCATAGCAGCACCAAACTTTTCTGAAAAACAAAAAGGTAAATCCATATATTAGAAAGCTCTCCGTGGCGAATCACAAGGCTTTAAATGTAGAGACTATGACAAAACAAGTGTCCATGTGACAATACGTTTTGTGCACAATGGATCTCAATGCTTCTTAAGTGCAACATTCAAAATTCTAAAAATCTTTAGGTACATGAGAAGGATGCAGAGCAGTCGGAAAAAAAGAAATAAGCATAGTGCCTTCTGCAAAAGCAAATGACCAGCTATGCAATTAGTGCTTCTTGTATGCGGTTCTTTATCAAGACAACTGTATCTACCATCAGCCTGATTGGAATTCAGCTTAATTTATACTTATTTAGTATAAGAACAATGCTTACGCTTGGAAGTATCTCAGAAACCATAACGCCTGAGCGTGAGAATAACTATGGTGATGGAAGTTAGCTTGTAGCAGGATCTCACGATGATAGTACAAGGAGAATATGCAGTACGAAAACAGCTCACTCAATTTTTTATATGCAATCTGAGTACTTATCAATGCCATGCCTTTCAGTTTATAGTTTCTCTACAGCTTTGAATTTCCTAGTAAATTTGTGCATTACCCTGTAATTTCACGCTCATTTACACGAAGTCTAAAAAGTTTATGAATGAGTTTCTGCATGAGAAGTCCCTAATCAGGTTTAGTATAATGCAACTCGCACCGGAACGGATGACCTACTTTTCAAGCTGAATCATGATAAGGACTCACCAATGACGGGCAATATCAGTTTGCACACATCAAGAAAAGGCTTGGTCAGCATCTCCCCTTCTTCTGACTTGACGTGCTTCATGCCCTCCAATGAGGGAGCAAAAATGGTTCCCTCCATGTCCAAGCCGACTGCCCAAGCAGAGAAAAGGAGGCATGAATAATAGTTTCAGCAATCACACAACCAAGCTTCACTCGGGCATTAATCCTCACGTGATACAGTAGGATACTACACCGTGCAAAGTATATCCATCTTTAAAACTTGACAAAATAACCAAAGGAGGTGATGTTCACAATAATCATAGCAAGTGCACAATGGGATGACCAAGAAAATACCATATGAACGAACGATTCGATGCCAACCCATATGAGTCTCAGATCACAAACGCCCACAAGCATTCGGCTTTTCCATCCACGAAATGGATGTATGAGGAGGAATTACAAGAAAACAGAGAAACGGGACCCTGTAGTGCACGGATCGCGGAAACAAGAAACACCCACGAGCCAGAACAATGAGAAACTCCAAGTCATCCATGTAAATCTCAAGATCACTCCAACGCGATGCTACAGACGAGACTCAAATTCCCTTCGACGACCCGTTTCACATCTCACAAACAACAGGCAAACGAAGAACAAAAGAACCCACAAAGGAAACAAGAACCTCGGACTCGCAAATCCAACCCGATCCGGTCACGTCAACCGCCACCCAAAATGGACCAGGCGAAGCAAAAACCCAGCATTACAATCGATCGCGCAAGAGCGAACCGATCTTGGAAATGCACCTGAGATCGGGACGGAGACGAACACAACTCCGGCGGGAAGAAACACGACCGGAGAAGCCGAACTGCGAAAGCCTGCGGGAACGGATTCGGGAGCCGAGCGGCACGCAACCTCGCGAAAAGGGCAGTGGGATTTTTCAACAACCTGATTCCGAGGAAGCCTCGTGCGGAGTGCGAAGCCGGGCTCTCACGTTCGCGAAACAGCGCGGACGAGGAGGATGTCGGTCTGGTGGGAATTCCGCGTATCGTGCGGACGCGAGATCGCGGCAGGGGAGAGAAGATATCCGATCTGGACCGTCGGCTACGTTCATGTCATGTCATGTCATGTCGTGTCGTGTCGTGTTGAGTGAAAATGTTCCAAAGGAGAAATTATGATAAAAGTTCTTCGGTTACGAGCAGATGAAATTGTTGCATCGGTTTCGAGTTAGTCTCATTGCGCCGTGTTCCAACGATGTCGCTCTTGCATTAAATGTTTTGATGCATCAAGGCAAAGCACAATGTTTGGATCGATGAGGTTTTTCTCTTTAGGATAGGGACAGGCGATCATGGCTAGCGAGTCCCTGTGGATGTTACCGTACCCGCTACAAAACTTCCGCACCAACAAGAAGCAGAAGGTCCGAGGTTGGCAAGCCTGCTAGTTCCCAAGAACACGATTCTAATGATTAGGAAGTCTCTTGGATTTGAGTCACAACTAACTACTTCGCAACACCTGTAATCAAAAGGTTCGAGATCGATCAGGAAGTCTCTCGAGTTTGAGTCATGATAACTAACTACCTCCGGCCACCCGTAAATAGAAGGTTTGAGGTTGGCAAGTCCACTAGCCGCCACAACACATGATACTAAAGGTCAGGAAGTCTCTCGACACAAGATATGCTGCAATTAGGCAACACGGCAGAAGCCTCCTAGTGATTCGTTCATGACTTACTAGTTGCCAAAAACAATATGCTAAAAGCAAGGAAGTGTCTCCACACAAGATATGCCCCAATTAGGCAACACGGCACGAGCCTCCTAGAGATTCATTCGTAACTCGCTAGCCGCCAAAGACTTTGATACTAAAGGCTAGGATGTCTCTCATCACAAGGTATGCCGCAATTAGATAACGCGACGCGAGCCTCCTAAAAATTCAATCATAACATGAATCAAACTGCGGCCTTATGGAAGATAGTTCAGCCTTTTACCGATAGGCCATCCACCATGATAGTTTGGATTGACGAGTTACAAGGTACACGTTTAATGCCATTTGCCATGTCTAATGATACCTTGGCTACCATGGGCGGAACAGTAAATGCGGCCAAGTTTGTCCCACGAATCTTTGGCATTGTCTTCTCTGAAATATGCTTAATTCATTTTACGAATTATATTTGTAGGACAAATTTGCAAATTAGCAGTATTAAAATAAATTAAAAAATTCAAATTATAATTTTAACTTAACCCCTCCCAATTTCGTTACTTTTCTTTTCACTTTGGTTTTCTCCCTTTTAAATGAATTTCGTGTCTTACTTCTTGATTATCTATTAAAACATATTTTGAATAAGGTGTGAAAGATGTTGGATGAGTAGGATTTGCTTTCTACGATTCTTCAGGAAAGCGCCAAAGTGGAAACCTTCACAATCTCTCCATTTGTGCGTGTCATCAAAGTACATCAATTTGCCTTTCGGCCTTGAGAGACGACATGATATTCAGAAGAAGGCCGCCTTGTTGGGAGGGTACTTGACGGCGTTCTTGACGATCTTCTTGGCGGCGGCGTCGCCGAGGTCGATGCCGCAGATGTCGGCCAGCCTCACCAGGTAGAGCAACACGTCGGAGAGCTCCTCCCCGAGGTGCTCCTTCTCCGCCTCCTTCCAGTTGGGCAGCCCCTTGTCCACCTCCCCTCTCCACTGGAATATCTCCGACAGCTCTCCCACCTCCCCAATCTTTCTTGCAAAATAAGGAACATGGATATCATCACAGCAAGAATTGAAAAGGAAAACGGTAAAGCCGATAAGGTGTTCTGCTCGAGCTCGAGCCGATCACAAGATCAAATCTCCCTACTCGACCTCACACGATATCACGAATTCACCAGCAACCCGATGATCATTATCATCTCTAGTTGCAGCAAGAACAGAAGGGAGTGCTAGAAGAGATTGATATACCATGGCAAGGAGGAGATTTCTAGGGCTATGGTACTTTTCCCAGTCTCTGGCTCTTGCAAAGTCTTCAAGTCTCTTGGACAAGTCCTTGAGGCCAACGTCCACCCCTCTCTCCTCTGCTCCATCTTCTCCTCCACCTCCCATCTCCTCTATATTCCCTAGAGGCTCCCATCCTCCCCACATGCTCAATTTATAGCCCTTCCTATAAGAACATCCATAGGAAAAGAGAACACTGAGGAAATGCCCTCCTCCTCTTGTTTATTATCAGATGAGATTCTTCCATCTCCAAAGCAAATGGCCAACTCCTCTGCTCAAAACCGTCCGAGGACTATTCCATTCCCATTTGCATTTTTGCATCAGGTGAATTGACACTCCCATTACGGGACCATTATCAAGTTAACTTAACTTCGGGTAGGGTTTGCTTATTATCCGCACTAATCAGTGACTTAAGATCAAACCAGATGAGGACGTTATGTGTTCGAACCTAATCTTTGACCGAGGAGGGTCATGCCGGGCACACTTTAGTTGTTTAGGGTATATATCCAGAGCATCGGGTGTGCCCCTAGTAAGTCAAAGTATCCCACTTCGCTCGTTTACGGAGATTATATGAGCTTTAAATGCAAGTCATCTCTCTTTGACTCATGCTTTAAGCTTAGCTTATGGAGTAAACGGTTGCGCATCCATACCTAAAATGTGGTGTATAGATAGCATGGCGGCTGCTTGGTAGCATATCCAATGAAATGTGTGGCCATAAAAAGAAAATTGGGTGCCGCGTGCTTTGTGCTTTTCTGAACTCTGACACAAGTGCTCCTGATGGCAAAATGCTGTTCCAGATGTGGAAACACAGAGAGAATAATTCAAAGTCTGCATCGTGGAAAGAGCAAACGGGAGATAAGTCTTAAAGTAAACTACGGAAAGAATGGGAGCGACTCCAGTCCCTTGTGGCTCTAGCTAGGCCTAGGCGAGCCCGTGAGCCGTGAAGCTCACAAAAGCATTTTGCACTTTCCCTACGAACCAACTTGGTCCGACCGAGTGCCGTGATTCCAGCGTTCCGCAAAAATGCCGCTTATCTCAATAGGATTTCTAAACCTTTTCCTTCCGGATCCGATCATCCTCACGAGCTTGACATCAAGATGCGCCCACGCTCTCAATATATTCCTCGACTCCTAAGGGACGAGAAAAGGCGGCAAGCATTTGACCAAAGAATTCATAAATAAAAAGAAAAAACACAGGTTCAAGAACTTCAAATATTCCCACAAGAGGGTGCCAAACTTGGGTGCTCCATGTCCATGCACGATCTTGGAATTTGCATATATGAAAAAGGGGAAGGCCGTATTTGATGCCCTAATTTAACTAGGCCACCGCCAGTCATAAGAAATTATTGTTAAACTCAGCCTGAAGCACCCAGGATCTATTAATAATGAAAAGCTTTGATCGTGAAAGCACGAGGAAAGATGCGATAAGATAGAAATGATCTCGTGCTCATCTCGAGAGCATCATTGGCCTAACCGGGCTTATCGCACTTATATATCCATAATGAAAAGTTTTGAACTTTATTTCTATCCCAAGGTGTTTCATGGCATCTTTGAACAATATGACCTTTGATCAGTGTCGATTGTACAAGTATTAGGGCCCGTTTGTTCTGCGAAAAATGAACGATTTAGAAAATATTTTTTTCTTAAAACGACCGACCGCTTATATCGTATGGAATAACTAATTGATGGACAGTGTTTTAATTAGTGACAACGGTTTATGTATAAATATTTTCGTAAACGTAAGAATATTTTTTGTTTGTTCTTCAATTTCGTAAGAGATGGGAGCAATATTTTTAAAAGGTCGATTTTTCAAATCATTCATTTTTTGTGAAACAGATAAAGCCCAAGACTCAGCACGAAGTCGGCAGGACTCAGCACGAAGTCGGCTTGTTCGATTCCGAATTTGCCTTCACGAGAAACCAACTTTGCATCTCTTCATTCCCACTACGATGAAAAAGATAGAGAATGGACCTTACCAAAAAAAAAAGTTAGAGAATGGAAGCGACTTTCCGTTGTCATCACAAAGAAATCATTCTTATTGTTCATGGCACGAGCATAACCACGTATGTCATTGACCCAATGCCCACAATGCCATATTCTCCTACGGTGAAATGTCAAACATCCTCGAGAAAACTACAAAGTGGCAATTGAATATCGAGGCACTATTTCGCATACGTAAGATTGCATCCATTCTCGCAACTTTTTTACGTTCTTGTTGACACATCGAACTTTCGATTGCAAAATCAAAGCTTGAAATCTCAAAAGGGATGGCTTTTTGTCGGCCGATCGGAGCTCTTCGTCCGATTGAACTTATGTTCTTTTAGCTAGACTGCCTCCCGTATGTGCAAAATAGATCGACGGGATGAGGACCCAAATGGGGTTTCCCTAATCTCGTGAAATGGAAGCTACGTGTATTGCTTTTGAAGAAATCACACCTATCGTTTCGGCGCGTATCATCCGATTGAACAATGCCGTTCCATGACCAGACCTTCTAGTAATTACTGACCATTTTTAACCGCGATTACTTAAAGTAGAGGTGGTGATTGTGACCAAACTCGATGGATAGGCAGGTTCGGCTCGGCTCAAAGGGCAAAGTAAAAACAATGGGCCAGGTGACGAGACAAGAACAATTGTTATGTCACAATGTTGTGACATGGGCAAAATAATGTGGTCATCCGTCGTGCCAACTTTCTAAAGGTTGTGGGGACTCAAATTTTACGGATAAATTTATCAAAAAAGTCATAAATCTATTATATGAATGCCAATTCAATTTTAGATATTTTGATTTGGCCAATTCAGTCCAAAAAATATGTAGTCATGCAAACCAATTTTAATTGGCAATCGTTGACGTGGATGTCGATTGTTCTACGTGGCACGAACAGTGCTAACGTGGTCAATTTTATTGAAAAAATTTAAAATTTATTTAAATTTTTTATAAGTTTTTAGATGCTTTATTTTTTTTTTTTTTTCTTTCTTTTTCTTTTCTTTCTTTATTTATTTTTTTTCCTAGGTCAGAAAAGCCTCACCGAATCTGGTGAGGGTTGACCTCACTGACCTTTGCCTATGGCAAATCGCCGACCATGTCGACTAGCTAGTAAGAAGGGAAAAAAAAGAAAAAAATTAAAAAATTGCAAAAACTATCAATGTTAGAGTCGATCGTCTGCGCGAAGGCAGTAGGTGTCTAAGTTAGCAATTGCTTGCCAAAATTCGCCGAAATGGCTACATTGGCAAATCATTAAAAGGTTTAGGACTAAATTAGCCAAAATGAAATGTTTAGGATTACATTGGCATTCGTACAATAGGTTTAAAACTTTTTTGGTAATCATCCCCTCAATCCTGTAAACTCGACCCGATTAAAAAACAAAATTGTAGCTGAATTACTTGATTGAATGAAAATAAAAAAAAAATGTACGGTGATCGAGATAAAAGTGAAAAATTGATGGATGATTACAGTTGGAGCTATGTTTTCTCCACTCCTCCATTTGCTAATGCACTCCTTGTTACGCTATTTTTGTTCATATTACCCCTTGTGGCTCCTACTTTTTCGCACACTAGATTTATGTGGGGCCCATTTCGTGTCTTAACTTTTTGCTTTGTTCTTCTTTTCTTGTATTTTTTTTCTTTCTTCTCTGTTCTCTCTCACTTTGTTCAACCAGCAGTTCCCACTTCCCAGGCGCGAGGTGTAGAGAGATAAGGCGCACTAGCTGATGAACATCGGCCGCAGCCACATACATGACTCAACTCCAAGTCACCGGATCACCTCTCCCCTATGGACCTTCGCTCTAAAGAAGGCACCATACTTTTGCAATCCTTCAAAGACCTCAATCTGGAGGAAGGATGCGAAGATTCACTCGACGAGGAGAGCTTCGCTCGGGTTTTCGGAATCTCCCGCTATGAAAGTGTTGCCCAAGGACTGCTCTACCCTCGAGAGCCGCCTTTGCAAGCACCTCCTCAACTGGCGTCGCATCTGCAACATTGCCCGCATTCCCGGTGACAAAGTCGAGGACAATGTCGCTGACCTCATTGGAAGCTGAAATGAGTCTCGAGAATTCGGTGCGGGAGAGAGTTTAGAGATGTCAGAAATGAGAATTTATGGGGAAGCCAAGGGTGATCGTGAGCGATTGGGTTGTATTCAGTATGAGGAGACGCTTGCAAAGACAACAAAGATGAAAGTTACGCCTCGGTTGCCTTCTCCACCTATGTTTTCCAAATGTGCGAGTGCGCGAATGTTAACCATTCTGTTCCAGAAACAATTCTTAGAACAGACCAGGACAAGTTTCTAAGGAAAGAAACCCGTTTTATAACGACAAAAAATTTCTATT
Organism: Syzygium grande; assembly: GCA_024733475.1. Classification (NCBI taxonomy): domain Eukaryota; kingdom Viridiplantae; phylum Streptophyta; class Magnoliopsida; order Myrtales; family Myrtaceae; genus Syzygium; species Syzygium grande. The sequence continues at coordinate 17,844,327 of JAMXDD010000005.1, read as the reverse complement.
TCTGGAACAGAAACCCATTTGATAACAGCATAAAATTTATATTTCCTGAAACATAAACCCGTTTGATAACAACACAAATTTCTATTTACCGAAACAGAAATCCATTTTTTTAGAGATAAAGACCCAAACCCTAGTAAAGCCCTAAAGGCTTATTCATTCAAAGGATTGTGTTGTTTTTTTTGGGGGGTTTTTTAGAGGTAAAGACTTTTTGGGGATTAAACCCTTTTAGGGTTTTTAGGGGTTAAAACCCCTTTTAAATCCCTAAACTAGGGAGTCTTCAAAAATATTATTTGAGCACCTCAAAAAATTTAAATTTCACTCAAAGTGGGTAGCTACAAATATTTTAAGCCATTATGTGAAGTTTTGAATTTTTTGAATTTTTTATTTTTTTTGAAAAAATTCACTAAATTTCCTATTTTCCCAAAATCTATTTTTTTTTGTATTTTCTGGAATTTTTCAATTTTTATGGATATTTTGAAAAAAAAAAATTTGAGATTTTTAGGAATTTTCCAGATTTTTTTAAATTTTTATGAATTTTTTTTTTTTTTTCTGATTTTTCTATTTTTTTAGAAATTTTTTATTTTCCCGCCAAGAATAAACCGAACCGAACCAGTTCGGACCGGTCTGACCAGGTCAGACAGGGGCCAAATTTAGGAAGATATGTGTTTTGAAGAAAGGAGACAAGTTCTTTTAGAAATGGTTTTCATTTCTCGTCCAGAAACATTAAACCTACTTCTTTTTTTGTTCTGATTTTTTGTCCAGATCCAGTTCTAGAACAAAAAATTGTTCCAGAAATAGAAAAACGGAATTGCATTACCAAACGAGTTTCTGTTCCAAATCTATTCCTGAAAACAGAAAACTAGTTCCGGATGGAAGCAGGATGGTTATCACGCGCGTCCTAAAGAGCGCGATCGAATTACAATTACCCCTAATATTTTTTCCGAACACATATTTATTTCGCCGGGGCAGTCCAATCAACCAAAACTCGACACGAAAGCCCGAAGCCCCTATTAACAAAAATTCGAAAAGCCCGTCTCTCCAATTTGGGCCCTCCACAAAGCGTAAAGAAGCCCTAGGATCGAACGGCTGAGAATCCCCCATCTCCATCGTCGTCGAGCGATAAAAACCTCGAAACCCAAACCCTAGTCGCCGCCCTCGCCCTCTCTTCTATTCATTTTCCTCCGCCGTCTCTCCCTCCGCCGATCTCTGCACACGGCAGCACACGCCCTCGCTCACGCACCTAAGGAAAGATGGTGAGCCTCCTCTTCCCCCGAAACCTCGTCCACCGCCATGAAAACCCGCGAAGCAAACCCTTTCTTTTGCGTAATGTTCAGTGCCCACTGATGTGTTCTTGTGTTTTGTTTGTCTTTTTTTTTTTTTGGTTTGCGGTTTTCTTTGGTAGCCTTTCAAGAGGTACATAGAGATCGGGAGGGTTGCCCTCATCAACTACGGGAAGGATTACGGCAGGCTTGTCGTCATCGTCGATGTGGTCGACCAGAACCGGGTGCGTGAATTCACATGCTCGAGCTCTCTCTTCTTTAATCCTCTCTTCCTGTCGCGTTTGTTGTGTGGTGTGGTTTACGTAGCTGTGTTGAAGTTTTCTTTCTTTTTGGGTAATCTAGATTTGCTCGTATATGATGCGGGTGAAGATGTAATGCGTGTGGATGATGTAGTTCTATGATGGGTTTGGTTCTTTCAGCTGCTTAGGAGTGCTTTGAGGATGGTTGGGACACATTGAAAATGCTTTGTTGTTAGTGGGTAGGAGCCAAACTACTAGAAATAGAAGCTCTGGGCACCGTTGGTTTTCGAATTGGTTGCGTTGATTTAAGTTAGATTCTACGAATGAAAGTTGTCCAGTTTTATGGGGACATTTGCTGGACCCTTTGGTGTCAGAGTCTATTCACAAGCGTCTGAAGAGATTCACTTGATTACTTCGCCCCCAGAAGTAGTTTCTTTGGCATCAGCCTTGACATGTGGTTTGTGTTCCATCGATACTTAATTGTTTGCGGTTGTAAAGAATCCTTACTTGGTACATCAACCCCTTCGTTGTTTTACATCACCACGGTGATAATCATGTGTTTGCTTCAGCATTTCTAGAAAGATCTTAGCAATGTGTTGTTCAGACTTTCCCATGCCATACATTTGTTTCTCTTTTTGCACCAAACATGTCCCTGGACACTATTTACTACATCTGAAGCTTTGATTTGCTTGTACCAGGCTCTTGTCGATGCACCTGATATGGTTAGGTCGCAGATGAATTTTAAGAGGCTCTCACTTACTGATATTAAGATTGATATCAAGAGGGTCCCTAGGAAGAGTGCTCTCATTAAGGCTATGCAGGAGGCTGGTAGGCATACTTTTACTCAAATTCTGGATAAGCCTATCTTTTAAGGATTTCGTGGTCCTGTGCACTATGACAAACTTATTTCGTCATTCCAGATGTCCAGGGCAAGTGGGAGAAGAGTTCTTGGGGGAGGAAGCTTATTGTTCAGAAGAAAAGGGCATCCCTTAATGATTTCGACAGATTTAAGCTCATGTTGGCCAAAATTAAGGTTGGTGATGACGTCTTCTGGGATTTCTTACTTCGCTTTTGGGTGTTCTAGATTGTTTATGTATTGTCGTTGTTATTTTTTCTCCTTTTCTGATTATGATTAGTCACACCTCCCACGGTTCATGCTGTTTCACCTTGTTTTTGTCACCTCCCAGAGGGTCCAGTGTTGCTGTTTACTCGGTTCCTCATTTATGTTTGTCGTTGATGCTGATTACGGTTTTAACATATGTTTTTGCAGAGAGGTGCATTGATCAGGCAAGAACTGTCAAAGCTCAAGAAGGAGAGTGCATCCTAAGCACGAGTTTCTTGCATCATGCGGACCAAGAGTTTTTGGAACATGTAGTATTTGCTTTAAACGGATTGTTTCCTGCTGCTTTTACTAGAGTTTAGAAGCATCTGATGGTCTATTGTGTTTCGTGACTTTATTGAGTGCACTTAGTGAAGATAATATCTTTTTGGGACATTTTTATCCTCTATCGACATCATATGAAACGATGCAGGTCTCTTTTTTACTTTTGGTGTTTTTTATGACAGAGAAACGAGAGATTTACTTCATTTATTGCAAGTAATGCTTTTTACCTTTATACCATACCCAATTGTGCAACCACAGGTAGCTCAAAGCTCAGAAGTCAGAACAAATCAATTAAGGTCTGCTTAGTTAGCACACCTTAACGGTGACGAATCTATAATTCACAAAACATAGGACTTTTCTTATGATTTCTTACTAACTCCTGTTTGTGTCTGTACAGGGTGAATACGATACGGTAGATACGATGAAAAATTGTGCGAAGAACAATCTATGAGTAACTCGTAACGACGTAGACCGGCTGATAGCATAATGCTCAATATCCAATCGAAAATTGTCGTTGAAAGTTCTTCCTCATCTCCTTTCCAGTATTCGACAAACTCCTAAATGCAATCTTTTCAGTACCCTTTGCTTTCCTTGGACTCAAAGCCGCTAGCTTTGAGCAAATTCCGCTCATCAGGCCGTTTTTCTGCTCATGATAATCGTCTTCTGGATTGAGCAACGACCCCATTTCTTTGGTTGCGTGGTGATCCCACCGGTGTGATCGGTTCTCGGTTTTTGACAAGAAATCACTAGTATAACTCTCTCTAAATTCCTTTCTCGGGGAAAATTGGTCGAGCCTATATGGATCGTTGGCGTCATTCCAGGTGGAACTCGTAGAGCTAGAGCCAAAGGACGATGTCCTTAACGTATCAGAATTAGAACAAGAAGACAGCGACGATGGAGACGAGGTGGAACTCCCAAATCCTTGTATTTCTTTCGTTATTTTCAGAGCTTTCAGACGAGCTTCCTTGAGCGTTTCTCGGTCTGCCAGAAGTTTTAGTATTTGCTCAGCTTTCTTGTGCATGTTGACGCCCCAGTTGAATCTGAGACCAGGAAAAAGAGCGAAGACGCAAAAAAACAAGGAACTTGGAGTCAAACAGGTATATATCACGGTTGCGAATAGCCACGACAGCGAAATAACTTGAGGCATTGCCTATAATTTACCCTTTTCCATCAACATGTTGGAAGGTGCCGAGCTCCTCGATGATGGCAACATCACCCTCAAACTCTTCCGCGAATTCCTCGGGACCATGCGTTAGCAAGAAGTCAAGGAGGACCAGAGTTTTGTAATATTGCCTCCATTGCTTCCAATCAATGCTCTGCAACCTGCATTTGGTGATAGAGGCAGTATTAGTGATTGTGTCTTATGTGAATGCTAAATTAAGTTGTATGTGTTCTTCATTGTGAGTATGACTGGTTGTAACAATCAAAAGATGGGTCTTGATGATACCTTCTATGGAGAACTTCAACGACTCTCCAGTAGTCGTCTATATCGTAGGACGCCTCTGCAATTTGAGTCATCGTTCTCGCATCCGGGCTCAATGGATCATTGTTCGTAACATCCTCCGCCAAGCTTAATTTGCACAACGTAGAATGGAAGTAAATGGCTGGCCCTTAAAACTCTTTTGTGCAACAGAAAGGTCATAATATCATTGAAAATAAGTAAGAAAGAGGACATACATTTCTGCTTCAGTAACATCAGTTAAGGCCAGCCTAGCAGCTTTGTACTTCTCTTGTAGAAAAGATGATGCCTGCTTTTTAACCTGGCCAAGCAACAAGTTCTCCATAACTTCACAAAAGAGGAGAGACAAAAAAATTTTGAGATAAAACTCAGATCCTTCCAGGGCTGTATAAGTATGCTATTCTCTTCATTTCAAAACATAACGGAGGAGATGGGTTTGGAGCAGTGTTCCCTCTTTTCTGACAAAACACCATTTAGCAATCTGAGGTTGACCTATATGAAGAGTGTTTTGGTGGATATCCTTATTTGTAGCTCAGACAAATAAGGAGAACTATCGTACTTTTATATCCAAATTGACCAGTCAAAAACAATGGCTTTACTGAGAATCAGGATTTTCAGACAGACAATCCCAATTTGCGGTCATTAAGGTCATATGGGGCCTGTCCCAGTGTTATTTTATTGGAGAGAGATTCTGGGATAAGTGCAAAAACAGGATTTAAGATTTTGGCTTTCATCGATTGAGTTACGGTTTTATTTAAATCTATGGAGGATTTAAGGTTTCCAAAAAGGCACGGTCAAGTAGCGGGCTTGCCATCAACGAATTCAGCCATCAAAAATGACATATGGCAAATAACTAAGTATTTCACGCAGGAGTCACGTCGGATTTTCCGATGCCTAATTTTCACATACGGCGAGCTTGAGATTTGGTTTTGATTTTTTAAAAACCATGAGTTCTCAATTTGGCCAACATAAAATCTTAAATCCTTAATCGATCAATAGTCAAAATCTTAAATTCTCGAGAACCATGAAAAACGCGGAACATGATCATTGTACATATAACTGTTAAGAAAATTGATAGTAGAATGGCTAATGCTAGGTCCACAAAGCACTCCCAAATACCAAACAGTTATGTGCTTATATACCATAAATACAAGCAATGCCGTCACCTACTTATTAGTATGCTTCCAGAAACTTTACATTCATGTTCAATGATGCATTATGGGGCAAGACGGGGCAGCAGATAATTTAATGAGCAAGGAACAAGAACCAGGTCTAGGCATAACTTTCATTTCCAAGGGACCATACCAACGGAATACCCAAACCTCAGCAGCCTCCGCCACTAATACAAGATGAAGTTCATTATGTAACATCATGTGAATCCTAGAAGAGTTGTGCTGGTCCAGAAGAAGGCATTCAACAAAGATCCTCCACCAAATGCAGAACAGGATACAAGACACCATTACATTAAGAGGGGCATTGATATAGCATCTTATAGATATGACAAATGTTCTTCAGCAGAAATTAAGAAGGTACTTATTACAGCTACAAGCGGTCTCAAACATATTAACAATTCCCTCAAGTGAGATTTTTCTCAAACTTTTTTGCCCCAGATAATGTGTTTTCTTTTTGACGGAAACAATTCCCGATGGAACAAGTGAGTCCAAACTGCTTCAAGAACTTCAAATAGGTTCTTCAGCTTCTGAATAGAACCCAGCATCGGAGATATACATATGCAACCAAAGTAATCATGTCGTCTCATAATAGCCTCCTGGGTTCATACACTACACAGACATTAGAGCACCAGCAATGCACGCTAGCCCCATCAGGCGGAATTCCATCATTTATTTTCTCTTGTTAGCGCCAAGAGATAGAAGCTCGAAGCTCCGAAGTGCATCGTCCCGGCTGCCCCTTGTGGCACCAGAACGGGTGAAGGATGACGATTTGGACTCAAAACCGGGTTGAACCCTCTGGGTGGTGGACAGGCGTCCACTGCTCGATACCAACCGGCTTGACCGACCATCGCTGGGCTCACCAGAGGAGCTTGGTCGGCTGCTTGATATTACTGCTCTCTTTGAAGTACTTCCATTGCGAGAAGAAGAGCGGCCTTTCTCAGAATCAGCTTGCTGGGAATAAGAACACATCACTAATGAGGCAAAGACACGCTGACTACAAACATAGACAAGATCCAAAGTTTAGCATGCACCCAACTCCTTACACGTGTGGGATTGTTAATTACTCCAGTGCATGTACCCATCACATATGCAAGAAGATAAGCATTTGAAAGCATGTAGCAATTTCTCAAAACATACTTGTGTGTAAGGCCCAATTAAATGGAAACCCATACGTACATGTGAGGATGGACCCAACGACAAGTTCCCAACAATTATTCATTGAAGAAATATAACGAACAACCACTTGGATACATTTTTCAATTGTAACTTCACTTTACCACATCCTTGGATGAGGGCGCATCATCTGAAGATCTGTGCCTGGAATGATCACCATGCAAGCCATGGCCAGAGCCATTCCTCCTGGCAAATGCCTCAACAGCACCTGAGAGTCTCTCTCGAATCTCTTGTCCCACTAGACAAACGTGTCATGAGATGTTTGTTAGATTGACTTGTCATTTAACGTGAAATACACTATAAAAACACGAACTGAAAGCTCCCTACATACTGCTTCTCAAGTAGAACTTTAGAACAGAAATTTTGCAAATCAGTTACGTACACTACTGAAACACATAAAGGCTTTAAACTTCTGAAGGAGCTTACCAGAAGGTCTTTCTGCTCTCTCCGCAGAAGGTCCTGGATTTAGAGCAGGTTTACCGCTTGGCTGTAAGAAAAGCACAAGAATTAAGAACTGGATTTCTACGACAAAGGAAAATAGGCACTAAAAATTTTGTGATCCCTAAAAAGTAAAAATCCAAAAGTGGAAACTAAAGATTACCCGTGGTCTAGAACTGGAGCCAATCTGTGGGTATTTCAGTATGGTCCAATCAAAAACATAGTCAAATTGATAACCTACAACAGGTGATAGATTTATCTTCAGAGATTCACAGAAAGACCACTTAGCAAATTGATAACCCAAAGAAAACTAGCCCTCACCTTCACGAATAAATAGATCCCGGAACAGCCTCTTCAGGTATGAATAATCTGGTTTGTCCTCAAACCGCAATGAACGGCAATAGTGGAAGTATGATGTGAATTCAGATGGATATGATCTGCAGAGAACCTGTAAAATAAATGGGGATGTTCATTTCCTGTCCTTGATGTTAGTTTTTCTAGAAAATGGGACATGCCCAGAAAACATGTTGCATCCAAATCCAATAGATTCTTCGCCAAAGTTAGAATGGGTCCAATCAGCATCCCTAAGCTAAAAGCAATAATACCTCAATGGGAGTGAGCATCTTCTTTTCACTAATCTTGTCATATTTCTGCTTTTTAGTGCCTGCTTTCAGGCCTTGCCATGGAAGGCTGAGATGCAAAACAAAAGAAGTGTCAAAGTATAACTTGAATAATCAGTTTAGGTGAAACAAGCATCTCGGTTTGCAGTCAACCTTCCTCGAAGAAAGTACATAAGCACATAACCAAGAGATTCCAAATCATCTCTCCTACTTTGTTCTGCATGAAATATATAAAACATGTCATTGAGCAACCATAATGTTTGAAATTTGTCTAAATAAGTGCTTGCAAAATCGAAAAATGCCTTTCTTGGATGAAAAATATACACTGACCAACTCCAAGATGAGTGTTGACACTAGCATAGCGAGCTGTTCCTGTAAGATTCTTGTTTTCCCTGCAAAACGAAGATAAATTGTGCAATCAATGATTCCCGCCTTTGGACTTGGTTGAAGAGAATGGGAAAGTTCTAAAACAGGGAAAAACAATTTCAGGGATGTGAATTGCCACTTCAGTGAAAAGACAAAAACTGTTGAAAGCATAAAACAAAGGAGTCAATAGACTTTCGTGTGTAAGACAGACAGAAGCAAGAGATACTTTGCACAGCACTAAGGCACCAGAGAAAGCCAGAAAGTTCCACTTTCTTTGCAACCAAAACGGTTTTACTTCCTCCGATACTAAAGTAGTAATTTACAGTTTTACCAGATGAACGCACATCCTTCTGGAAAGAAGATATCATTCACATACATAACTAGCATAACAAATTTAATAAAGAACAAAACACCAGTGGTAGTTACAGCTTAGCTTATGTGCATCAAACAGACAAACATAAACTTGTTCTGGATGTAGATATAAACAGTATTTGTCAAATATAGAAGTATGCATCTCCAATACCTGTATGGAATGTGCTTGTGCGTTTGAAGATCCCTGTATTTTTTAGCAAGACCATAGTCAATAATGTACACCTAGGAGGAAAAAAGTCCAACAGCATTAGATGACAATGCTCAGGTACAACAAAATAAAGAGGTAAAATTAAACAGATGTGACAGATGCAGAGGTGAACAATACAAAATGCTAGTGAATATTTCTCCATGATTTCTTTTCATTAACATTATGTTTCCTTTCCAATCCTTAGTTTCCCCAGTAGGCTCTCCTTTAGGACGTTTCCATCCATTTCACAGACCAGGGACTCAATCCAGCCCTATCCAGTTGGTTGTGGGCCTGTGGTCCCAAAATGTGAAACATTAAGCATAGCCATTTGCATATCTATCACCATAAAAACAAACAATTCAACCAAACCAATATTCCAGATATTCTCACTTCCACCATCCAAAACTTCAAACCAAAAGCATATGGAAGTCTTTCAAAGACACATGAGAGTTCTGTGTTAGTTCATACATAAACAACTGTAAAGGTAATTGTATATGTGCTAGAAGAATCTAAAGGTCAATCATCAAATCACCTGATTAGCTTTTCGCCCTAAACCCATCAAGAAGTTGTCAGGCTTTATATCACGATGGAGAAAACCCCGTGAGTGCATATACTCAACTCTATTTATCTGCAAAAGATGCGCAGAGTGCAAATAAGTTTGGTATCTACTTAATCCAAAAGCACCGTTCATTAGAATAGGAAAACTTACTAATTGATCCGCGAGCATCAAAACAGTCTTCAAAGAAAACTTTCGATTACAATAGTTGAATAAGTCCTCCAAACTTGGTCCGAGAAGATCAATAACCATTACATTGTACTCTCCCTCAACTCCAAACCATTTCAGATGGGGAATACCGGCTTCATAAATTAAGAACAAAACATTGGCCAAAGAATAATTGATTAACATATATTACACAGCTTGCAACTTAAACTCATGCAAAGAGAAAGAGAGAAAGAAAGAAGAAAATTAAAGCACAACTCACTTCCTCCCTGAAGCAGCATGTATATTTTTGACTCATAGTGAAGCTGAGGGTGCTTAGTCTTCACAGGTTCCTGAATATCAGGTTCCATGCAACAGTAGATACAAAAAATTAATTCCTTGGTTAAGTCTACAATTCTCACACAATAATAACAAGAAGAGATGGAAAGAGTGAGAGGGAATATCAAATATGAGAAAAAAAATTAAGGAAATAAAAGCTGGTTCATTTTAGAAATCAGCTAAGTGAATTCATACTTATCAATCTACCAATAACTAATAACCATGCTTGTGAAAGCACCCTAAGTTAAGAGGTTGGGCAAATAGTTTTCTCTGAAGCTATCTACTCAAACCAACAGAACATATGAGACAACATTTTCTATGGTGACACTAGAAGATGCCCAATATGAAGGGCCACCTATTACTGCAAATAGCCATCGGTGCACTGAGAAATGAAATAGGTTTGTTGTGAGTAATAAGTGTGATGTTTGCATGGAATTGAACAGTTTAATCTGAAATGTTCTTAAGAACCACTTTCAACACGATTAGACAAAAGCACATTGTAAATATTCAAAACCAGAGAACATAATAAAGGTAAGTTCCAGGCCTAATTTGCTACAGCCTCTAGTAGTAATGGAAAAGCAAACAAGGAAAAAAAAATCAGAAAACAGATTGACATATAGAAGCCACACCAAATTACTGACAAAAGGTACTGATTTCCTCGCAAATCATAATTTAAATAATCAAACATACATCTCCTCAAGAAAGATCGAATATATATCATATTAACAAAATTAAAAAAAATGGCATTCATGCTATCAATGCCACAATGCGAGTTCTTACAATCAAGCACCATTAACCAACAAAAATAATGTTCATGGACCACATCAGGCAATAAGTTCCCATCCACTAAACGACAAGCTCCGGAAACATACCAACTTTATTGCCACTTCCTCTCCGCTCTGCACATTGATTCCTGAACAAAACCACCGCAACATTAGCCAAACATGCTCCGATCCACCATCAAGGAAACCCAACACACAGTCCCACATCCGTAAAAAAAAAAAAAAAAAAGAAAAGAACACCCATTATTTCAATCGAATCAGAAAAAGGAATGCATACCCAAATATAGCTCCCCAAATGATCCGCTACCGATCTTCCGGCCAAGCTTAAATTTGCCACCAATCACATGATCCATGATCCAATCTTCCAAGAAACGAGAATAGTACAACAAAACTAACCAACTTTTTCCCCAACTCCGATAAATTCCGTCCCCCGGGTCAGAGACGATCCAGGCACATAATCCTCAAGACGCTCGTCCCAGATCCAAACTTAGATTCGACCTCACCCGAAAGAGGGATCTTTCTCCCCAAAAAGAGATTGCAGATCGATCGACTTACCACCAAAATCAAAATGCCCCCCAAGCCTCTCGAAAAAGGAGCTTTACAAGAGCTAAAAAAAAAAAAAATCCTCTATCAACAATTTCCAACAGAACCCAACAAATCTACGCAGGCAACTCCAATATCGGACACCCACGAACCACAATCGTCAAAGAGCAAACTTGACAAATACCCATCAACCGGCACGAGGAGAAAGCCCTAGGGGAGGCGCCCGTGATGCGACATTGCGCCGGCGAAGCGAAGAGGAGGGAATTGGAACAGAGGGGGGGAAAAAAAGGGGGAAACTTTGGAGTGGGAAAAGAATAATCTGGGGCAGGTGGGGTTTCGGAGATTGAAGGTGGAAGGAGAGGGGGAATTTCCGGGGAAATCAATGGAGGGTCGGAGGTATCTTCGGATCTGAGTCCGATGGGCAGAGGAGATTTAAGGTTTCTTGGGCAAAGAATCGGAGATTCTGCAGAAAAGAATATCGACCCAGAAACAGAGAGAGAGAGAGAGAGAGGAAAAAGTGATGAAATTGGATGATTGATGAAGAGAGAGGAGGAGAGAGACAGAGGGGAGGAAGGGGAAAGGGAAGAGGAAGAGGGAGAGAGAGAGAGAGAGAGAGAGAGAGAGGGGGGGGTGATAGGTGATAATTATTGGGGGGATTTTCTATTCTTTTTTTTTGTTTCTTGTTTTTTTTCTCTTTTTGATAGGGTCTATTTTGGTTTTGATTGTTTTTTAGCTGTTGTATGCATCTGCTAATTTCTCTTTTTACTAATTTCTGTTGTATGCATCTGATATCTGTGTGTGTGTGTGTGTGTGTGGGAGAGAATGATAAGGTGAGGTGGGTATGTTCTTGCTGTGTGTGAGCTCGCTTCCATCTGGCACAGCCCAAACAGAAATGGTATGAAGCACCCAACATTTGGAGGATGCCTAAATTGGAGATACCCATCTTGATTTTAATAATTAAAGGTATTAAGAAAACATAAATAAATAAGTTTAAAAAGGAAAAAAAAAATTTCTTTTGGAGGATGTGCAGGCCAGTCAGTTACTTGAGCTCCACTCGAATGATTATAAAATCTCATGCTTTGATTGTTTTCTAATTCGAGCCTCTCCAAGAAATGGGGGTCAAGTTTGAGCTTTGAAGTAATTGATTTGAGCGAATGAGGAATGCAATTAAGTTGTTGGATTTTTATACTTGAAATGGAGAAGCGCATCTATTTTAGTTCTTTTTTTTTTCTCAATTTAGTGCTGTACCGCTAGAACCCGAGCTCTAATTTGAATTTGCGCTAAACCTAAAACAAAACATAGTAGCTGTTGTTGATTGAAATGGGTTCGAGCTCGTGAGGACGCTACAGAGTTGAGCCTGAGCTCGAGGAACCGAACTCGACCGGGATTCAAAGCATCGAGCCTTGCATAACGAGTCGAGTTCAGGTCGAATATGTGCCGGGCCAATGTAACTCTATCAGGCCTGTACCCAAAAGTTAAAAGGAGAATTTGCATGACAAATTGCAATCTCATAATATGAGCATTGATCAAATCCTTGGAATAATTATCCTTCACAATATGAGGCTAATAGAAAACCAAATCGCCTCTGGCCAAAAAAAAAAAAAATAAAAGTAAATTGGCCCAATGGTAAAATAGCCGTACTGTGCTTGGCCCCAAAAAATAAAATTCGTACTATGGAGCCTTCATCCAAAGCTTCAATCGGCACATGAAGACATACGTATAGACAAGAAAGAGACCGCACTTGGCCCGCGACAGGCAAAGCGAGTTAAAGAACTAAGTGAGACGGGTGTCATTCGGCTCTTAATTCCCCCTACATAACAAAACAGGCTCCTCGAAATACGCAAAAGTCGGTCCCGCCTGACCGCTGAATCAAACACGATAACCCGACTTCGACGACTAATAAGGGTAGTTTTATGCATCAAAGAGATTAGGTACAACGGCACGCATGATCCCTGAATTTTGACCTAATATGCAATTAGATCTCTGAATTTTTAATTTGTTCAATATGATCCGTGAACTTATGATTTAAGGATAATGACACAAATATCAATATGCAATATAGTCCATGAATTTTTAATTCGTTCGATGTGATTTCTGAACTTTTGATAAATATTCAATCTAGACCTTAGATTCTTATATTCCTAGATTCAATCTAGTCATAGATTAGCTAGTACAGGGATTAAATTGAACATGTACCAAAAGTTAAAGATCACATCAAACAAATTGCGATTCAAGAACCATAATGCACATTAGGCTAAAGTTCATAGATCGAATTGAACTAATCAAAAGTTGTTGGATCACGTTACATAGAGAGCCAAAATTCAAGTACCATTAGTATTATTTTCCCAAGGAGACTAAAGACGCGACCCTTTAGTTATACATTACCCGGGGACGTTTCCAATTTTATCGTTTGCCTTTCCATGCCAGAAATGCGCTGTCTCCTTGACAACTAAAATACTACTAACAAAGACACTGAAGTGATCCATCCACCAAAATGTACTTCACGCGACACGCAATGTCGACAAAGCTTGTGCAACGAGCGATGGAAAGTTTTTTTAAAAGATCATCCAGCGACCTAACATGGGCCGTCACCAACTTCCAGAAATCAACATTAGCGCTCCCAATTTCCTGGAGCCACACCGCACCCCACTCCCATTCCCCATCCACCAAAACCATAAAATATGACCCAAGATCCCCTAATCTCTAGAACGGACAGAATTCCGGTGCGATTTCGCAACATTCGATCCGAGAATCGTTTTGCAGGCTAGTCCCTGTAGTCCGTGATATTTAAAAAAAAAAGGTCCTTTCTTTCTTTGGAGATGCCTGGAAAAATCGTTCTAGGCGAAAAGGGGAGGCGTAAAGGAAAAGGACAGAGAGCCACTGCTGTACACTTCCACTGAATACCTGCCATACCTCAGAACTGTGTTTTTTCCCTGGGGGATGTCAGTGGCGACAAACAGGCAGCATCTCCTCCTCCGCCTTCTTCTTCGACCAAGAACAGCAAAAGAGAGCGCAACCAAAAAGCGATTCCCACCACCTTTTCAAGACGACACATTCACACCTTTTCTTCCTTTCTTACTCACAGTCGTATTCACACCTTAAAAGCTTTTTCACCCATCTATTGCGTTTTGTTTTTTAATTACATGACCACTGCGACGAAAGAATTGCACATCACTCCCTCAAATTGAATCACCACGAATAATTTTTCGCCAAACCCCCCTATTATCTATCTTACAAGAGTTTTTTTTTGCCAGATCCAAAGCTAACAGTCAGAGGGCGACTTACGACGTCGACATCTCAAACTCGGTTGTCCCGGGGACCCTCGCCCACCCCCCTTCCCGTCCCCAGAAGGAGTCGATCTGCAACACCGGAGCGCCAGAAGCAGCAAAACTAAACATGTCAGTATTCGGTGGAAAACCGCGAGGCGTCAGGGCAGGTCAATTGGATTCGCTATGCTTCTCGGGAACTTCGAGTTGAGGGGGCAGGAGGTTCATAAAGCTGCCGTGAACGGGTCGACTAGCCGCTGTGCCCGACTCATCATCTGTGAACATACAAAAACACGGAGGGAAAACGGATAAGCTTCTCGAGTGTCAAGATACAGATGTTTTTCTTGGGTGGCTTCATTAGCACCTTCCCCGCTAGCTATATTTGATCATTCCTCAGCATAGAGAAGCATAACAAGCTGGGTGCTTATTTGTAAGAAAGAAGCTATGCATGCGTGAACACGTGTCTTTAGAGTTATCAAGAAAAAACATTCTCTACAGCTCTTACCAAAGAGAGACTTGATGGATGGCCTTTTGGGTTTCGTGTTCTTCTTCTTCAGCTCAGCTGTAAACAGAAGGACCAAGTAAGTGAACTATTGCAGTCTTTGAGAGTTCAGCATTATGTATATTCACTTCCTATGAAGATTGCCATACTTTGAAAAGGAAAACCGGCCAAGCCCATCTGAACTTTAACGTAAAAAGTTGTAGGATGAGAAAAATTGTAAAGATGGAAAACCAAATGTGATCCTCTTTGAGATAGGTTTAGACTGGTGCAGAATGCTAAGTATGAACAGTCGAAAACCTATAGTAACACGAATTTTTCATGTAGTACAGAAAACAGGCTGACTGGTAGAATAGTGGAAAATATAACAGAGCAATTTGGTCCATCTATTGAGTTTGGCATGTTCAAAACCAGAACACGGTTTTGACAAGCTCCAGAGAGCATGCACCGTAGATAATAGAATATAGACAACATCTGCACTATCATGTCATAGCATAGCTCCACATTTGCCGATGCCTTATTGCATTAACAAAGAGAAAGCATGCGAGTCCAGCAGACTATTAACAATTGCAGAAAGAGAGTAATACCCATTCCAGGCAACTGATTATCATTGACAATCTCAAAGTTCTTATATGTGTAACCGACAAAGTTGATGTCCTTGGATGAGAGCATCTGCAGTCAGAAAGGGAACAATTCATCAGATGACAGTACACTTCCGGTTAAAAGTCTGATAGAAAACTTCTGTGTGTATAAATATATGTATGTATGTATGTACGTACGAGGATATATAACATATATACACACACACACAAATATCACAGTAGAGAGTCCCAAGGGTGATCCCCTTTTGCTAGACAGTAACAGAACGTCTGAGTATGTAAGAAAGGTATATGGATACAGCCATCACAAATATATGATCAAAGGAGAGGGTAAAAACAGATACTTAAGACCATACAAATCCAAAAGTATGTGCTCTGAAGAAGTCCTAATATAAAACAGAGAAAAGCTTGACGTTTGGTCCAATTTTCAAGTTTAAATAGGTTTTGGCCAAAACCCCTTAAAATGGCCTCCTGAAGGCCCACGATTTGGTCCAACTAAACCCAGTTATTGTGGGCTTTCTATAAATGCAAGGTCAGTGAAAAATGCAGGAAGATAACTACTTGATTTTTTTCCGAATTGACCACTTTGAGGCAAGGACCATACCCCAAAAAGGTTCTTTGCATTGTCAAGAACATTAGGAAACAACAGTTCAACATTAGTACAAACATGCACCTTGCATTTAGTAGAATGATACTGTGGCAGAAGCTAAAAGATTAAAATATAAGTAGGAATATGATACAGCTTATAAAATGCATCTGACAATGATTTATGTACCAACCTTTCTCCATGGACCTGATCTTGTTGAAGTTTGAATTTGATTGTCGGCCTACATCACATTGGTATAATATAAGTTAGAGATAGAAGGAAAAAAACTATATATATCCCAACAGCAGTAATCTGCCACAGATATTTCTTCCTTTAGCAATCATTTTCATGCCAAAGCAATACATTATGTACTCATCTACCTCTTCAAATTTTTCGAAGTTCTGAGTATCCAACTCATCGTTGACCTCAGGAATAAAAGCAGCTTTGATCTGATACAACCGGTCCCATTCGATCCCTTTAAACCATGGATGGGCCTGTAACCACAAATGCACCCTTTCAATTGTCATTTTCAGCTCATTAGCTGTAAGATTTTTTTTTGGTCAGAAGCTGTAAGAGTTCAATAGTCAAGAATTGAACACTTAAGACCCCATACTTTAATTTCATCAGCCCCTTTTGTTCCCAGCCTCTGGTCGACGTTACATAGAAGTTTGCTTATGAGATCTTTAGCTTCTGGAGACAGCTTTGCTTCTTCAGGAAATTTCAAATGAGTTCTCCAATTCACAATCTGCCGAAGAAAGCATTCATATTAAATAATTGTGAGGACGAAAGGCCAAGTATAGATGACCGAATTAAACAACACCACACATGAGTATTCCAGCTCAAAATAGAGATTTCATTTTAACCTTGAAACCTGAATAATTCAATAAGTTCAACAACGCATATATGAGCCTGTTATTCATTTAAAGTAACAAAAGTCCATATGAATCTGAGCCCCAGTCATCGTCATCCCACTTTTCAGCCACCACCATACACATGTTATGAAATGTTCATCATTGTCATCGTCAAAGAATGGTGGGTTTATTGATCACTGAAAAAAGGCCATAATTCGGTTCATATCTACAGCTACAGTGTTACATATAGATATGTACATTCACATCCTGTTGATGAAAAGCGATTACATTGTCAGGAGCACAACACTTGTCCCTAAAACACACATATTGGTAACAAGGGAGCTCATCTACTATTAAGTGATTCAAATTCATTTTTCCATAAAAACACTAGCACTTGTGAAGATAAAGTATCAACAAAAAAAAAAAATTAGGATTTCAATGCTAAGACACCTTTCTACATGTTGACATAGGATCATCGGAGTAAAAAGGAGGGTATCCCACAAGCATTTCATACATGATGGCACCAAGAGACCACCTGCAGAAGTAGCAGCCAAAGATCACCAAAATAAATAAAAGGAAAAACATT
Organism: Syzygium grande; assembly: GCA_024733475.1. Classification (NCBI taxonomy): domain Eukaryota; kingdom Viridiplantae; phylum Streptophyta; class Magnoliopsida; order Myrtales; family Myrtaceae; genus Syzygium; species Syzygium grande. The sequence continues at coordinate 17,826,886 of JAMXDD010000005.1, read as the reverse complement.
TTTGAAAAACAAATAGAGACAAAATGATAAGAAGGCATTTTCTTTTCCACTATTTCTTTTTTTCCTCGAAAATACCCACCAATCACATTCCATCCCGTAACCTTTCTTCAAAAGAACTTCTGGGGCAATGTAATCCGGGGTGCCAACAGTAGAATAAGCCTGCATTAGGTATTGTTAAAAGTTCACATAACAACATACACAAGTACCAGGAGTAATGAAATTGCACGGAATAACACTGAAAATTGACCGCGAATGATCATCCACATAAATCCCGTGTATGTCCCAGACAAAAATAATAGAGGAACACACAAAAAAAATGTGAGGATTAATATTTAGCACGATTTGTTTTGTTTTGAATGATGTCTGACCAAAAAGGTGACACCAATCCTACTTGAGTTAAAACTTACCAGCGTCCTTCTGTTCCTCTGCCAGTGCTGCAGTTGCTCCTGTTGAGTTCGCTTTGAAGCCAAAGGTCGGCCATCGCTTGAAAGAGCCCCACTAAGATTGTTTCCCACAGAGAAGTCCTTTTCTTGCAGGTTACTGCAATCTAGTGGTTTACATAAACCAAAATCCGATAATTTCATATGACCATTTCTGTCAAGCAGCAAGTTGTCAGGCTTGATATCTCTGCAACATAAGTTGGCAAGATGCATCACTAGTCATTTCAATGAATCATGAGGGAAACTACTAAAGGAAATAGAAGTAGGGTATCGACTATTAACAATGCACTACCTATGAATATAATTATGTTTATGGATGGATTCAATTGCCAGAACAGTCTCTGCAACATAGAACCTGGCCTCATCTTCAGTCAATATGTCCTTCCTCATTAGTAAAGTCATCATATCTCCACCAGGTAGATACTCCATAATGAGATAGAGATATTCTTCATCCTGGAAGGAGCAATATAGCTTGACAATGCAATTGCTATCAACCTCTGCAAGTAGATTCCTCTCTGCTTTCACATGTTCAACCTGAATAATACATTTGCAAGTTAAAAGTAGATACGATAAGATCCTGAATCCCATCTATGACAGCCTGGAGACAAGTATACCTGTCCTCTACGAAGCATCTCAGATTTTTTAAGCTTCTTCATAGCATATACATGACCTGTTGCCTTCTCCCTACATATTCTGACCTGCACCATAAAAGCAAACACTAGAATCAGGATCAAAGGCTTGATTCGCTATAGAAAGATATCAGAAAAAAATAAATAGCCAATACAACAGAAAAAATATGAAACTCAGAGAAGACATGTAAATGGATATTAAAAAGTATCAGAACAACAAAATCTATGAAAAATGCACAAAAAAACATCAAGAACTATATTCCCAGTCTGCTGCAGATGCTAAAATAGATTAAGGTCCACAGAAAGAACAATTTTCTCGCAAGAAAAGCAATCTTAAACACTCAAAACAGTTTCCATATCTGCTACTATGCTGAAGTCATTCTACAATCAAATCAGATTATTGCTCTAACTAAGTAGCACCGACACTGACACCGACACCGACACACGACACGACACACCGACAAGTCATTTCTTAAAAAATAGAGAATTCCAACACGTTGGAACACGTTGTATAGTAAATGTATATTTTCATATATACATGATAAATTATCATTTTTATGATTATTTCAATCAAATTAATTTGATTCAAATCCACAAATAAATAAATAATGAAAAAAAGAGTGTCGGTGTCTGACGTGTCTGATACCGACATGGAGGCCCCGGAGAGTGTCCGTGCTTCCCAGGCGCTAAATAAGAGATACTCATATACAAAGAGTCATCGGCAAACCAACTACTCTGCAAAGTCCTCTTACAAAAAAAATTCACGTCTACACAAATAACATATGGGAATAATGGACACAGGGCACTATGCGATAACAATCATGCCATACCTCACCAAATGCACCTTTCCCTATCATTGTCAATGGCTCAAAATCATCAGCACCCATTTTATGCCTCTGAAGGCGCATGTATTCTGTTTCCTTCTTCTCCAGGTGCTTGAGCAAATTGTTTTGCTCTTCCTCGGTAACATCGGCATCGGCCAGCTTCATCTCCAGTATATGACGACTACAAAACATACGCGTTCACTTCACTACCACGAATTAAAGGTAGCAAAGACTTTTTAATGTACAAACACACCCCAACCATCCTGATGCATTTGTGGACAATACAGAGCATCAACTCTACACGTGCATATAAAATGATGCATCAAAACACTCTGCAATTAGTACTTGGCCACTTTCCTACGCTCAAAATGCACACATACACACATGCGCACGCATATACCATTTGGATACCTTTTTAAAAAGAAATGAATAATGTGACTTCTCTTATTAGTTTTCCACACTCTGAGGAAATCAAATGTATAGGCCATGAGATATCAACATAAGAAATTCTCGAGCAGCTACAGACTAAGCCACTTGTCCTCATCTTTGCCATGGTCCCGTCATCGGGACAGCCACTTAATCCTGAGAGAACATTCCATATGCATGGGAATGTAGGTACTAGGGGAGCTTCTACAAAACATATCTGTAACATGCATTGTTAGATTGCTAACTATCATTGCTTGCCATCTTATCACTGTCCGATCTGTTAGATTCTTTCCAAAACAGAGTGTCTACAATGAAAGGATCCTACCTGGATCCAAAGCTCATAGAAATGTGAGGGATTCAATTATTGATTATTTTAGAATGCATTTTCTTCCATTAACATTAGAAAATGCAAGAAGGAAAAAGCTCTACCACAAACAGAACGCAAGGAGACATAAAGAGGCAATTGACTGCCTAAATGTATAAAAAGGAGAAGGTATTAACTAGGTGCAAATATTTTCTCCAACAACTAAGGTTCTTCACAATTGTAGCAATTAAAGGATGTTGTACCGACATCAACTCTGTGTCTCGCAGAACGATCCTTGCAGAGTAGGATTTAAAAGCCAACTTATGGTTCTGACCCAGAAGTCTCATTGAATGAGAAAGCAGTTTCCCAGAGTTAAGTTTTCTTCTCTTCGCCAAAACCATAATAGATGCTCTGTTCTTGATAGGACCAAAGGAGGTTGAAGACAACTAGAACTCTTTAGATGGAGGAGGACAAGGGGAATAGGAAGTGTTGGAAAGATAATGCTGGAAAGTTCTAAAAGCATGTGCTTTACTGGCAAGAGTAGTGAGATTGGTTGAAGTTAGCATCAATGAATGGTCTCAATGATACATGGAAGACAAACCACAACCTGTAATAAACAGTAGAAGGAACAAACTCTAGCCAGTCAAAAAAAAAAAAAATTACTGGCGTCATCATTAGAATATCATTGTCGTATCTGGGATACTCCAATGAATAAGGCATTAAGTAAAAAAAGTACAAGTTTCGCTTGGGTGTTCTACAATTACTTTACACCAATTCACTCATTTGATGTGCTTTAAGGCAAGATAATTATTTTCAAGCATATTGCTCCCAATTTCCAGTCAATTGCTGAGTTTATTCTAACTTTCCCTCAAGCATATTTATTGGTGTAAAATGATCATTCTATTGACGTCATAGGTCTTAAAATGATTAATTTGAAGCCATGAAATGATCTACGTATTCTATCATGCGGCAGAAATATTACGAGCTACTTCCTCATTTGTTTGCCATGGATCTCCCAAAAAGACCCCAATCCTCAGGAATGGCGGCTCGGAGAAAGGAACTACTAGGCATATGAGTACATAGAGAAAGAAGTACTTGGCATGATCCAGTAGAAAAGAATCATAAAAACATGTAGTGCTGCCCATTTAGTTCATCCATAATTGCCAGAGTAAAACCATACCGTTCTTTCCTTTCTTCAAGATTCTTCATTTGCTTCTTGTAATGATTTTCTATGTACTGCTTTGCTGCTGCAACTTTCTGCTTGGTGACATTTGAAGGTGCTTCTTCACTTGTTGGAGGTTTTGACCCATCTTTCCCATTTCCCGCGACATCTTTCTTTTGACGACCTTGCTCTATCTTTGGACTTAAACTTCCCGAACCAACATCTTGCGGAGTCCATTAGCAGACTCGCAACTCTAAACGTTACCACCCAAATCTACTTGTCAATTAATCGTCGCCAACCGCTAAAGAGCACAAACTGCACTAGGCAAATATCTCGTCCTGCAGAAGGAAATATCCAGATCCTTGCACGCCATCGGTCACAAAATGGCCCGATTCATGCTCTTCGTATCTACGGAAATGAAAAGATAGTAAGTCAGCCCCATAGGAACATATAATTACAATAAAAGGGCAACCAATTAGACACAACATTCTGTTCCTGATGAATCAGGCTCGCCAGGGAAGCAAAACGCTTATCCAAGAATGTTAAAATAAGATCTTTCAATAGCCAAACAACGCGCTTCTTTTCCACAAATTATTCGATCTCTAGCCAAATGGCATACTCCCGAAAAGTCGATACCGCATCGAAACCGCCACATACACTATCTATGCACCTTCTTGCCAAGAGAACGACATGCCACGGCCAGTTACATTACACGTGCCACGAGCGATAACCGACATAATGAAATAGTCACCCGGAGGCTCGAGTTAGGAAACAGAGGGACAAGATTTTAAATTCAGTGGGCATTAGGTGCTGCAAATACACAAGATCCTCCTTTTTGGCTGAGCAAGGAGATCTCAGGATCTTAACCGACAAGCACCTCGACACTTGCAAGCGACATTATGATCCAGTTAGGCGACGCGAAGCAGACGGACGCTTTTAGAAAGAGTGGCTACCCAGATAAATTCAAATCTCCAAAATTATTGGCCAGGAACCGCTCGAGAATAGAGCGAGAACGTAAAAGTGGGCATCATTCCAGGCGATCACGAAGCGCAAAACGGCCATCCAAATCCTCCATTTTCACAAGGGGGGGAAAAAACGGCGGACCAAATGCGGCCAAAGGAAAGGAAGACGAAAGCTCTCGCCGCTCCCCGATTCTAGAGAAGCGGAGCGAAACTTACCGGGCGGGGCGGGCAGGGGGCCTGACTCCCGAGCAATTCCGGCGCTCGCTCCGATCCGGAACGCCGGGCGAAACCAGGCTAGGGAGGGAGGGAGGAAGGGAAGAGGAAATCGCCGGCGAACACCCCGGGAAACCCTAGCACATCGAGGCGGTGCGCGGGGGCGCGATTCCGGGCGGCGGCGGCGGCGGCGATGGACCGCGGGCGGCGGCGGCGGCGGCGGCGCGGGGGCGGCGGGGAGGGGAGGAGGAGGGAGGCGGAATTCGCGGCGGGAGGAGGGAGGGAGAGAGGGAGAGGGAGAGGGAGAGCAACTACTTTTCACTTGGGTGGAGGTGAAGTTGCAGGTGGTGGTGGTGGAGGTGGAGGTGGTGGTGGTGCTGGTGGTGGTGCTGGTGTGGTTGAGCTCATGATTCTCTCTCTCTCTCTTTCCCTTTTTTCTCTGCGCGTTGAAACTTTTTGTTTTTCCTTTTTCTTTTTCCCTTTCTTTTCCCCCCTTTTTTTTTCTCTCCTTTTTTTTTTTCTTCCGCTTGCTTTGCGCGTATTGAAAATCGAAGCCCCCCCCCCCCATCCCCTCTCCCTCTCCCCGACACGCTTACGGAATTGGGGACATCTTGAGGTTGGATCGGACGGCGGGGATGGAAGATGGTTTTCTATGAACAGACATTTTGACATTTTCGTAAGTAAATTTATCCGATTTCAAATCCACGATTTCGCTAGGGCCGTTCATCGGGGACGATTTCGATTATTTCTCTTTCGCTTTAAAAGAGATGAACCGTTCCAAGGCATTACTGATCCTGAATTCGCTTTCATGTCGCCGCCCTTCGAATCGATGCTCGGTTCTTGCAATGCATGGGCATTTATGTACACACGGGATAGCGACACGAGCGGTCCATGAGCTCTGGCTTGACGTGCGATGTGTTCGAACTTTTCATTTGTTTGATGCAGTAGCTTTACGTCAGGCTAATGTTTGATGTGATATCTAAATTTTTAGTTTGTTTAATATGATCACTGAATTTTTTGTTACGTGTTCAATGTAATCCCTTAACTATTTGAAAATGTTCGGGGTTTACATTGCACAGATAAAAAGCTTTAGGGACCACATTACACAAATTAAAAGTTCGTTGACCATATTGCATATTATGTTAAAGTTGAGGGACCACATTGCACAAATTAAAAGTTCATGGACCACGTTACATATTAGGTTAAAGTTGAGGGACCACATTGAATAAATTAAAAGTTTTAAGGTCTACATTGCACATTTGACTAAACTTCAGATACTATTTGTGTCATTTTTCCTTTATATATCGACACGGTAGATATTCATACATATGGGAGATTCAGCAAGACAAACCAGATAAATAAGATTTATATAAGTTATAGGATCGGAATTAAAATCCATCCTATCTTTTTAAAGAAACTCCGGTCTATATGTAGCCTTAACTCATTCTTATCCTAGTGAATCCTTAAGATATTGCCCGATTCATTAAAATATAAGGTATCAAAGAACAACTTCTCTTCATTAACATTGCATCTTTTTTAACAAATGGGTATTCTCCAAAAATCATTCTTATTAAGAAAAATTGCAAACGCATTGGACATATTGATAAATAAGGTGTTGGCTTAGACGTCAAGAGAGCTCGCTTCTTTATAGAATGTCTTGGGTTCAGGCCATATTGATAAAATCCTGAGGGGATAATAGCATAAATGGTCCTTAAATTTCGGTCTAACGTGCAATATAGTCTCTGCAATATTATCTCTAAACTTTTAATTTATTCATTTTGTCCTTAAAACTTTAGTCCAACGTTCGATGTGACCTTTAAACTTTCCGAGGACTACATTAAAACATTACTAATAGTTTAAAGACCACATTAAACAAATAATAAATTTAGAGACAACACGCACATTAGACCAAAGTTCGAGGATCGTATTAAGTAAATTAAAAGTTCAAGAACGATATTACGCATCAAATCGAAGTTCAAGAACCATCCATATCATTTTTCCAATCCTAAAATGCACTCGGAAGATGTAAGCGAGTGCGCCTTAAGATCTTTCGAGCCTCGACAACTACACGACCGCTAAATCGGAAAAAAGAAAATTTACTACATTATAATAGAAAATATGTTTACCATCTTTAGGGTTTATGGTGGAATCTTCTTCCTAAATTTTGTGCTGGAGAAAAAGGCAAGATGAGAAAAGATGTTTCACCATCGGATTTCGGAGACTTTGGAGACCGGATTTAAGAAATGGTGATGATTAAAATGAGACCAGATTTAAGAAATAGTGATGATTAAAATAAGGAACAACTTTGCTCGACCGTCAACACCCGTTGATGACTTGAAATACCAGAGTTTGCCTGAAAATGATGCGAGAAGGACGCCACGAGTGCCGTAATTTCCCATGCGCCGCTGACCTTGATGCCGTAACTTTTCAGTCGATCGCTGGAGCTGTAATTCAGGAAAAAAAAAAGTTCAGTTTTAGTGACATTGGCGATTTCCTTTGCTGGGAAAGTTCGACGCGAAACTAAAATTTATATTACTTGTTGAAAACTGTTTTTTTTTTTTTAAACTTAAAGCACTTTAGTGATCATTTTAAGTTACGTCACTCGCGGTGAATATTTTGTTAAAAGTTACGCTATAACTTTTGAAAAATGTTCACTTTGAGTGACGTTGGCGATTTCTTGTGTCGAAAAATGTGACGTGACACTAAAATTTAAATTACTTCTTGAGAACTTCGTTCTTTTTTAAGTTATTACATTCAAGTGATCGATTAGATTATGTCCCTCACGATGAATATTTTTTAAAAATTGGGGATTCAAGAGATCGATTGAAAAATTATGATATCAAAGCGACGTGAAACCAATCTCAAACTTCAAACAACCCTTCTCTTTCCTAAAGGAAAAGGAATAAATGGTTGCTGGTCAAATCAAAAGTGCTCATTACTATAATTAGCAGCATCGATTTCCTTTCTTTACCCCGGCGATCAGTGGGCTAATCCGGGGTTTAAGAAGTACAAAAAAATGACTCATTAACTAAAAAAAAAAAAACTCATACCATTTCATACGAGGTAGAACTGCAAAAAAGGAAGAAGTAATAATTATGTGCAATTATATTAAGGAAAAATCCCATCGACAATCCTAAGCTATCCCCGTGGACGTCAGGATTTTAACGGCTATTAAGGATGGAAGTCTAATGAAATGTACTTTCGAATCACTAATATAAGTTCGGGGTTATTAGAAAGACGAGAAAAAATAGGATATTAGTGGCTCACGAGGAAAAGTTTAGGATTTTTTTGTTTTGGGGATCAACCCTTTTATTAAAGTAAAAGAGCATTAATGTAGGGTTTGTTCGTCCTGCGAAAAATGAATAATTTATAAGATATTTTCCCAAAAATAATCATCCGTTTTACTTGAAATAATTAATCAATGAAAGATGTTTTCGAGGCATTTTTGTGGACGGTAAAAAAAAATTTGTTAATTCATTTTTGTACTCAACAAAAGGATGACCATTTAAAAAAATGTGTTTCAATCATTTATTTTTGCGAAACAAACGGGGCAGAGAACGAATAATTTGGAACATATTTTTTAAAATGATTGCCCTATGTTACTTATAAAAATGAATGGACGAATTATATTTTCTTCGTTCATGAAAATATTCAGATAGAAATCATTGTCTATAATGAAAATAATTTTTATTGACTAATTATTTCAAGCGAGACAAACTATTATATTTAGAAAAATATTTTTTAGATTATTCATTTTATCGCGGAACTTACAACCCGTAAGTTTCGAAAAGGAACAGACATAAACCAAATCTTAGTCACAAAGACTGACGGGGAAAAAAGTGGAGAGGTTGGTTTTGTTTAGACATATAATAATGGAAATAAAATGATTGGTCAAATGATAATTAAAGAAGGAAAATATAAGATTAGTGGATCTTTTAAGGGATGATGATGATGATAATGATGATGAGCTGGACCACAAGAAGCATCATGGTCTCCAAACGCATCACTCGCTTTTCAATACGTTAAAAAGAAAGCTTTAAAGAAGGGACGATATTACACACTGACTTAAAGTTTATGAATAATATTAAATAAATTAAAAGTTTATGAACGACATTACACATTAAATCAAAATTCATGAATCATTTCTATTATTTATCCTCTCTTTTTTGTCACGAATTAGATAATCATCATTTTCAACTTCTTCTTTTTTTTTAAAATAAGATGACATCCCGTACATGTTTTGATTACCTTAGCTTAGATGAGCAAGAATATTGTATTATCACGATTATTGAAGTGTCGCGATTATAAAACGGAGCTTTGGATAACTCCATATTGCTCTCTTCTTGCCATATATCACAGGTATAAAATTAAAAGGTTCAATCAATTGTCGTTTTTGTCGCGGAAGTTATTGCATTACTCTAATTTGATCAAAGAATTGATTTTTATTTTTGATTTGGTCCCTGAATCATTTAGCGATTCTAGCTTGGTCCTTCCGCACATTGTCCCATTTTTGCTTTTACTACCAAATACGACATCAACATAAGTAAATTCCATGCCTCATCAAGCTTATCCATATCTATAAGAGTATATTTCTTTTACTCATAAAATTTCTCCGCCGATTCCTTCTAGTCACCATCCTCTCATATTCCAATACGAATAATTTGAGAGATATCAGAAGTGAGAATACCGACATGAGTTTTAATCAAAATCTTTTGGCCCGCGCACTTTTAATTTTTTTTTGGATTGGAAACTCAAAAAATTTTCTCCATACGCAAATGTTGACACGTATATTCAAATATAAATTTTGTAATAAATTAACAAAATTTGAATAATATTTTAAGATTTTGGCCGGGTTCATTTTCCCTTTAGCTTAAGTGTATACAAACAGGCAAAATAATGTTTTAGATTTTAGAGGACTAGATTGTACTGACTTGAAGTTCGAGGACCAAACTGTAAGTAAAAAAAGACAGAACATTGTTCAGAAAACCGTAAGAGTGTACCTAGATTATTTTATGTTTAATTTAAATCTTACGGCGAACGCGCATATAGATTTTTTTTAGCCCTAAACGCATTAAACTTCCTCAATATACAAATATCGGCAAGTAAAATTCACATTTATATGCTTTGTCTCCTATAAAGCCTGCCACACCACTCTATCAACCAATTTCATACCTCTTGAAACATATAAAGACAACCGTGTGATAATAGAATATAGGGTTATTATCACGAAAAATTTCAAATTGGGACACTTGTGATATATTTACCCTTAAACTAACTTTTTAACCATAAAAAATCCCAAACTGGTACACCTGTGACAAATTTACCTTTCGTTAGTTTCCGTTAAATTGTACCGTCAAATTGCTTTGTTAAACAACATATGACAGTTGACAAATGTACCGGTTTGAGATTTTACTCTTCATTTGTCCTAGGTGTATTAGTTTGTTTTTTTTTATTAATTCAATTTAATTGATGGTAAAATTTGTCACAAATGAACCAATTTGGGGTTTTTGATGGTCAAAAAATTAGTTTAAGGTAAATTTATTACAGGTGTACCGGTTTGAAATTTTTGGTGATAAAAAAATAAGTTTTGGATAAATTTGTCACATATATACCAGTTTGGAATTTTTCGTGCTATTAACCTTAGAATATAAATGTACATGCACATGACCAGAGTCAAATAGCATAATCCCTCTAGATTTCAAGTATCTAATAGTTGCATAAATAATTCATAACAATATGGAGTTTGTACAATGAAAAGATGCTTGGAACTTTCACCTCAACTTAATAAAGGGAGATCCCGAGTTTCAATCTCTCGCATGCGTCGAATTTCAAAAAAGAGTCATCGGCTTGCGTAGGTGCACAATCGCACGAAATGGTAGACAAGAGGACTGCCACGCCCGGACCTAATTTAGTTAGTTGTCAATCGGCACCAATGAACTTAATAGTGATTAGAAAAAGCATTAATGGTATCATATATCAATCATTTGCATATAGCACATATATAAAAGGAGTCGTTATTAGAGGAAATTACTAGAGATGGTATAGTGAAAAGTGCACACCGCCGAGCCATTCCACAATAGGATGAAGAAATTCTCAATAAAGCTTCTCTCATTTCGCAAAAAAAATAATATTTTGGAAAATATTTTTTCAAAAACTGATCGCTTGTATTTATTAAAATAATTAGCCAATAAGATATATATCTATTATTGACAACAATTTATGTTTAAATATTTTCGTAGACGATAAAAATATTTTTCATTAGTTTATTTTTATAAGCAATATAAACTATCATTTTTAGTAATACGTATTTCAAATCATCCATTTTTTATGAAACAAATGGAACCTACGGTTGCGCTTGTTTCAATGAAAACTTCACAATAAATGAGAATACTTTCCATGAAAATTATTTTTAAAGAAAATATTTAATTTTCATTTGTTTAGTGGTTCGGAAAAAGTTATTTCCTTCTTGCGAGAATAAGAAGTGTCGTCCTGTCTAAGTTTGTTATTTCCAGTATGTTGAAAACGATTTCAGTATATCAATAAATTTTTCGTCATTTAAACATTAAAAAATCGAGAAATAATTTTGCGAAAACAATTTTTCTCTCAACAAACCAATCACAAGATGCTCTGATTTTTCAAATCCATACCCATCATCCGACACCTACTTCCAATAGATTCGTATTGAAAGTCCCTAAAGTCGCGGCCATAATTGTCCAATTAATAGTCTTTCAATCAATTAGTCTTTCAAATAATTCCAATGACATTAACAAAATAACAATAATAATAATAACAATAACAATAACAATAATAATAATAATAATAATAATAATATAAAAGGAGAAAATCGCGTTCAGGTGGGACCATTATTATATAAGAGGAGAAAATTCACAGCGAGAGTGTATATAATTGACGATTATTCGTTATGATGAATGTTTCTCAATTCTGCCACGAATATTTTTTATTTAAAGCATGTGATTTTTCAAAATGTATTTCTTTTCAATTTTGAAGATGCGTCGATATGTACTTTTTTGTAACTTGAAATTCTAGATCGCAATTCTTGAAATCGCGTGTATTTAAATTGGTTAGGGTATGTTTATTGTTCTAATTTTTTTTTAAAGCAAAACTTTACATATCGACATTTTCACCGAAACAAAAATCTTATTCACGATTCGAAAAACTAGAAAAGAAATCGACATGGTCGCAAATTTTCATAAATATATGGGTACAATCGAATTGTACAGATCCGTACATTGAGAATTAAGTAAGATTAGTTCTTTAAGCAAAAAAAAAAAATTAAATAAAATTAGTTAGATTTCAAATATTAAAATTAGCAAAAAAAAAAAAGAAAAAAGGCGAAGCGAAAATCGCTCCAAAAATTAAGTAGAAAATCACTCCTGAAGAGTACGGCCACGTGTCTTGGTGGATGAGCTGATCCTGATTTTACATTATTTATTTTCCCCTTTTAGGTCAGACATCATGATTTTATTCGAATGTTCCTTTTTATAAACTATTTTATCGCCAACTGACAGGACCCCAGTAACCTCACAGACATTCTATTTTATTCTTTAGATCCCTAGCACCGGTAGTCCCTTCTCGTCCTTTGACATATTTTAAAAAAAAATATTAATATCACGAAAAATCTTAAATTAATACACTTACGATAAATTTATTTAAAATTAATTTTTTATCGCAAAAAATACTAAACTGGTACATTCATGACAAATTTACCATCCGTTAGTTTCTGTCAAATTAGATTAAAACTAAAAAAACAACATGTTTGGTAGACACCCATGATAAATGGAGGGTAAAAGCCCAAAATGGTGCACCTATCAACTGCCACTTGCCATCTAACTTAGAAATTTGACGGAAACATTTAACAGAAACTAATGTGGGGCGAAATTCGTCACATATATATCAATTTTGGTTTTTGGTGATCAAAAAATTAGTTTGTGGTAAATTTTTTTTATAGATGTACTAGTTTAGGGTTTTTCCATGATATTAACCCCTAAGAGGAGACAAAAATTCTTTAGATTTACCAAAAGAAAAAAAAAAGGCAATCTAAAAGTAGTAATTATTATTTTTACAACCCAAGGAAGTATATGGAGACATGTACTTCTAGAAATGTGTCGTGAATATTTTCTATGTTTTAAGTAGAAACCATCTTGACATCATATTTTTTTAAAACTTTTCTAATAGTGCCACCAACAAAAAATAAATGAAATGAGTTTTTCTTTTTCAAATTACCCCTTATTAAATATTAAAAAGGGTTAATATTACGAAAAACCCCAAACTGGTACGCCTATGATAAATTTACCCCAAACTAATTTTTTGACCACCGACTTGTGACAATTTTACCCTTTCTTAAATTTGATTAATAGCATGAAAAACCACAAACCGTTACACCTGTGATAAATAGAGGGTAAAATCCCGAATGGATAAACCCGTCAACTGTTATGTGTCATTTAACTTAGAAATTTGACGGTAAAATTTAATGGAAACTGACGGAGGGTAAATTTATTATGGATGTACCAGTTTAGGATTTTAGGTGATTAAAAAATTAGTTTAGAGTAAATTTGTCATAGATGTATCGGTTTGAGATTTTTCGTAGTATTAACCCATATTAAAAAGACAAAAGAGATACGGCTAATACATTTCTTATAACTCGTTGTTTCGTCTACTTTCTTAAGGAATTACCAATTTTACTCGCACAAACACCCACTCAATTTCACGCACGTAAGTACATGTGCCCCCATTGTAAGTATATATTTATCAGAACAATACTAACCATGGAATTTTTATTTTTTCACTATTGAATTACTTGATAAATTTTAAAACGAAAAAAGAAACCTTACATTTTATTTGGGCATGACACTACTCTAAGGTTTGACCTCTAGAAATATCACTGGGTGCGTTGTAAGCATATATATGCATCACGGTACTCCAGCTCCCTTCCCTCATCTTCGTTGCTTCGTCAGATTTGACCATTTCAATGGCCGAAACTTAGCCAATAGAACACCCCCGTCCCTTTTCTCAGCGTTTATGGGCCGATGCAATCGGTTGGAATGCGATTGATGAATTGACCATTTCCATGGCTGATGCAACCGGCTCGAACGTCACGGAATCTCCACCGAAAAAATTAAAGGCCGCCCGATCAAGTCCCATCCTTAGTAGCGTGCAAATTGCTCCCCGCAATGTCAAAGGAGCCGGACTTAGTCGGTTCATAAGACGCGCAAGGTGTTACCCGGGGGGTCCTTCTGCGCCCGTGCTCCCGTGCCAGGAAAAAAAAAAGGAGAAAAAAGAAGCCCTTCTCCATTTTTTTTTCCTCTTGAAAACGGCTTCTATACATGATGTGTGCTCTCACAAGCCAGGACTCCAAGTTCCTTAAATTCAGAGGATAAGAACGGAGGAAGCTGAGGGGAAAAAGGGTCCCTGGCTCGTGAAAAGGCGGTAGAGTACAGTAGGGATCGGATGGGGACATGGGGGGGAAGAAGAAGATTTGCCCTTGCAGGCAAGGCATCAAAGGGAGGGAGGGAGGGGGACCATGGACTCCCCCATTGGGTGAGCATCTATTCAAAAGTCGGTGAGATGAACAAAAGAAAGAGGAAAGGGAGGGAGGGGTGGGAAAAGAGCTCGCGCAATCCTTCTAAGTTACCCTACTTGCCCTACTTGTCAAGCTCAGAAAAACTTTATTGGTGGGGAGAAGGGGAGGACAACGTCATGGGGCGGCATCATTTTCCCACTGGACTTCTTCCAAGATCTTGATTTCGTTGTTTCACAGCGGGAGGATCCCCGTAGCTCAGTCGACCGGAAGAATCCCTACAGTCGCACGCCAACCACCGTATGTGCCTATTTTTGTATCGGGGGGGGGGCGAGGCTCGACCTCGCGAGTAAGAAGCGATCGCCGGGCAAGTCCGGGTCGAGCCAGACCAGCCCGGTATTTTTATTACCCGAACCCGCCATAACATGTGTATCTTGCGCAGAATGTTCGAGCCGGGCCGAAGCTGGATGGCCCGCGCTTCCTCGCGTGAGCTTGCTGTCGAAACCGCCCCGCTCGCCCAAACGCCGGCCAAGCGAGTCGCCCCACCTCGTTCGTCGCCGGTATTTCTCGGGGCGACGGCCGTGCAGCTCTCGAAATTGTTTTCGGCAGGAAGCGCGTAATTTAAACAGGGATTCGTCGCCGCGATCGAATTTAAAATCTTTGCTATTACAAGTTAATTCAGATGCCGTGCAAGCATCAGAAGGAAGACAAGTTTAAGGAACCGTCCCGCAATTCGAGGAATTGTGGGGGAGTGCGGGGTACGTTTTTGTCAGAGCCACCATAGATATGCGCAGATCGATCCTTTGCATTTTGCGTACATAGAGGCAAGTGGTTGTAGGCCCTTACGTGCTAATGGATTTCGTCTGATGAGCCAAACACCATCGACGAAAAATCGACCATAGTCCATCATGACACGCTTTGAAAAGGAAAACATAAAATTAGAGATTTCATGATATCTTCTATGCGATTTTCGATTTTCTTTCTTCACTATGGCTAGCGATCATGAATCCTTGGAAGGGTGGTGCACAAACTTGATTATCGAGCACGCATTTTGTGTGCACATATTGTTGTCACTAACGGTGGAGTTAAGGATTGCTGCTCCTTCGTTTGACAAGGAAATGTCACCAAAACCACGCTCACGTTTTTCTTCATGTCCTTGATCATGTTAATTACAGCCATATTGACAAATATCTACGGCCTTCCTAACGTCGGGAAGTTTGTCTCCATCAAGCTCGGGGCGTCACGTCGCCCGCGTACCAAATCTTGAATCCATCTCGAACGCTATAAAAGTTTGTAAGTAATATCCCAAACTGACACTCAGATTAAGCCCCATCAAGAGTATAATACGGTCAACCCAAACGCTAGGGTTCCGCAACCCCTCTCACCCACTGAGGGCTGTTTGCAACCGAGATCGCTCACGTCGATCTTATGCACCTTGATTCTCACTCTAATTTGAATTTTCCACTTTTAAGAGAGAGATGGAACGAGTGAGATTTTTGTGCGCAATCGGATCCTTCGGCTACAAATTTCACAAACGCTCTTGTTTGTTGCTGGGAGCCAAGAGAGGAGGGGGCGGCTGTTGAATCAAACAAGTTAATACCAAAAGAACAAGAATTTGTCAAATTGTTTTGAAAAGTCTTCTTCTGAAAGCAACAAACCAAAAGGGCCAAAAAGCAAAAGGGGGTGATTGTTGAAAACCTCCCCTCCGAGCCTTAGCACCGTTTGCACGTTAGTCCCCAAACTTTCGAAAGTTACGAATTATCTCCCCGAACTTTCGCAATTTTGCGCCGAGAGCTCGCAAACTCTTGAAACTTGTAGATTGCCCCCCGTCCTTGATTTTGTCCCCGCTGTTGATCTTTTCATCCGCACAACTCACTTGTTTCCCAAAAAAGGACTAAATCATTAATTGTCTTGACCAGAATAAACTTTATTACATGATTAGTGAATTCAAGAAAAAAGAGAGCAATGCATAATTATTGAGTTTAAGAAAATTTTGAAGAGTTTTGATTTGGTTAACAAAAATGAGTTGATCCATTTTCAAGTAACACTAACGGCTATGCTGAGTTTACGGGAGTAATTTATAACGTTCGATATTCGAGGTTATTACATAATGGTGCCCAATTTTAAGGGAATATACCGAGAAACTACCGAAAAAAAGAAGAACCTGAACACAAATAAATGATGATAAGGCAACTGAACTACCAACTACTTACAGGGATAATGACACTGGTGATTCCTAATTATTCCCTCAATGCTCAATGCCAGCAATGCCTATACTTGAAAATTTTGTAAAACGCCCTCAACAAATTTGGCCACGAGCTCGTCGGAAGGATCAAAATAACACTTGATAAAAAACATTTAGGACTTGATTGCATAATTTCAAATGCTTAGGACTTGATTACACGTAGGGCCAAACGTCTAGGACTGTTTGTGCGATTTCCCCCGCAATTATTTTAGCTGAATGAGGCCAAGGTAGTAAAAAATGGGGCTAGAGTTTGATCTTGAAGCCTATTAAGTAAACCATACACTCAGAATTGGAAATTCCATTATTTCCTTGATATATGTTTACTTGATGTATATAAGATAAAGGAATGCACCCAAAGAAAAAAAAAGATTATGAGTGTTGAAGGCTCCATTTATTTCGCAAAAAATGAATGATAGGAGGACTATTTTTCAAAAAATGATAACATATATCACTTATAAAAACGAATAAATGAAAATATTTTCATCATTCACAAAAAAATATTTAGACACAAATTATTATCAATAATGAAAATAAGTTTTCGTTGACCGATAATTTTAAACAATATAAACAATTATTTTTAGAAAAATATTTTTTAAGTTATTTATTTTTCACAAAATAAATAGAGCCTAAATCATGCACGTTTATTTTTACACTCTTATAAACCTAGAAGAGTTGTCTAATGCACAAGGAAGTGGAACTCGTCCTCAATAATTGTAGACCCCCCAAAAAAAGATGAGAAGAAGAAGCTGAAACCAGGTAATACCGAACAAGAACAAGATGCATCGATAGCTCACTCGAATATGTTCTGAATTGACATCAATTTGTTCGTTCTTGATTTGTCACCTTTCCAACCTGATTAAATTGACATCAATCAACCTGATGGCTAGAAGCTACCACGACAGAAGATCGTGCTACCTTCCACAAGAAAGAACCCGCAAAGGAAAAAATGTTCAATCATGACAGAGCATCAAAGGCGAATGTCATGAATAATTCTCGCAAAAAGAAAAAGAAGAAAAACAGTCGGAGATCGATTGCAATATAGAAAAGTTCCCGTGATCCTTTCGTGACGTGTCGTGATGCGCTCTTGAATTCTTATGTACATCGAGTGCATGCATATGCGCAGATCGCGACATCTGAGCTCGGGCGGATTTCAGGTAAAACTTTAGGATTAAGCAAGCAATCGGTCTATATAAATCGGCTCGCCATGGTCTCGAGCTAGAATGTATGTATGTATGTATATATATGTATGTAGGTCAACAACATACGTAATTTTGAATGATTTCAGGAATGGTTGTGCCAGAGATAGCAATTGCAGCATATCAATAGCGGAATGGACACGTGCCCAACTTGACCGTGTATGTGGAATCTCAAAACATTTCATGTGCGTTCTTGCTGGGTCAGAACCAAAGAAGAGAGATCGTAAGGTATTTTTATGAGGTTTCCACGGGCATGCATGCGCGTTTGAATGCTTTGCCCACTCCCCAGTGTCGCAGAATAGGTAATCAAACTCATCACTTTTTCGGGTTATTCCGTGATTTCGATATTTCGGGTCGGACCGCACTTGTCGAGGGTCGAGATTCTTCTGAATACTAGGCTCGATTGAACTCCCGGAGATCACGATGCTCCGTCTCTGGGAGTTATGTCCCTGATACCTATTCGTTGTCGGGACGGCACGTCGTCATGATCTCGAGAAGCAATCGAACCGAGTCGATTTTGCCTCGACCCTGGCAAAACTCTGGCGGTTTCTCAACCGTCGGAGGACATGAAGATCAAGGATTGTGCCCGGTCATATCGTTTCATTTTCTTTTCCGTGGATCCACATCTCTAGGATTAAAATTACCGATTATCTAGCAAAGAGGAGATTAGCATATTGTCTGTAGGGCCATGGCTCATGATTTCAACTCGCTTGTGATCATGGGGAATCATCAAGAACATACCCGAAATGCCCAGTGCTAATTTCTTTTCTCTTTTGTTATGGGTGTATAATCTGGTCAACTGGGACCTGAGCGGGTCCTCTAAAAGTTCAATCTCGATCCTCATTTGGCCTCGGGATCACGGGGATATAAAATTTCCGGATGATATTCTCTCTATCTCGGTTATCTGACAAAGATACGAGAGAATTAGGGGTGTGAGGTATGCGAGCACCGATACGTAAAAATAAAGGGAATGAATCCGCGGAGCCCGCCATCCCGATATATCAAATGGACAGGCCTCCTTTAGGAGCTTGAAATCTTTAGTCAAAATGAAGACAGCTGGCTCGGAATGGGACGCAGTGCAAGGCTGTCCAGGAAGACTTTCGACGAGGCGAAGATGGAAAAAAGGGGGAGTCCGAAGAAAAGGAGCCTCCAAGATTCACGGAGATTGATTGCTCAAGACGCAGCCCGAAGAAGAAAAAAAGAGGAGGATCGTTTTTCCACTGGCCGGAATTGCACTCTGAGCAGATCACAGCTTTGCTTGGCCTTAGGGTTCAGGACTTTTTTGGGCATCCCTCGCTTGTATGGTTTCGACTTGCCGAGCGGAATCCGATGTTCGCGCGTGTATCGGGCATGTGTCGATCTCTAAACGCGGTGGGTTTTTGTGTGGAACGTGCCTGATCGGACGGTCGGAGCGCGTCGATGCGCCCGATGACCGCTTCTCGCAGCGAATGTCGAACCTTTTCGCTTTTCGATTTCTTCCGACTTTCCATTTCCTTCCTTCGCTTGGACTCGGAATACTCAGTGCGGCAATCTATGTCTACAATGATGGGCAGTGGTAATTCTTCGTGTCGCTCACATTGGTCCCTTTTTTTTTTGGGAATTTATTGGCATTAAAATTTATTAATCGACCGAATTGACCCTCGCAAAATTGATAGTTTTTCACCTCATCAGTTCTAAAAGCTTAATGCTTACTATCCACTATAATCCGTGAGTTACCACAAAAAAATGGTTAAATCTCTCCTAATAGAAAGGTATAGATCATGGTCGATCCTATTATTATACACCAATAGAGTTTCCTAAGGCAAATCTCTATTAATTTTCCCATAGATGACGGCAATATATGTGCATGCAAAATCCATGCAATGCATGGTCATGCCGCTAAATAGTAATTATGGGGAAAAGAAGTAGATTTCATTCTAAAAGGTGCACAATTTTCTCACTTTTGTTTCAGGAAATTTACAGATTTCACAGCGTTTTTTTGGTCTTTCAATTACGAATAACTTTTTTTTTTCTGGCCTAAAAAATTAAATTGGTAAGTTGACTTACAGTCTCCCATCCTAGTCAAGGTTTATGTCGGGGCCAGGCCTAAAAAGACCAGATTATGCAACATCCAAAAGAGCAAATAAATGCTCAAATGAGGTTCTTCAAAATCTTTTTCCCTGCACATTTCTCAGTCAAGCCCAGAACCGCTTAAATGGTCCTCTTGGGAGAGAGCTAGTACTCGTTATAATTGATAGCACCGCATCAGCGTTCATGATTAGACTATCAGATAACTTGGTTTACCAACGTTTGAAGAGAAACATACCAAAGGGACAAGAGAAACATCAACCAAAAGCTTCATGCTACTTTGCAAAAAGGATCGGCTAACATGAAGAGAAGTACATCGGCGACGCCTTTAATATCAATGATCGGGCTGAAGTCGTACCTATCGCATTTCCATAACAAGGAAACAGCAATGACGGGAAAACAAATAAATAATGGCCTATATAATATGTGGTAGTCCTTGGCCTACCAAACAACCAAACATTATCATGACAAAAACCTGAATCAATTGCAGAATCATCATCACTTAATGCTACAAACCATAAAAATTCTCCGGACTTCACCATGTTCGCTGCACCGGACGTGCTTTCTTCGTCCGACCCGGGGGAAAGAAACATGGATCGCACGGCGCTTTCTATTCTGCATCCCTGAGACTTTCACTTGTCAGCCACATTTTCTTTTGGACGATCAACACAATATCGTCTCCGTCCTCGTCGGGTTCTGAGCTCGAGTTGCCCATTGCAACCACTTCCCAGTGCAATGCCGTCAAGTATTTCTTGACAAAATCAATAACTGGTTGCTTGTCCCTGATGATTATGAAACCAGTGGGCCTGAGAATACGGTCCATCTCGATGAGGAGATCCTCCGCGCTGCACCCTTTCCTCTCGATGTCCGAAAAGACAGTCCAAGCATGAAGCAGATCATAAGTCCGAGGGTAGGTTGAAAATGCTTCGCACCTGTTGCATTAAAATGTTATCCAACTTTGACCAGTCAAAGCGTGTTTTAGAACTTATCAAGATTGGGAAAGTCAAAACCCGATTTCTAATTGGATGTCACCTATAACTACTCTTTCTTGCACTGCCACACGTATTTGACCCAGATTTTGAAAACAATTGGTTATGAAGCGGTATTAGAAGAGCAGGATGTGCAGTCATAGTATTACTAAAAAAGTAGAGATTTAAGCTATTCTTATCCACCAAGAAGTCTAAGTCTGTTACTCAGACGACGAAAAAGGGATTTCACAACCTTTGATTGGCCCAAACAAAACTAAAGTTACCAACATAGTTCCAAACGGGGTGTAGGAATATACCAGCTGTGAACAGAGCCAATTAGGCCTCTGTCATATATCAGCTTGAGAGTGTTCGGTCCGTCTTCAGGGACGACATTCATCACCCACACATCCTTTCCTCTCAGTGCAGCCGCAAATGACCCCATGTACGCCTTCATGTCCATCACGTTCCTCAAAGTGTCCGATGTGATCTTCGAGCTCAGTAAGTTCCAATAGTTCTTGACCCTTCGCTGCCAAATTTCCTGAGAACAAAATCTTACGTCAATCCATGTGCCTGAACATACCAAGATATTGTGAAGAAAAACCGGCGAAAGAGGAATCACTTGCTCTGCAAGACAATCAAAAGTAGATAAGAGGAGCCTGCTCAGAACTTACTGTGTCCTTCTCAAACATGTCTCTCGAATAGCCAAAATCAGCAAGTCGAGGAGGAGGGGAAGTCAACCTAGATGGCCAAGGAGCCAATCCACTCCCCTTAGCTTTATGGTCATCTGATAAAAGCAAAACAAATAAGTTATCTTTCAGTTGTTATCTCCAACTCAGTCTAGCATCTACTGGATGAGACATACACAGGGTCTGTTGCACAGAAGATTTTCCACTTCTATCTTCTAGAATATGTTCTATAAGATCAAAATTCTAGATCCTTCCTTTTAATACATTGCATAGATTCAGTGTTCAAAACCCTTCTTTAAAGTTTTCACCACCATATTGTAATTCATTGGTCTTTTCCTTTCTAAAAGGATTCACTTTCATACAGCAGTAGAATTAACTTCTTCAGCAAACAATTCATCCAAACGCAGGTTCCAGTGATACAAAGGTATTATGCAAAAGTTAGAGCTTGATTGAAAGAGAAAGATTCGGCAAATTTATATTACAGAGAAAAAGATAAAAGTAGTTGTAAGAAGTGTTTAAAGGCTGTTAACAGGTAGGACATATTTAGCCCCGTGATGTGTACAAGGAAACACCCTCCCATATCTTACATTCGGTTTTAAAATGAAATAGCAGAGATGAAGCCTTGTATCAACACAAGCATTTATCGCTCAGGAACCCCAATCAGACAGCATACTTCTGCACTTTCACCAAATGGTCATTTGACAATGCTACTACCATTACACACGCAGGACGTAGGACTTTCATCATTGGAGGCAAGACAAGTACCGTTTATTAGAATGCATGATTAATGTGAGGAGAATCTAGAATTTCCAACTTCCAGGAAGTCATTTATGCAACAGTCGGCTCCCACTAGAGAGCGTGCTAGAAACTCCTCATAAATAGTTTGAAAAGATATCAACTACACCAGCATGTTTACTTCTTCCTGAAAAGCTTTTTTAAATACCCAAAAGAAATTTAAAGCGACTTCCATAGCAGTCTTGTTTAATTAAAAAGGAGGACATAACAAACGAGGAACTTCAAATACTAAGAAAAGCAAGCAAACAAAAATGTAAATTTGGCGAGGGGAAACACAAATGAAATGGAAACTCACGGTCGGAGTATGGAGTGATGCACGCTTCCATGGGCACGCCCCAGACTGCATCCGGATCGTCATCAGATCGGCATAGAGGTGGTTGAGTCCCAGGTTCTCTTTCCATATAACAATCATTTGTCAGAGGTTTTTGCCAAATGACGGTTTGGTTCCTCTTCGAAGCTATTCTCCAACACATGCGTTCAACAAGGGCACTCATCTTTTTCCAGATTCTAAGATCCTCCTCGTCCTGCGCATATGCTTCAGGAGAAGAGTAAGCAAAATAACCTCCAGGTCTGAGAACCCTATCCAGCTCAAGAAGAAGAATCCCATCTCTTTGAAGCCAATCGATTCTACACCGGGAACAATGCGCGAGCTCGAAGGACCTACTAGGATAAGGGAGTCTCTTGGTCCCTAAGACGCCGAGATATGCAGGAATCCCTCTCTCCAGAGCAAACTGAATTTGGTTTTGATGCACGTCATTGGGTGCCAAGGACATTGCTATGATGTCTGATGCGAGTAAATACCCTCCAAAACTTGCCACACCACAGCCAACATCGAAGACTGTCCTTATTCTTCCTTCATTGTTCAGAATATTTCTCGAAAAGTTGAGCATCTGGCAAAACGATGGCCAAAATAGCATTATTTTCACACCAGCAAACATTAGGAGATTTTCTAGCGACATGCTACTGAAAAAAAGCACGACTCAACACATGAATGGATGTTTCATAGTGACCATACTAAAGAACTTATATATGCTGCTTCCCTGAAAGTGCACGCATCAAGCAGCAAAACACAGCAAAATCTTAAGGTGGCCTACAGCTATTTACAATGACCAGCATCCTTACATTAGCCATTGAAGCAATGTACTTATCAGCGCCATAGTGAAAATGAGTGCCTCCTCCAGGAAAGTTTATCTTTTCGCCTTTCACAACCATCCAGTTCTGGTCAGATTTCTCATGTGCAAGGTGAGTATGGGGGATGTTTGCTTTCCAAACTTCATCTCTGCTTTTAGGCCACTTAATAGGAACCTGTAGCATAGAATAAAACCAAATAAGAACAAAAAAAAGACAACGGCTATTTTAGCAAAGAACTGACAAGTCTAAAAGTTAACCCAATACTACAAAAATGATGCAAGAACTTACCTTGTACCCTGGAGGAGGAGGAATCAAGCAGTTGTACCGTCTTTCAGGAAGAGGGCAGTGTCTCTCGTAGTGCTCCATCAAAGATAGATCCAGCTTCAACCTCATTTGGTAAATAAGGTTCCTATCTAAGCAAGGAATCAATTCAGAATGGCGATCATCGCAAACCTGCAATCAGAAAGATCCCAAATTAATCGAGACGAGACGCTATTTTAGCAGATGACAAATGTCGATATTAGTCTTTTCATTTTTCTCTCTCCATCTGTATTAAAGAACGAGGGATCATACATATCAACAATGACAGAGGCAATTTCCATTAAAATTAACTTACTGGGAAGCTCTTTACTGTCGCATCATCTTCATCTTCCTGCCCAAACTTAGCCTCATCTTGCTTTCCATCGCTTTCATCATCTCCACCCAAATATGATGAACCAAGCCTTTTCAATGACTTGCTGCCATACTCCAGGGCTGATGTACCGTGCCCGAAAATCGATCCATAGTATGCATATAGAAAACCAAGAAAGATCGCAACAACACACACGAAGTTATTAAGCGCTTCTTTTGGGATCCGTCCGACCTTCCCCTCATCATTTATTATACTTCAATCTACTATCTCAAATTGAACCTTTCAGTTCCCCGTATCTTGAAAGATCAAATGGTAGATCTCATCTCAGCTACCTAATAACACCCACACTGCCTTATTAGACCTTCTTAAAGCTTTGACAGCAACAAAACCTGGAAATTCACAGTAACAGCAAGATCAGATCAAAGAAGTTAAATAATCCACTTGAACTAGAATTAAAAAAATGAAAAAAAAAATTCACTTTAGTCAAGGATTAAAGGATAAGACTAATAGTAATGCGTATGCTCATGTTTAGCATCTCATCATAGACGAGAGCCGACATAGGCAAAGACATGGGAAAGGTATGTGCCGGTTTCTCCATCACCCACGAGATCGAATAGCCTCAAGTCGAGCTTTAATGTCCAAAAGAAGTAGCAAAACAATTGCTAGTTTCAAATGCGAAAGCCACGGATCTTTGATATGAACAGGCTAGCCATAGGCAACCACAAGCACAATCACCATTTCCAAATCCTGAAACCACAGTACCGCACCAACCATCGCAAACTTCTATAAAGAAAACTCGGCGATTTCGTTTTGCAACCGACTATAGCGCATTACAATGACCAAATCGAAGGAAGCAATTCTACTTCAAGAGTAAGGACCAAAGAGTACCAGCAAGCAAAAGAGAATAGAGAGCCGTCACAGCAATGACAAGAACAATACAAGTGGCAAGGTAACCAAATTTTGAATATTGATCAGTAACTTAAGTGAAACATTATCTCACAAGATCTAAATCGAAAATCCCAGCCGCAACAAGATGCAAATCAACTAAAAAAAGTCAGTTGTAATCATGAAGAGAAATGTTGCCGACACCGACCCAAAAAAGACGAAAGCTTATGTGAACTGGAAAAGAAACATTCCTTATTCGAAAAGCATTTAATGACTTCCTTTCAGAATAAAGTCGAATCAAAAACCAATGGGAGGATGATGAATTCTCAACGAGAGCTACCCCTAGATAGCCCCATCCATCGAACGAAGGAGATCTGGCACAAAAAAACCCACAAATCCGACCACCCAACAAATCCCACAGCAACAATTCCACCGCAGATATCGACGAATCTAGCGCCCAAGAAGAATTTCCCACGATCAAGCATCGACCCCGCGACGGAACCAATCCGACCCCCTCCCCAGATAGCCGCTCCGGGGCAGATCCCGGACCAAGAATCGATCTTTTACGCGAAACCCACGAGCAAGAACACGAGGACGGCGACGAGGAATGGCAAAAGGGAAGAACTTACTGGGTGAATGGGGATCGTATAGCGGAGAGTGGGCAACGAGAGAATGTGCGAATGAAGAGAGAGAGAGAGGGAGAGAGAGAGAGAGAGAGAGAAGGACCCAAGATTTGTACGGGGAGATCTGAGGGGGCAATGGGGTTGGTTCTATACGGGGGGAATAAATGCCACAGTGTGCTAGATTGGATCGCAGAGCTCGCTCCTCTTTGGCTTTACCATTTTTGGGCGTGGGGGGGAGAAGAGAGAGAAGGTGAGAGACAGCTTGGGACTCCCACTCCCCCCGCCCACCTACACACTCGCGAGTGTTTAACGATGCGGTCGTCCGGCGAGAAGAGGAGGGTTGTCGGTGGCTACGGCCTCTCGTTGCTGCTCGGAGGGAAGCTCTCGAGACGCCGCCGCCGTTTCGACGGAACGGGATGCGACGATAGACGCCCTTCTTTTGTCTCGTGAAGTTTTAATGTCCTATAGCCGAATTCGTGTGGAATAGAGAGCGGCACCGTAGATTTACCGTAATGGATTGGCCGGTTCGCGCGGGGGGCTGCGCCGCTAATTCGTTCGGGCCGGTTCGATCACGAGGGGATGGAATGGGATCGGAATCAATCTATTGCAACGGATGGGGCGGATTTTCGGTGCGCGCTTGGAAAAGTAGTACCTATCGATAAATATGCGAATGCGATTAAAAGATAAGAAGCAATGGCACAAATGGTTCCCTAATTTTGGTTCGGCGTGCGTTATGTGATTCATGAACTTTTAATTTGTTCGATATAATCCTTAAACTCTAGCCCAATGTGCGATGTGGTCCAGACAATATTGAATGTTTTCATATAATTTAGGGACCAAATTGAACGTGGATAAAAAATCCGGGGATCACATCGAACAATTTAAGAGTTTAGGGACCATATTGCACATCGGACAAAATTTCATAGATCACATTGAACAAATTAAAAATTCATGAGTCGCGTTATATATTGAGTCAAAGTTTATGGACTACTAGTGCGCTTATCCGATAAAGGAATTTAAAAAGAAAGCATTTTTCGGTTCTTGAAAAAAAAGAGAAAGCGGGGAGCTGATAATGTTTGCGGTTGAAGCTTGGTGGTTATCTTCACGAGATTGAGATCTATCGTTGCTTTAACCCGCCAAAGTCAAAAGAGGATTTTTGCTGAATTCGTTTTGAGCGAGGATAAGGTCTCGACCTCAACGATGACGAACGAGGCCAAGCGCCGCCGTCGCGACGAGGCTCGTGGATTTTTGGGGTCCCGCCCTTTCCATTTAATCGACTTCTGCCTCCATTTCAACCCCCACCTGTTTGAGGAGCCATTGTGCCACGTAGGGGTGGTTCGTGCCCGCTCGACCCTGGCCATGCCGTGCCGAGGCCCGGGCCGATGGCCACAGGTCAAATCAGAGGCCCGTTCGCCGTTTAGTAGTTGAGGCCCGCCGATTGCGTAGCCGTCGGGCTACTACTGCTCATGGCCCCCAAAGTCCCAACAGATGGGTGGCATGAGATGGGTTCGGCTTGGCACGGTCTATTAGCATAATGGAACTCGCCAGGCTTGGCTGGCGAGGCCCTTTTCCTTTCCGGCATTTGAATTTCTTAGGAAAACGAGTGAACGGATAATCTTTTCATAATCAATAGAAATATATGCTTAAAATTTAGAAAAATGATTTTCGCTTTTAACAATCAATAATCATTTTCTAAAATATGGCCAAACATCGACGCTTAGACCAAAGACCTCGGCACTTGGGCATGGGAACACTTATGCCTAAGCCTGGGTCCTTGGCGGTCGAGCTCGGATCAATAGAGGGTCAAGCTTGAGACCCCGATGCCCACGTTTGGGTCCAAGTCCATTAAGGCAAGAGCTAGCTCCTCAAAAATTGGGCTCCGGTCCACAAAGGTTGGGCTTGAGGTCAAGCCCCAGACCCCGGTGCCCATGCTCGGGTTATCAACGACCGTGCCCAGGTATCTGCCTCCTACACCCAAGTCATCAACGATTTGGCATGGTCCACGAAGGCCGGGCATGAGTCCCTAGTACCCATACGAGGGTCCCGTGACTGTGCCCAAGAACTTGGGCACAGTCACGGTCCCTGGCGGCCGTCCTTGGGTTTTCGGCTCCCACGCCCAAGTTATCGATGCCGGCCTAGGTCCATCAAGGTTAGGCGGGTCCTGCCGCTCGTGCTCAGGTTTTCAATAATTTTAATCCGAGAAACCCCAGCTCCTATGATCGAGACCCGAGCGATTAGGCATCCCTTGTATCACACAAATATTAAATGTCTTTTAAGAAATAAAATCGGGTTCTCCTTTCCAAACGACGGAAAATAATTTCCAATTCAATTTCAGATTTCAGCCAAACACCGAAAATACCATCATTTTCCTGAAAAATGACTTATTAAAAAGCATTTTCCAAAAATATTAATTTTTTCGCCAAAAAAAACCGGCCCTTGGACACTAAAAAAACTTGTTCCATAGATTAGGGGGCATTTGGGCCAAAGGCAAACCACAAATTCCTCTACAAGCACGCACGCACGCACGCACGACTCTTTCACGCTTCACAATCCGCGAGCATATCGAACGAGAATTGTACCACTTGGCTCATCCTACGAGGAGAGCAGCCTCTAACGTGTGGCAATTCTTCGTGATACAGGTAATTACCGGATCAACGCCAGTCGCATAGTTTGTAAAATAACACTAGAGAAGTTTCGCCTATGGTCTAAAAATGGAGAGGAGCCATTCGTGCCCGAGTCTACCTCAGTCGCAATACGTCCGGGTGGTCCATTTATTTCGATTTCACCTTACAATTGACAGTCAATAAACGAAATACTTTTTTTTTTTTTGGGGGGATCACACTAGAATTCGACCTTTTTACGGTAAAAAAAAAAGTTAAATAATAGGCCGGCCGCGTGATGGGCATGGGGCCTTGAGCATCTGCCAGGCCGGTCCGGGCCGGCACGCACGGCCCATCCGAACCCTTTTTTTTTTTTGTTTTTCCAGGTCTGTCCCGACTCTCTTTTGATGCATTAAACATTTCTCATGCTTCACATTCATAACAGTCCTATCCACGAAAAAGAGTGCGACAAAGGACTCGATTTCGACCGAGGGTACTGAAGGAAGTCGAGGATTGCTCGAAAGTTTGACAAGGACCCGTGAAAAATCGGTTTCTCCACCTTTGAATTGACACGATGCAATAGTTTTTTGCATCACAATTCTTTCTGGCAACACCTTTGTTTGCACAAATCTAATTAACCAGATCTCGAAAAAGACTTTTAACTGTATTAGTGACATTAAAGATTTGAAAAAAAAAAATTGAATTGCATGGAGGAAATCACAAGCTTGAGAATTGGAATGAGGGAGAAGTTGAATGTCAAATATTTGTCAAAATAAATAAATAAATATAGAAAGAGCTATTAAGGGTGCGTTTAGTTCGGTTTTGGGGGGAATGTCCTTAGAAAAATACAAAGTTCTTTTGGTTAAAGTTGTTTTTCCAAAATTCAAATAGTGTTTGGTAAAGTGTATTTTAAAATATATTGGGAAACAATTTTGAGTTAAATGCCATTTGGTAAAAATTACACTCTGTAAAAGACTTTTGCTAATTTTTTTTGAAAAAAAAAATCTCAAAATATTTGCAAGCAAAATTCAGTTACCATTGACTAGCCTCAGGCAAGTTTGCTAGAGGCCTGAGAGGTCGTGCAACCTCAGGCCTAGGTCAAGCAACCTGGGCAAAACTTGAGGTCGCGGGACCTTAGGTGGTGTCTTTGTGATTGTGCAACTTGGAAGATGTGATCTAGGTTATGCTTGAGGTTGCACGACCTCAAGAGGCATCGCTTGGGTCATGCGACCTAGACGACGTGACCCGAGTGACCTTAGGTGGTCTTATCAATCTTGCGACCCAGGCGATGTCACCTGAGGTTGTGCGACTCGGGGGTGGCTGGCAAGCGCCAGACTAGCTTGCCGGTAGCTAGATCTAGCATTGCGGGCAGCTTGAACTGTCGGAGAGGTCGCGAGAGGAGAAGACATTTTCAGCATTATGCAAATTAAGCGAGGGCAAAGTTGGAAGATTAAACTTGTATTTGTATTCCGGAAATGCAACACTCCGAAGCACATCCAGACCTACCTTGGGCTCAAGGCCTTTAGAGGCCCTTGGTTGTATTTCCTCAAGGCTCTCTGAAAAAATTGCCAAATGTCATTTGCATTTTCCCAATAGACTTTAAAGCCCCAAAGGGCTTTGCAATTGCTAAATCAAACGCACCCTAATACCCATAATTTTTTTTAATTAAAGGTCTAGCTCAAAACATGTTTCCAACAACACCTCATTCGCTTAGATCCGACATCAAATTCTCAAGCCACACTGTCCATGAACGCTCTATGAATTCAAAACATGATGGCCTAAATGGATTAGATTAAAAAAAACGTTGCATGTATTATCACTATCGAACCAAGAACGTTCAAGATATTTGAATTCCCAATCTATTGGTTCGAACCATACCACATCAGCCTTCTGCCGGACCAGTCAATCGAGTTGTACCATCCTACGGAGTACATGCATATCAAAACATATATAGGAATCATTCGCTTGCATGTTGTATCTTAAGGACATGTCACATGTCAAATCACCTATTTCATGTCACGCGTGCCTCGCCTAATACATGTCATGTTATGTAATGTCATCTACACCGTGACGCAGATTCTTATATCGGGCATTCTACATGAAAAACCTTATGTACTTCCCCTTGCTCTAATCTCTATCTTATTCTATATTTCGGCTTGTAGATTCTGATGGATCTTTATATTGAATAAATCTACACAGATTGACCCGAGTGTACTTAATGTATCTTCTAAAAGATTAATACATCATTTTGGAATAGAAATTTACTTTCTCTTTAATCTCAAAAGATTAAGCGGCGTGCATCCCGACGGGCATGGCTATTTTGGACACGAAATCAAAACACGGCTCGAACATGACCAGCAATAACGACGTACTTATCCTTTGGCGAGATTTTCTCAGACATATCTCATACTAATCGCGTCCTAGGACGTATGAATAGAACTATCCGAAGTGCAAATCGGAGTTTCATAGTTTTCAATCTCCGTTAGCAATGCGAAAAGAAAGAGAGAAGTTTGGAAATGGAACTGTGGATTATTCAAGAATAGTATGAGCAAAAATTCCTAAACCCAATTCCTTTAGGAATTTGATTCGCCTGCAGAAACAGTCAACACGACCAAGAACGAGCCGACTTGATATTCGAACTTTCTAACCATGACTAAGAGCTTTCATGTTAAACTAACTAGTATCTTCAAAGACGTGAAAAAAGAAGTTGATTGTGAAGACAATCGACCACGATCTTGCGACGGCAAAAAAATATGCTAGGTGCGCCCAAATTGCGCGAAGCCCTCGAATGAGATCGGGATACTTCAAAAGCGAAAGCTGGTTAACAAATGTCTTTAGCAGCTCATAGAACTTTTGAATTTTCTGATAACAGGTCTCACAGAAACCAAGAAACAAGAAATTGCTGTGTTGAGTTGTTTTCAAACTCCAGTAATAAGAGACGAAAACCGACTTTATGAAAGGTTTTACGGTGTACTATTTATATAGGACCAAAACGAGGATTAATGCTTTACAACCATTGAAGCTTATATGCGCGTTATTTTTCATTTCGGTGGATGTCCACAACTTGTAAAATCATCATACAAAAAGTATAATGATTTGAAAAATACGCTTTAGAAAAAAGAAATATACGAGAATAAATTTCTCTCAATACTTTTCAGCAATCATGAGAACTGGATGTATGTCCTCCCAGCAAATGCAACCCCTAGCCTAGAAGAGACGATGAATACTCAGGATCAGATCAGTACCTAAAATGTAGTCCAGTAAAAAGAGTGCTTCTTCACCGAAGAAAGTTCAGCATGAAGGTGCATGCAGTTGGAATTAGCAAAAGGCAGATCGACACAAAAGCCGTTTGTGAGCGATATGATGCACATTGTGACTGAAACTTAACTAATATTCACAACTCGGCCATCTTTCACCGCGAGATATCTCATCCAGACTGTTACTGAGTGCTGCAAATTTGTAAAAACTAGCTATCAATAAGTCAAACTCGAGCTCAACAGGGTAAAGTTTGTAAAGAATTAGAGCTAGACATCGATCGTGATCATGCAGATTAAAAAGGAATCACTATCAATCTTTCATCTCAAGCACACATACTCAGGCGCATACACTCATTGAACAACTCACAGTTTCGCTTCTAGTTTAATCAGGAGGGATTACTGAGTGCAAATATGGCTCATAGATTTAGCATTTCTCAAGGTGTGTTCTAATTCCCCCCAGTGCATCAAACAAGCCCCACAATTCATCTACCGAGCACCAACTCCCCAGAGAAGAGTTTATATAAAAGTAAGACAGACAACAGCATCATGATTAAGAATAATATGTGCTTCAAATTGGTGATGCGGATGCATATACTCTATGAATGAGAATTTGATGAAGTCCCCACTTTCGAGTACGAAAACCATTCCGCACTTCCATTGCAAGCAATAGCCACAAATCAATGTAATTATAATTCCTTTGTATTGAAGAATTCCGATGATTAAGTGCTTCACATGGTTCTCTAGTTTTCTCTTCCTATGTGGATGACAATAAGGACGGGCCAAGCATCATTGGCAATGGAAAGCCTAGGCAACCTAGAATGTATCATGCGTAGAATGACCAACAAGATTCACAACACTCGCGTATCATCACCCCTTTGTGTCAAGTTGTTATAAACTCAAGCACGGTCTCAAAAGGTTTCTACATTGTAGATAGCTAGAGACATGAACCTTGTCTTTATAAATCCAAACTAAGCTATAATAAAAGAACATCATTGACACATATGACAATACACTCTAGAGGCTTAGTTGTTTCACTTCACATAAAAGTACAAAGATCACTTAGGCCTTTTTGATAAAACCTTTAACCAAGAAACCATACCAAATTCGGTTACCCAAAAAAAAAGGAAACCATACCAAAACCAAGTCCAGAACACCCTCACTCGTGCACAATATAGCGTAAACTAGAAGAAGTTGGAACATGCAACAAATGTTCAGCAGTGTGAGCCGATTTCGCCTAATATATCATGGCAATGCACCACGCCGGACTCATATGAGTTGGTGCAATCAACATTGTTCTTGATAGACTCTTCTTTACAAAAAACATGAGAGTCCTTTCATATGTGAACTTACCATGCTCAACAGAGACAACTAAGAACGGTCAACGGTTATAGACATTATGCAAAATGGTCTTCTCTTATTTAATGATATGCAAAATGGTCTTCTCTCATTTAATGATGTAGCTACTCTTCAGGGGACATCAAGATTGATTTGACACTATGAAAGGAAATGGGGCGGTTCTGAATTGCCTCATAAATGAGGCCTCTATTATAGTATTCACAGCACATGGAAAAAAAAATGAAAAATTCCTTGGTTTTGAAGAGATGGAAAGCCGAAGCATATGATTTTGTTGAGCCCCTCGTATTTTATTCCTTTCATTCGACGACACTAGAACCAAATTAGGTATGCAAACACTAGTTTTCTAACTAAATCAACGATAATCATGTCAAAGTGACAAGAAAAGCAAACAAATTAGACTTGGGAAGCGAAAGGAGTGAAAAGCAAATGCCACCACTCACTACCATATGCAATACCAAAAACCCAACAAGATATATACACAGTGCTGGACAAATCTGACACGATATCTTTTTGCAAAGTTATATATCTCCATCATATCTTATGACCAAGTTGATTTGACAATACCTAATAAAAAATAGATTCGAATTAAAATGGCACATGAAATGGGGGAGAAAACCCAACCAAACAAGATCTGCAAATCCATTTCTGCTCCTCATTCAGCGTCATCGGTTTCGCCAAGTACACATCAGGCAGCTGACAAAGTGGAAGTTTTATGTGACGCTTTGGATCTTCACTACAGATTTGATACATACGCTGCATAATTTGAACCCACTTCTAAAGGTATAACACTGTCTCTCCTCTTGTGGCTCTCTCTTCTTTTTTAGCATCCAATAATGGAAAAACATATAAGGAGCAAGCACTTGCTATCGTAATGGTGCTTTTTATAGAACAAGGTCTTTCACCATATGATGCACTATGCAGACACGACATACATAGACTGAATAACTTCGATATATGGTACGGTCGCATATCTAACCATTTAAACTTTAGCTAGAATTCGACGAAGTTCGATTATTGATCCTGCCACATGCTAAGAGTACTTTTTCCTTACTGATTTTCAACCCGACCGGCTGCCGCGATCATGGGGGCTTGGGGCGGCTTCTTTCTCTTCTTCTTCTCGTAGCTGATCCCCCCTGGCCTTGGCCTGAGAGTCCCGGACCTCACGGAGGTACAGCCTCACCGCCCGCGCGCCGAACGGGTTGGCCTCGGGTTTCCCGCCGTTCTCCTCGAAGGCTGCGCGGAGGCGGCCCACGAGGGCGTCAAGGCTGCCCCACGCCTGGCGGAGCGGGCATGGGCAGGGGGCAGGTGGGCTCGGGTGGCCGAAGAAGGGGCAGAGCTGGGTGTGGACCTTGGTCTTGCCGAACTGGTCCAGGTACCGGAGGAACTCGAGGACGTGGGCGCCGCTGCACCTGGAGAGCGATAGCGGCGGCCGGTGGTTGCGGAGGTACTGCCCGAAGGTGTTCCAGTCCCGGCGCTTCTGGTTCTCATATCGGCTCGACGTGGTGCCGGCGGCAGCAGTGGTTATTGTCGAGGGGGGAAGTGGAAGAAGAGGAGGATGATGAGGCGATGGTGGTTATGGAGTTGGTGCTGGTGGGATTGAGGGCTGTGATGGAATCAAGTTCCGGGAGCGAATTCATCATGCTCCTTCTTGAAGTTACTTGCGTGTGATCACTGGGCGAGATGTTTTGCACAAACTGAGCGCCTAATGGTCAAGACAAGGAAGTCTCCCAAGAGCACACCTGAAAGAGAGAGAGAGAGAGAGAGTATACATGCATAGGTCAGCGAAATCTGAAGCTGTGTATGGAAGCTGGGTTTTCTGGGAATATAATAAAGGGAGTTAATTGCACTGTTACCGAAGCAAGAGAGAACCTGAAAATCAGTTACTTGATGATCAGTTCGGGGAAGATCTCAATAACTCAAGAGACAGAGAGACAGAGAGGAAGAGAGAGATTAGGTATCACAGCATCCATGTGAAAGTGATGAGAGAGCAAGAACAATAGCTAGGGTTTGTCTCTCTTCTTGGAGTTTGGTGGCTGTGAGGATCATCGATATCAGCTTGAACAAATCCAAGAAAACTTGGAAAAGCTAGCTTCTTAATTACATGATGTTGGGTTGGCTTCTGAAGAAACTTTCTCTTCTGGAAAAACTATGCAATGAGAGATTGGCAGATGTTTTTTTTTTCCCCTCTTCTCTACTCCTTCCTGAAAAAAGGGGAAGCAGACTCCGATGTGTCTAGCCCAATCTCATAAAGCACTCATTGAAGAGAGAGAGAGAGAGAGCGAGATTGGCAAGTAGCTTAGGAAAGAGTAACAGGTCTAGGGCTTTTTGTGGAAATGGGAAGAGGATGAAAGTGAGGTTGGAGGTGATGGATGGAGACAGCATAAAGGGGGTACTGTCCATCTGTGTTATAAAAAAATGCATATATGTGTTAAAAATTAGCAGGAATAACATGATTTTGTTTGCTCTCTCTCTAGCATTGATTGACAGCTCCTTTAGGAATTGACCATAATGTCCCCCCCCCCCCTCTTTCTCTCTCTCTAATTTCCTTTTTCTTCCCTTAAATAATGCCAATCTGAAAGATGCACTCCCACAAGCAAACGCAAATAGGCAAAGGTCCATCAAACTACAGTTGCAGTCCACAGTACCAACTGCTCAAGGCACAGTCTGAGAAATTCCCACTGAATTGATAAAGAATTTCATGTGTGTCAGTGAGAGAGAGAGAGAGGGGCTCCATTAGCTTGGAAATGTTCCTCTCCTTCAAGTGTACAAAAACTGCACACACTGGATTTAATTTGATTTGGTTTGATATTAGTGTTTTCATGTATTTGAACAACAATAAGGATGTGACTGTTTCACTAAAATATTCATGAAAAAAATATTTTTTTTATGAAAATCATCATAAAAAATAATTAATTTTCATTCATTTGATAATTTAGGGGAAGTGATTTCCTTTTTACTAGAATGAGAAATCGTTTTTCACCTATCTAAGCTTGTTTTCAATTCTCAAAAAGTATTTTCTAGTAAATCAATTAGCTTTCCATTGTCTAAATACTAGAAAGTTGAAAAAATAATTTCCCTTTGAACAAACAGACCCTAATATCAATTTATATGTGTGCACACAATTAGGTTTCTGTGCAAGAATAAGATTAGAAACCGTGTGTTAGATCTTATGTTATCAAAAGTGCTTAGTTACAAGCAACTCCAATCCATTATTTCTCGTGAAGCTCTATTCGAGTGTTAGATCTTGAAATAAACCATGGGACTCGAACATTCTTCAAGGTATTCAAGCTTGACCCAATGGAAATCCGATCAAGGTCGATGAAAGGATCTTAATGACTTGACCTGACAGAATTTCACATTCTTTGATTCATGAACTTTGGCATTTTGAAAATCGCCAGGGTGTTAATAACATGATTGGAATGAACTCCACCTTAGAATATCGAAACATGTCGGGGTCATCCAGAGTTGAATCCAGTAGAGCTTCGTTTCTGTATCTTCCCGAAGGTTTGAATGCCTTGATCAGCTTCAACTTGAATGGATGAAGGTCACTGGGAACTGGAGCAGACTCTAGAGCTTGACTTTGATTTTCAGTCCATGAAGTTGGCCGAGGCTTTGGAGCTTGATTCATCGAGAATTGCTCTACGCAATGAATCACAGAACTCTTGATGGGGCCTTCAATTGAACGAGTGATGTGGGACCCGGTAATTGTTGCAGAATTTTCTTTCCATTTGTTTTCTCATCCTTAATATTTTTAGGATTTTGGAGATATTGATTATTTTGATTTGAAATTTATGACCGCCACGACGCTAGAATGTTGATATTTAGTGTCCCATATCAGATCCATCACCAACTATCAAGAAAATTAAGTCATTACCCGATGAAAGAGGATAGAGGTGTAAGTACGCTTAATGGTGAAAGTTCACTTAAACACAAAATGGACCAATAGCTCATATAGCCAAATACGCATGTTAAAAAAGGATTAACCTTATCATTAGGAAGGCTATATGTGACAAAGAAAAATTAGAGAAGAAAATGAGGGAATTTTTATGTGAAAAACCATTTTAGAATCAGAAAGGGAAAAACCAATGTGCCGCACTGGACAATTTCTTTTTTTTTTTTATCAATATTAGTATCAATTTACAAATGTGAGCAAGATTGCCCCAACATATAGAGGAGTTTAGAGCATATAAAGTTATGATGAAAATTACATATATACCTTTGGTAATTGTACTTTCCATAATCGGACTCCAAACCTTCATCAATCTCTAACTTGGAGGCTGATCTTCACGATGGCCAAAGTTTCTCACGGTCTTCTTCTTTGATTGAATTTGATTTCCCTCTTGATAGAGCCTGCTGTAGGTTATTTTGACACAACACATTCTCAACTTTCATCTTCTAAAAAGAAAAGTCCTTGCTGACACACCGATCGATCTTCCCCTTCCCTTTGTCCATTTTCATTGCTCCTCCAATTTCGTCAACCCAGGCTTTGATACCAATTCTTAAAAATACAATGAAAGAGAAAAAGATGTGAATTTTTACGTGAAAAATCCTTTCAGAGTTAAAAAGAGAAAACCACGATGCCGCACTAGGCAATTCCTTTACTATTAGTATCAATATCGAGTTACAAATACAAGAGAGATTGCCCCAATATATAACAAGTATCTAGGGCATAGAAAGTCTTGATAAAAATTACATATATACCTCTAGCAAGGCTACTTTTCTCTACCAAACTTCACAACTTCATCAATTACATATATACTCTTAGCGGCATTTGTTTTATTAGACTCCACAACTTCATCACTAGAACTTACGGAACCATGTCTTAAGTCACTTAACCCATCCATTCTTGTCTAATGTGAGACTTCAATTCAATTCAACTGAGACTTCAGTTCAGCAACCCATCATACACTTTTGTATTGAGATCGTCGCCCTTCAACATCGGTTGGCTTTATTGACTTTATTTGATAAGTAAAGTAAAGATGAGAGATGATAGAGGTGTAAGTTGACTTTATCGGTGGAAACCCACTCGAATACACAGAATGGACCAAGAGCTCAATTTTAAGAACCCGGGGAACCATTTCATAAGCCACTTAACTCATCCATGCACGCCTCTGATTAATTCTACTTAGGAAAGTTCTTTCTTGTTTGCTATTGATGATCCATGGTAGTAATCTCTCACTCACTCACCGACCACGATCACTAATTACCACCAATCATATGATCTCTAAGACCGATTTTTGTTGGTCTACGATGCCGTACCATGTGTTTGTGTCATGTGATGTACGACCTATAACCAAATCATCTTAGAGCATCAATCAACAATCTGATTTTGAGGGTTCTAGTATCCGACTGGAAACTAGACCTGTCGAATGGGTTGGGTCAGGTTTGGGTCGGGTCAGGTTTGGGTCGGGTCATAAATGGTCCGATTCAAATTGACCCATTAATCTGTTTATGACCCATTTATGAGCAATGCAATTTTTTTTACCCATACCTATACCTTGACCCGACCCATACCCAACCCATACCAGATTAGACCCATATTGCTAAAACACTTTCATATTTAATTGAATATAGGAAAATTCATACCCAAGCTAAAATGAGAATGCGGAATGAGTGAGTGCAAGATTGAGTGAGGACGAGAGAAATGCGTTGAGTTTAAATCAGTTGTAAACTCATTTATGACCCATTTGTGACTCATTTACGAACCATTTAACACCAATATAAGACTTTTACCTATTTATGACCCATTTACTAAACATAACTAACCCATTTATGACCCATTTACGATCCATTTACTAATATATATGTTAAGAAATGGGTTTATGACCCATTTTGATAGGTCTACTGGAAACAGAATGGTAAGCTGGAGATAGAATTCTGGGAATGAAGTTGTCCATGCTCTTTCTCAATGAGCTTTTAAATGAAAACCGTGTGAATTTCTTTCACTTAATCTCCCTGAACTCTTACCCTCTTGCACGATAAGTCCTGAACTTTTAAATTCTTACAGTTTATTCCCCTGAACTCTTTTGCCCTCTTCGACATTAAACCTTATCAATTAAATCCATACATTGTACCATCTCCAACTTCCAAATAATTTCATTCGTTAATACCGCCAATATATTTATGCTAAACCTGCAACGTTCATGACTTTTAAAAGATCTCTTTAGGGACGATAACAACCTAACTCTGGTGTAATCCCTCATTGCAAGCGAAGAATCCTGTTGCACTACACATTTTGACAGAAAAAAAAGCTTGACGGTGAAAATGGACGAAATAATTTGCAAGTTAGGGGAGAAAATTGCAAGGACTTGAAGCTTAATTGGGGGTTTAATCCAAAAGAGTGAAAGTTCAAGGAACTGGTAATTTGATCAGGAAAATGATACTAATGATCTCTGAACTTTGGTTCAATATGTAATGTCGTCCCTTAACTTTTAATTTGTTTAATGTGGTTCCCGAATTATTAGTAAATGTTTAATAAAACCACTAATCTATGTAAAAATGTTCAATACTATTTTTCCGTTAATTCAAGTTAATGGAATATGATCATATGGCTTCCAATCCGTTAAGTTTGGATCGTGGACAACGAAAAAAAGTTAACTCGGATTATCCAAGCAAGATATTCATCTCAGTAATCTACGTTATCAACTAATGATGGACAAGTAAAACTTTTCCTTTTCGAAAGTAGATAAATAAAAAAATAAAGACGTTAACTCATTATTTTTAAAAATTCAATTCACCATATAATAATACACGTCATCAAATAATGCCCAATTTGTTGTTTGAGCAATGGAAGGATTACATCAAACATTTTTAAAAATCCAACTCAGCATATAATAATCAATGTCATCAATTAATGTCTTATTTGTGTTCGAGCAACGAAAGGATTGCACTAAATATTTACCAATACTTCAAATACTACATCGAACAAATTAAGAATCTAAGGACGGTATTGCACATAGAACTAAAGTTCATGGACCATATGTATCATTTCTCCTAAATTGACAGTTTAGAGAGATAAATCAAAAGGATTTAAAGCTTATGGTTTAACATGTGATTGGATGTTAATTCGGAGGGTAAAATGAACATTTCTCTTGATTCTTGTTTTGAGGGAGTTTTGAAGAAGGATAAGCTAGTTAATGTACGGAAGGTCCATTAAAATAGAGAATAGTCATCCTAAATCTAGTCATTACGCAAAAATCATTACAAAAACAGTATATTAACTTTATATTATTGACGTGCAACAGAATCCGATGACAAGAATTCATTAATTTTTTGTATCAAATTGGTGCGTAGACAAATATTAGTTTTTATCAACTAGTCATCGCTTTAATATTATTTTATTTCCCTGTCTTCATCTCATAAACGACATCTGAATGGTGAATAAGCCATCTTTCCTAGTCTTTTTTTTTCCATTTGTTTGAGAAAAGAGAGAAAATGGAGGTAAGAAAAGACTTGGGTGGAAAATGAGAGGAATTTAAATTTTTGTGAGATGGGTTTGGAGGGAACTTTTAAATTTTGTAGCATTTTCCTTCTCAATTTTCTTCTGCCATTGTTTTCGAAAGACGATTAAATTCTTCTGGCAAGCAACGAGGATCGGAAGAAACAACAAGGGTAGCCATACTCTTTGGACGCTAACGGTGTAAATGATAAATATTATGTTATAGAAACCAATTTTGGCCAGAAATAGATTTTTTTAATTCTATTTCTTGGACAAGTTTTTAAGCAAAAATACGCGTTTGATAACGATATAAAATTTCTCCATTATGGGGGGCCGGCCTCGAGTAGGGGTGACCGGTTCTAGAGTGGGTAGGTTCCAGACCTAGAACCTGAAATCTACCATGCTATAACCGGTTCCTAGTTTTTGGAACCAGGAACCTACCTTGTTGGAATCTATTTTGGAACTTACCCTGTTTTTTTCAATATAGTTTTAGGGTCTATTTGAAAACCTGTTTTTCTTTTGTTTCTTTTTCTGATTTCATTTTTTCCAACAAAATAATCTGAGTAACAACGAAATAATTCAAAGTGAAAGATGAATAATAAAAATCACTATCCACCAAAAGCAATAATCCCTAAGATGAGCAATAAAAACTACTATCCACCAAAAGCATCAATTATAGTATGATCTACGGTTCTTTTTTAACACAAGCTAAAAACGATTTCAAAACCGGTCCTGGTGGGTCTTCACTTGAAACCGGGAACCGTATTAGTTCCAACCGATTCCCAAAAAATGGAACCATTCCCAGACTAATTCAAACCGGAACCGGTTCCAGAACTTGTTTTTTGGGTGGTCCAGTCCGGTTTCCTAGTAAATTTGGTTCAGTTGCACACCCTTAGAATTGGGAGGCGGTCGACGGCGGGTGGGTAGCAAGAGGCATCGAGCGGGCGTTGGTAGAGGATGAAGATGGATGACGGTCGGCGAGCGGTAGAGGACAGTAGATAGCGTCGGGAGGTAGACGCCACCGGTGAAGAACGGTGGTGGAAGGTAGGTGGTGATCGGCTAGTAGCGAGAGCGAGTGATGAGAAGAGTTTTTATTTCTCATTTCTATTCCAAACTTATCTGAAATCAAAATTTGTTCTAGAAGGAGAAAAATGAAATTGCGTTACCAAACGGATTTTTGTTCAAAATATATTTCCAAGAACAAAAAACAGAGAAATACAATAGTTATCATGCTCGCCCTAATAACCAAAAGATTGTCACACTTATCATGAAATATGTTAGGAGTGTGCAGCAGAAGCTCAATACCTTCATTTGGGGAGATCACCAAGAGAGAGTCCAAGTCCGAACCCGTTAACATGTCCAGTTATACCCACCTTCATTAAAAAACTTAAGTCAATGAGTTATGAGCCAATTTGAATATATTAACTACTTTAGACCACACCACTTATTAGATGTAGGACTCACTTGTGCACTTCAACAAATTGGATACTCAACGTATTTGACGGAG
Source organism: Syzygium grande (assembly GCA_024733475.1). Classification (NCBI taxonomy): domain Eukaryota; kingdom Viridiplantae; phylum Streptophyta; class Magnoliopsida; order Myrtales; family Myrtaceae; genus Syzygium; species Syzygium grande. The sequence goes on along the minus strand of JAMXDD010000005.1, from coordinate 17,785,003 downwards.
GTTCATAATTACTAAGCCTATCACTATAACACCATAATTACTGCCCCAAATTCTGCCATTAAAATCATCTTGAATCACTCTTTGCTCATATTTTCTTATCTTTTTCTTATGAAAAGTTAAAGAAAATTATTCCATGAGGAGTGTCTCATGGCAAAAAGCTGTGAGTAAATGCATACCACCCTAAATCAGGGATTGTATTTTCCTTTTTTAGCAACAAAAAGAAGAAGCACCTCTATTCTTAAACGGTTCTTAAACTGTAACATGCCATATACATGTATGCTCACATGCTAGTGAAAAGAGGGTCAACCCAAATAATAAAATAAAAGTTCAAGAGATAATATGTACCGCTTGAAATTTTAGAAACAAACAAATACAACCTTAACAAATGGAGGGTTTTACATAAATTTTTGTTCGAAATTCAAATATTTTAGAGTCTTCACGACATTGGAACTAGTTTATATACATAAACATACATTTATCTATATATATATATAAAGAATAATATATTGCTTAACTGCTTTTCTGTCATCAATGGATAGCTGGGTACATTTCTTGTAGCTTTTACCTAGAGAACAATTTTTTTCACCTAAAGAAGTAAAAAAAAACACTTGCTGTCAACTTTTCTGTAATCAGATATTCCTGCATGTGTTTTTTTCCCATGTGAATGACTTTAATAATAAGAGATTCGTTTTTTGTGCAGACACAACAAACATTGCTTTCCCTAGGAAGAGAAAAACCAAAACCTAAACTTGAAACTAGGAAAAAAAGAGAACAGGCACTTGAAAATATGAAGTGAAAGGTTGTTTGGCCCGAGGAAGAGATGCACGATTGCTGCCTTGTTTTATGGCCACACCAGTTTCAACTCCAAAGCCAGTTGTGTACTTGCAAGCTCAGACTTGTCAGTAAATGTTAGCCAATCCCCAAACCATTCATGTACTCTAGCCTAATGCAATTAAATTAACTCTTACAAATCTAAGATTCTTCTGCATTTCTTTTCGAATTTGGCACTGTTTGAGCAATTGCATGCAATAAATAATTGTATTTATGAAATGCCAAAAGTCCTTTTGAAAGCCCTAAAAAGAAGGGGCAACAAGCACTGTAATTCCATGTGATGGATGTACTGGAAGGACCCCCAAAAAGCGTGTTGCATGACCATTCATAGGAAGCTGTCAGGGGGATTTGCCAGTGGTTTTCGTACAGAAAAAGAAACAGGAAAATAATAGAACGTTAGAAAAAACATTGTAAAATAAGAGTTACTGCTAGTGTTGTGTGCATGGATTGTCATGACTTTGTGCAACTGTTCTTGATTGTAGAGGCATATGCAAGACCTAACTTGGTAGCATGTCCTATTTTATTTTCCTTTAGACTTTGTACATATGGACCAAACTTTCGAATCGTCTATCCATGAGACTGTGAGAATACAGATTTGATCTGTCCAAATGAAAATCAAACCTATTTGACTCAACACAGCATGCTAAGAAAGATAGATTTATATTTGGTATTGACATTCTATGTAATTTGTATTTATTTTGAATCAAAATATAAATACATCGTTTTCATGTCTAATTTATCAACGTACATAACTCGGAAAAGGATACCTATAACTAAGAAATTTAGAGAAAAATAAACTAGAAATTCATGCGTCTAGAAGGGAGGTCATAACATTAGAGAAATTACTTGCACCATTTCTCATGTACAAATAGTAATGAAAGTTCCATGATTTTGTTTTTTTTTCTTTACAATTATGTGATCTCATTTAATTAGGTTAGAATTGTATGGAACGACACATAATGCATGCACAACTTAAGTGATGGTTACATCTATCCTCCTTTTAGGTCGAAATACTCGGAGGGAATACAAAACACCATCTTATTACCGCGTTCAAGAGTACGCAACTTGATAAAGTGATACTTCACGAGCACCTCATTATTTTTTCCGTTTCAAGGGTACAACTATCATGATAAGCTGACAGCTATATTGTGCAATGCATGGTATGCTCAGGAAGGATCTGCTTAATTGAGGCTGTTCTTTCCTTTATCTGTCCCTTTTTTTTTTTCTTGTTCCAGGAAAGGATTGATTTGTTTGGGGAAGTATGTGTACCTTTTGTTCTTATGATGTTGTTCGCTTTTGTCTTTTGCTAAACAAAGCCCACATGGCACATGGGGACAAACTAAATTAAGAGGTTTCTTTTTTCTGTTTTTCGTTTGCCAGTGAATTAAAACTAATATGTAATTAACCAGTTGAATATACAAGTAGCCCTAGATTTGCCAACAGACGTGGCATAAATGTTCACATTCCCCATGTATTATCGGAAAATAAATGTTGAGAATATGTCTCGATTTCAAATGTGTAATGAGAACCCTATCCAGTTAAGTATCCTATTTGATGGGTTTCCTAATTTGAATCGTTAGGGTATTTCCTATTTTGTTTACAAATATCATATGTATATATAGGAGATCGGAAAAGCTAACAAAAATAGTATTAGGATTTCTTTTTGTGAGTGTTTTCGGGCGAGTCTTGTTTGAGAGATCCCAAGATAACACTTGTGGGTTTGTTTTGAGTATACCTGAGAGCTAGGAAATACTTAAACCATCAATCTATTGTAAACTCTGTATTATTCAACTTCATAGTGGATTTATTTGCAACTGACCCTTCACGTGGATTAGATACCGACACTTCAATCAAATCATGTAAATTTCTAGTATCCTCATCATTTCTCATTAGTTTCTCTGGTAATTTTTTCCCTCTCTCATATTCAACTCGAATTATATAATCTGTTAGCTTCCGCATTGTTTCACATCAAAAAAAAAAAAGGGAATATATAGTTTTTAAATGAGAAGCTATTGATTTTCTCTTTCTCAGTACATAATTAAAGCGATAACCCTTGAAAAATCATTGGAGAGTTCAAAAACCAAGATCCGGGACACGTGGCAATGGACAAATATTTTGCCGACACATATTCCTTTTTTTTTTCACTGTTATTTTCCCTCTTTCCATTAATAAAGGGTAGACAGAATCTTAAATTAATGAGTGTCCCAATCTTTTGCCCAGTGAGACATTGAGCGCACAGTTGTGTTAAGTAAATCACAAACTAGAAAGAATCCTAAGATTTTTCTATTTCACGATGAATTGTAGAATCTCCGAAAACAGTAAAGCCCTCGAAATGATAGGACCTTGCAAAGTCGCTTAGAGAGTCAATTTTGAGAGAGTTGAAAAAGGCTAATCCCGTACTCGGCGTGTTTTGTTTCTTGCGTGCACGTCTTTCTCGTTCAAGATTCGATAATTTTCTTAGTGTTCACGGATGAGAAGAGCGCCATATATAGATATATCAAGTCCGGATTATTCGGATGCTGAAAGAACCTCCCGACTCCTCTTGTTGGAGCGCTCTCTCCGTCGAGCATCGTCATGAACATTTCCTAATGGACCCTACACATAGTAGGAAAAGATTTAACATTGCCTATCCTTTTGCCTTTTGCGCCATCAGATCCAATGAACTAATGACTTTTGTTGAAAAAGATCCAATGAGCAACGAGAACAAATACCTGTATTATCATTCATATGACTCACCCAATGCCCCACTTTTGTCTGCCCAATTAGACCACCAATAAGATGCCTCAATTATTTTTCTATGGCCCTTTAACAGAAACACCCTTTTTTTCCGGCCAATTTAAGATTAACAAAACTAGGGTGTAGCCACTTTGATTTTTAGTACATCCCTATCTAACGAAAGCACTCATCAAGCAATGTTTGGTTTTTCCAAAACGGGACTGGGCCAGGCCAGGCCGGACCCAGTCGAACCAACCAGATTCACAGATCGAACCCGTGGTCCGTTTCGGTTTGGACCATGTGATCAGCCGTTCGGCCCAGTTGGGAAAAGTGAGGAAGGCCGATTTGGCCATTCATTCACAATTATGAAATGCAACGGCATATCGTAGTGGCAGCTGGGTAAGTGCAAGGGGGGAAAAAGTGCACCCAATTCGACCAAAAGTCATTTATGACACCACTATTTTCCTATGAATAAAGTCATTTTTCTTTCGATATTGTTACTACTGTTCTCTAATCACCCACTAAAAGCATTCATTTCAATCTTTTTGTCACTTTATCTTACATCCTGCGGCATTCACGCCTCTGAGAGAGAGAGAGAGAGAGAGAGAGAGAGAGAGAGATTGAGAGTTGAGCACCAACTATACCCACCTTAAGAGGTGCCGATGCTATATACAAAAGACACGGTACCATTCTTTGCTTTACAGTTCCACACAACATAATGCAATCAAATTGTGCTCTCAATTTATGCCATATACTGGAGATAAAGATGCTGCGGAAACATAGATTACAAAAGTGAGCTGATTTACGGATCGGACAAATACATAGATGCAGAGAACTCGTTATCACCTGTCTGTACTGCAGTCATGCTCCTTCATGTTTCTCGAACAACCTTTCTTTCAATCTGCACAAACATGTAATGCTCTTCACTCCCCAAGCATGCGTAAAAGTAACCAAAACCTCTAAGCAATTTCGACCCATAAACCTTCAAGAAAACTTGCATACATGTACCAACATTGAACCTCAACATAATAACGATCACTGTACCTGTTTGATATAGGCAAGCTTCATAGTCAAACAGTATACAGCTTTATGACTTGATCAATCTTGGTACGACAAACTGGGCACCCGGATTTCTTGGCTTTGACCTTTTCCAAGCAAGACATACAGCCAGCCATGTGCCCGCATGGCACGCAAGCTCCCTCGACGGGAGCATCCAAACAAACAACACAGCATGTCTCTTCACTTCCGTCTTCCTTGCTCCCGCTAGAGCCAACAGGTGGTAAGTGATTCATTACTGGAGCAGACATATCAATCGGAGTGAGGTCAATGGATGGATATTGAATTGGGCCGTCCTCTACAACCTCAATGTTTGCCGGAGGGGCTGATGGAGCAGAGACGGAGTTCTCATTGACACCTTCAACATTTTGAGGTGGCATGACTATAGGTGCTATTCCATTGCTTGGACCGCAGCTATCCTTGGATTGAGCCGGCGCAGCCGCCTCACTCAAATTACTGTAACTCATAACTTCCATAGAATCACCCCAACTGGTGGATGCGCTTGTCCCGACACCTTGCTGAGCAGGAAAAGATGGTCGCACCTCCTGCATAGCTGACTGGATGGAGGCGTTGATTGCCATTGCTAATTCCAGATCTTCTGCAGTAGGTGGTGCAGTTGCCTGTACTGGCGGCTGCGCAGGTTGCAAAAATGCTGGCTGCATGGCCAGAAATATTCGTAGAATCAACATAAAATGCATCTTAGAAAAGAAAGTCTTCGCAAAACATATAGCCTTCATATATTCTAATTTTGACAACTTCATGACAAAGGTAATATTTTCCATGGAAATCATTTTCAAGAAAGATTTTCATTTGTTTGGTGGTTTAGGAAAAGTGATTTCCTTCTTGCAATAAGAGAAAATTGTTTCCCCTAATTTAGCTTTGTTCTTTTCAGACCATGGAAAGCATTTTATGTAGATCGATTAGCTTTCCGTCAACCAAACACTGGAAAGTCGGAAAACAATTTCCTGGAAACAATTTTTCTTCAAACACACGGACCCTAAATTCACATATTCTAGTTCTTCTCTCGTGATAAAATTCTGGCATTCCCTGTTGTGCAACTATTGATACCTCAAAACAAAAATTCCCGAAAGTTGAATGACTGAACCCTTTTTCCACTGAAAAATATCAAATGCACAAATGCTATTCATAATTACCCCATGATTTTGTGCGCAAGTTGTGTTGAAACTTGACAACATAAGTAACACTAAAAAGACTCATGCACAGACTAGCATAAGAAGCATCATGACTGGGTAATACCACCACCTAAAAGCGTAACATCCATAAGCATTTAATATTTCTAGTCAAGAAAGGATTGGTATGAACTACTGCATCACATTCACTTTTCTGTATTACTCATGAGTTAATCCTGAAATGAAACTAATCTGAGAAATACCTGTGCAATCCCTTTGCATGCATCACAAAATCGCTGAAGTTGCTGTCTGTCTCTTTCATTGGCAGGTGCAAATTTGAAACGGGTCTCTGAAAACAAAAGCAATATTCAGCCCAAGTATATACCTAACAAATTGAGTGCAAGCGGAGTATTAGAATTTCTAATGTGCCACTACTCATTAAGCCAAGATGATCCTCAGACATTTCCCTATCTAACGGGGAACTAGAGGCCGGGCGTGACCGGGTCATCATAATTACACGATATTCTAGCAAATTCTAATGGGAACTAACTCCTCAATTCTACAAAATGTGAAGCTTTCGTTTAATTGTAAAAAAAGGAGCAATTACTATACTTACGCCTATCTGTTCGTGGCCTATACCTCCTGCGTCTCCGCCTCCTGCCCCTTGGGACTTTGATTTACATAAAGCCCAATTAAACTCACACTCTACAGATTTATACTGTCAAAAATAAATCTGAAAATAAGACCCAGGAGCAAGTTTTTACTTGAAGTATCGTCCACAATTGTCACTGAAGGATCAGAAGAGTGGAATTTAGGTTCCTCTAAGTTGGCCTTCCACAATGCAACAATTGCCCGAGGTTGGGCATCCTGCACATTACAAATAGTGCTGAATCAGTGGATACACTTGATGGCCATCAGTTTAGACACAAGCAGACATGACTTAAGCCACATGATCATGAGGGGAAAAAAGATAACTGACACTTAGAGAGAATTAAAATCAGATTTAAATAATATAGTCCGAAACCCAAAAAGAAACAACAGTGAGGGGAACGGGTGTCAAAAAGCAAAAGAGGCTCATAAGGTTCCAAACAACTCTATCAGACAAGCCAAACAAATTGCAGTTTGAAGTGAATGATTCAGAGAATGCAAGCATAGGTAAGACTCTCATTCCAGAGCTACCCTGTCAAGTGCTTCTTCCCCTGACCTATTGTGAGAATGTCATGGGGAAAATCAAAGCTACAGAAGGCCTTCTCTAATCCTAATCTTGCAATAATTATAACAATTGCTCGTATGGGCCCATTCAGGAGCTAAACTACTGACTCATAACCATAATCCAATGAGATACATGGATATTACAAAGCATGGTAGGCCACGAGGTTATATACATACTCCTGGTGTCAAAGATGCTGGGTCTGACAACATTGATTACATATGTTACCATAGGAAAAGTAAGGATTAGGAAATATGCTGTTGGAAAAATGCCTGATATTTGCTTTGGAAGGGAAGGAGAAGAAAATCTGAGAACAAAGAAAATACACCAGGAAGAGCCACCTCATCCTATTTAACATCAAGTGGACGCTGCATACATAAAAGATCTGCAGGTATAATCACTCAATCGGATATAAGATTTTTGCCTGAAGCAGTATCAATTTATGGACTCTAAACAGAAGAATTAAGAGAGCTCATGCAGTAACATAGCAGGGGAGAAAAATAATAGCATATACATTTAAAACCAGAATAATATACAGAAACCAGAAAGAAACAAATAGTTCAAAAAACTATCATAGGTGAAGTTGAAAACTTTTGGGATAAGTGCATTCAAAGTCCTAAAACTTGTCACGAAAGTGCAATTGAGTCCTAAAAATTTCATAATGTGCAATTAAATCCTAAAACTTGTTAGGAAAGTGCAATTGAGTCCCAAAACTTGTCACGAAAGTGCAAACAAGTCCTAAAACTTGTCAAAATTGGTTCAATCAAATCCTTTCATTGATTGCATTTTTTAAAAGTTTTATGATTTAATTGCACCTTTGTGATAAATTTTAGGACTTGATTGCACCTTCATAATAAGTTTTAAGACTTGTTTGCACTTTTTGAAAGTTTTAGGACTTGATTGCACTTTCGTGATAAGTTTTAGGACTTGATCGCATTTTTTGAAAGTTTTAAAACTCAATTGCACTTTCGTGACAAGTTTTAGGATTTCTAGTGCACTTATCCCAAAACTTTTTAATTGCAACTTGGCAACATTTTGGTAACAAAGGAATGGTACCTGCATACTAGTATATATTGCCAATTCCAACTTAAACGGCTTTGTGGGATTTCGAGAACCACACGGGTAAATGACTACCCACCTGCAAAAAAGAAGAAAATTAAAAAAAATAAATCAGGCAATTAGAGAAACAGCTGGAAAATACTTTCAAAGAATCCATCTGTTTTGCCGACAGAGAAAAGGCACAGCTACAAGAAATGAGTGCATAAAAATAAAGCACAACACAATGGTTGCCAACGAAAGCAAAAGCTAAAACTAGAATACCCACACTTTTCTTGAAAGCAACTGAGGAGCAAGTACTTTCAGAATCTCAGGACCATAAAACTCCCGTAACCAACCAGAGAATAAACCCATGTGACCCTAAAAGCATTAAAAGTTAGAAAAGTCAATCTAATCTATTGAGATTTACCACATTGATGGGACGCAATTCTGTTATTTGCACAAGACAAACCTCAATTGTACGGACAACATTAGTGTATCCTTTAGCTCTGGCCACATCAAGTGGAGTTTGACAATCATCATTTATCACCAGCGCATTTGCTGAAGGATCAAAACGTGCATATTTATTACATAAGCCATACAGCAGAAAGCTGCATAAAAACTTCAATAAGAATAATGTAAACAACTAGCATATGATTTATCGACGCTGACCTCCATGAGAAAGAAGTAACTTCACTGTATTCTCGAGGCCTCTCTTAGCTGCATGATGCAAAGGAGTGCCACCATTGCGACCTTCATTAAATTACCACGTTAAGAGTCAAGACATGGATATATAGACAGGTAAATTATAACAGCAGACGCATCGCAACACTTGACACATGCAGAGCATGATGAGTGAATATGTTAAATGTCATGGTTAAAATGATGATTTGACATGTTAAATCAAACAAACTAAGGCCCATTCTGAGCCAAAAGGAGAGCAATTACTGGAAGCAACCGAGATATCGCTCGCTCAAGATTTTAAGCTAGCTCCTACAAGAAATTCAGCCTAAAACACATCCTTTCCAGAACGATTTAGCATCTTGAACCGCGCGAAAACAGCATACAACCCCCAGAAAATGCAAAACAGTGACAAGAAATGGTACCGGGGCGGTATGCATTGACGTTGGCGCCCAATTCAATCAAAGTCTTGGCGACAGTACACAGCTCCGCATTCATACAAGCGACGATCAAAGGCGTCTTCCCTTCTCTGTCGATCCACTGCACCCACAAAAACCACCCAAAAACGACCCATCACAACAACTTCAGAAGAATCCGCTCTTCTAACATCACTAGAAGAAAACAGAGACCATCTAAACACCACCCAAGAACAATCGTGATTTAACATGAAAGCCTAAATTTAGAGAGAAGATGCCCAAAACAAGAAATTCACCTCGAGGCCAGCGCCTTCTCTGCAAAGGGCTTTGATTCCTTCGCTGTTGCCATAGCTGACCTGCTGATACACCAATTCGTCCTTGGATTGCTGTTGACCCATTTCTTCTCACACCCACCTCCAGAAAATCAACACCGACAAAAACCCACCTTCAGATTTCGATCAAGCAACAGGAAATATCGACCAAAATCGGGCCTTTCCTTTTCTGAACCCGAAGGGAACAAGAAAAGGCACACCCAATTCCCTGCTTTCCCTGCAAATGGGTCCCCAAGAAAACCCAAGAAAACGCAAGAAAATCAGCAATTCATCATCCAGTGAATTCAGCTCAGGCCCTCCCAAAACGGCGTTGAGCTATACGCTGACCCGATCAGCTCTTCCCAAGGGGATAAAAGCGCGTCCGAATTGGAGAAAAACAAATGATTTTCTTGCGTACCCTTTTGGACCAAAGAACGGGTGAAAATGACAGAAAATGATTTGAGAGATGGACAGATTTTTACTTAGCGAGGAAGGTTTCAAGGAATGTCTAAAATACTGGTAACGTACGCGCACAAAGACAGAGAGAGAGAGAGAGAGAGAGAAAAAGTTGAATTCAAGAAATTTCCTTGGCAGTGCACCGACAAATGTGACATTGATCGTTTCTTCTAATTTTAATATTGCTTGGTTGGGATTGGTTTGGTTTGGTTGAAGACCGGTGGACATTTAATTTCATACATCATCATTAAGTTTGGCATTGATTCTAGTATAGACAGGGATATATTATACATGATATTAGCAACCAAAGAAAAGTGCACACGCAAATGCCACTTGAAAAATTAAGTGAAATAAGTTTATTACGAAATATTTAAGTCATCCAATAAGGAAAGAAATTATTGACAATAAAAAGAAGTGGTATGAACAAGCGTGGAAAGGAAAAGAAATTTCAAAATTTGAAATCGTTTTGGAGAGATTGTTGTGGGTTTGAAAAAGTAAGAATTTTTATATTGAAAATGTGGGAGATAAAATAAATTTACGCATTCAATCATAAACACAGTGTTTATAAAATGGCTATATTAAGGGTGCATTTGCTTTTGCGGAAGATGCAAGTTTGGAAAACATTTTACGAAAAATGATAGCTTGTATTGCTTAAAAAAATAAATGAACAAAAAATATTTTTATGGTCTACAAAAATGTTTGAAAATATTTTTCATTGACTAATTCAAATAATACAAGAAATTATTTTTATCATTTATTTTCCACGAAATTAACGTAACCTAAATTATTAAGAACACGTGGAGAATACAAAAACTATTGAGATAACTTAAAATCGAGAAGTTCTCTTTGCTTTATAAAACAATATAAATAAGCATAAAGTCTAGTTAACAAGTACCTAACACTTATTAGTCATATTTATTAAGTTGATTTATATTATCTAGCTCGAAACCACAGTGCTTTGCTTATAACTCACCGACATAAAAAGATTGGTTACCAAATTTGCATTTGGTAACACTTTTATTCTTTTATTATTTTGTTCTTTGAAATAGAAAAAAATAGAAATCTGTTTGTATACATCAGTTAATTTTTCTATTCCTCAAAATTAAAAAGTGGCTAGGGAATAAATTTAAAACAAAAACGAGAAGTAAAAAAATAACTACTTTTTTATTTTCGAAAATAATTTCCGAAACAAGTTCATTTCTTTTTTATGTTTTTCCTTCCTACTTCTTCCTTTTCTAGCTGGCGAGACTTGACCTCGTTCGCGAGACTCTACCTTGCTAGATCTTGGCAAGGTCGAGTCTCATCGTGGCTGGGCAAGATCGAGGGGAGAGGCCGACCTTGCCCAAATCTAACAAGGTTGAGCCTTGTCTAGCCACTATGAGGTTGGTTTCGCTCTACCATGGCAAGGCTTTGACAATTTCTGGAAGCTCTTTTTAGGGTTATAAGGGTAGAACAATTGGTTTCATTTTTGAGGTTAAAAGAGGGCTTTTTATTGGGTTTTGACTGTAGGAGAAGCCAGTTTCATTTCCTTTGAGGTTAGAAAGAAAAAAGATAATGATACGAATAGTCCTAAACTTTGGCCTAATGTATAATGTGATTCATGAACTTTTAATTTGTTCAATATAGTCCATGAACTTTAACTCAACATGTAATGTGATTCATGAACTTTTAATTTGTTCGATATGATTTCTGAACTTTCTGTATATGTTTAATGTGTCATTTTCCCGAAAGAAAACGATGGGGACTTGAAGGAGGCGAAGGCACACATTCTTTCTTCCTCGAAGCTCTCCACTCTCTCCTTTCTATCACTTGACCCTCTCAACTAGCCACCACTGCCGGCGGGCAACCTCATTCCGGCGTCTTCCCCTTTCATGACTTCGCACGGGTTTGTTTGCTAGTCTCTTTCTAGTTGCTTGCTTCGGCCGTGTTCTGGCTGTGCTTATAAATGTGGGAGGACTGACTTTCGGAACAACGGCCGCAGATGATGGCCTACGGTGGCCATTAATGTGTCGGAGGCAAGTGGTAAAACCGGTGGCCGGTGGTGGTTAGCGGGAGGTAGCGTCGTTTTCGTCGAGCATGGGATGTGGTTTATTACTGTCGAAGCTCCGGTGTTTATTACGTTGTCCATGTTAGCAAGTTCGTGAGAAAAAACGTGCAATCTCGATTAAAAGAAATTTAATAATGAACACATGCTCGAATTACTATATAATTACTCGGGATCGAATTGTGTAATACAATTAACCAAACATATTATGAAATCATGATCTGTATTACGTTATACATAGATTTGAGCTTTCAAATTGATTCCCTTTTCCCTCTAAATATTATTGAACGAAACAAACTTTCCCGCCGCCCACATCAATTTAATTAAACTAATTATGTGTGTCATCACTTATATCTTGCCGAAGATACAAATTTATTGCTAGTTCACATTAGGTTTTCATGAATTACGAAAATAGAAGGAAAAATAAAAAAGAAAGATCATTGTACTGAAAGCTTTCGAATCATTCGAACCCACATGTACGTCATCGCCTCAATTATTATTGTTTTGCCTATTTTAAAGGAGGAAGAGGCAACCGGCGTTATGTTCACATCAAAGCAAATTACAAACCAAACGCAACGTTCTTGATTGGAAGTTGCCTGGGTCGATCCCCACCTGAAATCGACTGGAGATAGATAGGACCCAGGCACGACCGAGTCCACATGCATTGCAACGCCCTTTGCCTAAGTCAATCTCAGGGTAACCACGACTCCGGCGAGGGCCGATGCACCCGATCCACGGTCATTCGACCCCCGACAAGGGCAGCTTTGCTCTTGCCATCGCGATTCTCTCTCTCGCGCGCGCACACACACAAGCAAGCCGATAAAGATAGGCACGAGAGTTCTCTCAGGCCGTGACTTTGATGTTCGTGACACCGCTGATGACTTCGTGGGCGGTATGGTGATAGCAGACCTCGCCACCATTGTACGCGGTCCCCTTCCCTACTCTGACATCCATGAGACCGGAGCTCCGGCTAAAATCGGGCGGAGTCGGGGGAGGTTACAACAATTTTCGAGAGATCAGGGAGGACATGACGAAAGTCGAGACCTCACGGAGGAAACTCACAACTCTCGGAATTCGTGGGGGCAAAACGTAACTTGCCCCGATCCTACAGACCCTCCTCTGGATCGACTTACCAAACCTACGTATTGCATACTTATCACCAACACGTGAATTTCTAAGTTGGTGGCGCATGAGGATGGCGTGATAATTGCAAAATTTTCTGTACAGACTCCTTCCTTTGCAGTATTCTGTCTTGGAATGATTGTTTTACTTGCTGAGAGCTGCAATGTACTATGTAACCTTACAACATATCTGGCAAATCTGATGTTTTTTTTACGGTACAAACCGATCCTGGAAGACCTCAGCATGATCCTAATTAGTATTCCGATCCTATCAACGGCGTTCCTGACCTTGATGCATGTGGCAGAATATGTATGTGAATATAAAGTCATGATGCAAAGCTCGCACTCCATACATCTTTTGTCGAGCCCAGGGAGCAATTCATCTTCGAGACCAGCCAACTCTAGACACCGAGTAATCGGTCACAAGAAATAGTGAAGAATCTCATCCTGTCAAGTTGGAGAATAGGTAAATGGAAAAAATGGTGTATTTTCATTTGCTCGACCAAGAAAAAAGTGAGTTATTCTCGGCAAGTTATCATACAGGAATATGCATCGAATGTACAAACACAAAATCCCAGACTTTTGCAGACAGGTAAATGGCCTATGTGGTGTATAAACCAAGAGTCCAATTGGTACATACAGAATTTTCATAACTAAGGAGACTAGCAAAGAATTGCATTTTGCTCACAAAGTTTCTTGAGCCTTGACCTTAAAGGATGGTCGGATCTCTGTATCTCTTGAAAATGGCTTCAATGTCTGCCGTTATTTCAGATGGTAAAGGCCTCTCAACTGTTAGAAAAGCATCAATGTCTTCTTTTAGTTGCTCGACGGAGGTTGCGCCGATGATTGAACTCGTCATGAATGGCTGATCTCTTGCAAATGCAAGAGCAAGTTGAACGAGGGTTAACCCCTATTTCTGAGCAACCTCAACATATTTTATGGTTGCTTCCTGAGAATGAGATACGAGGATGGTTACTGAGATGCCACTTTGGTCCGTCAAAAGCAGAGCACAAGATGTGCCCCACTTGATAGACCATGATTTCTTAATGTGTAGCCGGATAAAGAGAAGAATAGAGTCCAATGCAAAAAATTAAACAACAGAGAAAAAACAATTTCAGGAAAATCATCCTAATTAAGCCCCTGCTCTTCCCTATTTCAGATGCATCTCCTTTTCAAGTTTTCAGCAGGAGAACCTAACCAGCGAGTACTAAAAATTGAGGGCCTCTAGCTTCTACTTGTACGATTGAACAATTTCAAGTTCCTCAACATACCTTGGCATGAGATTTGTTGTATCTCTCCATGTAACCAGGGAATAGGTTCAATCTCCCTTTCTTTGCAGCTTCAGAATTGATATCTAAGTACTTCCCACTCAGGGATCCACCATCCTGTGGAGAATAAGCAAGTAACCCTATATTGCAGTTCTTTGGGTGGCAAACTTCCACAAGATCAACTGCAACAAATTAAACGAGAAACGTCATTACTGATTGCCCTTCCAACAAAATTACAGATGTGCTGTTTTATGCATTTGAAAAGAGAATCTATGGATGTATCTTTTTAGTTTGGGGAATGACGAGACAGATTAGCCATGCCTTCTTTCAACATAAAGTGACATCCCCCTGCACATATTATTATCTGTCCATCCATTCACATCACCTTTCAAACAAATCTAATGGGAAAGTTCAACAATCAGAAAGAAGATAGCCATCCATCCCACCGCAACGTGTAGAGCAGCGGCAGAGCTTGAGAAGATGGGAATATTTAGTTGTCCAAAGCACAAGATTATTATCCTCAATCTTTGAAATATCTGTTTCCCTACAATATCCTCTTGGCAAATGTTCATTAGAAGAAGGATTTACCTTCAAAGTGGCATCTGACAAGTAAACTGTAGCTATTTTGTATGATTACAATCTTTGGTCGTCCCTCAACTTTAGCTGCATGAACAAACTCCATCACTCCATAGGAAGTCTCGTTTGAAATGCCAATATAACGAACCTGATCAAGTTTGACATCCTCAGTTAAGTTGAGAGTACACTTCCTGTGTCTGTTGCTTTTCTATTTCCAGATAAGTAATTCAAGTTGACAATGTGACTCTAAACATGTAGAAGCAAGTTTCAATTCTAGTTGTCATAGGCAATTCCTTCAATGAAATCGACGGCCAATGCATTTTGTATCTACTCCTATATATTCAAATGCATTATTTGTTGCTCAAACAGTGATAACAAGTGTAGATCTCTTTAGCTGTGACCCGTTATGAGAAGAGTTTAGATCTCCCATGCACTGTTCATCTTAGACAATTCAGAAAAGGCAGAAGATATGATACTGACAGCAATTTAGTTACATTTCAAAATCTCAAAGGATGAGCATTCTCTTCTGGGCGTAAGGTAAATTACTATCATTCAAATTCATCAAATTGTTGCAGTAAGGAAAATAGGTTGCCTGAGACACTAGAATTGAAAATTAGCGGGAAATTACTAGTCACCTCCCCTTCGTTGATAAGCTCTTGAAAAGCTTCAGCTGCTCCACAAAAGGTGCACTAGGCCTCCATTTAGAAAAATCACAGGTCTACTCGCCAAACAATGGAACATAGCGATCTGGCCTGTCATAAATCTTCTAGTCAGAGAAGAAGAACAGCAAACAAGAATCTTCAGAAATAAAGAAGTAGAACTTCCACAGAGTCCATGGAGAAATCAAAAGAAGTTAGAAGCAGTTCTGTCTAATTTTACCATTTAGAATGGTGAAACATTAGATTTCATTCACTTTTTATTACTACCATGTACCTTTTTCACTTCTTTGGGATTTCAGGGTACATAAGATGCAAGCCACTAATAATCAAAGCTACAGTAATCACAAATTTATCATGAAGGCATTCTAAAAGTGGCACCAAGGAACCCTCTTTTCCTAGATTTTCTGATGATTACAATTTTCAAATAGCATCCACTAATCAATTATTATGCCAACAGAGAGATGGAGAAGCAATTTTGGTAAATCAAGCATGCAGAGTAGTGAAACAAGAACTGTATCATGATTGGATGAACTGAGCAAAATACTATAAAATACACATCTAATGTGGTGGTCTGTCCAGCTAATATAAAAATACAAATTTAAATAAGTAAAAGTGAGTGCTCAGTGTTCATTCCAGATAAACAAAAATGTGCCGGTCTGTTCATGCTAATGTACCACGGATTCATGCACAAAGAACAGTGATGTGCACACATGGCGATCAGGGGAAGGTTACTGAAATGCATCAAGCTCTTCCAGTTCCCAATGTCTACACAACAGCAGAAAATAGATCATGTTCTTCATAAGAAACAGGTAGACGGAGTACCTAAATCTCAAACTGATTCGCAGATGCAGAAAAAGACGTTAAGAGATCTATAAGAAAAGAATAAAGTTTTACGTTTAAACACGTGTGACTTCGCACCTAATGCAGTCTCTGACAAGCCCCTGGTCTCAGAGTCATTGAGTATCGTCATACAAGAAATAATAAAGGAGGTTGAATGCATAAATCAAGTTGGCCAGAAAAAGAAGAGAGAAAGGGAGTGAAAAGCACAAATCAATATAGATCCAATCAACTCACATGAAATGGCATTCACAAATTAAGAATTAATTCAATTCCATTCTCCCATTAATTGCCGTCATTTCTCACAGAAGATTGGCAAGCATACCAATGGAATGCAGCAAATCAATGTAGTCGGTGTTGAGGCGCTTAAGGCTCTTTTCAACACTTTCTTTAATATTTGCAGCATCAACCTGTAAAATCTTTGCATTCTCACAGATATAACTTGATCGCTTGGAATAGCCACATACTTTTGTTGCCAAAATGACCTATAATGTAAGAATGATAAATACATCCATAATTAGAGACGTTAATATTTACATGAGTTTTATTTATTCAGTGATTTTCATTGTTGATAATAACTCAAACAAGTTCACTTGGTGGTGTAATGACTGAAGTGTGGATGACAGTGTGCAGTGATAAATATCGGCATGTTAAAAAATGCTTTCTGCAATTCCTGAGAGTCATTGCCAGGTTAATTGAAGAGTATCCAATCGAAAGCACAAAATGTTAGCATCCTATATGTATGAGAAACATACTGCCCGGTCCCATATTCTTTTCTATCAAAATGCAGAAGAAGAACAAATAGGCTCTCAATCAAATCTAACAACAAATCAAAGCTTTAGAATCCAAAATTGCTCAGAAGTTTTACACCTGGGCCTAATACACATAAACTCATACTGCTTTTAAGATTTTGAGTGGTAAATCCCTCCACATGGCATTAAAACCTGTTCAAATCTCATTTTTTACATGTCCTAGCACCATGCTCGTTTACAACACAAGTAAGATCTTGTTGTTAACTGTTGTCCATCAGTTTAAATTCAATTGAATGTCCAGCATTACACAAGCATGGAGTATGTATACTCTCAGCAAAATAGGTTAAGTTCTTTCCTGGAAATCTTCACACTCAATAAATACTTAACATTCTGAATAAGGAACTCCAAAACCTTTTTTCGCCACAATGATGGCCCGTATAGTTCACCCTAGGAAAATGTAAGAGCATCGTTCACCAATGCTTAAAGAATAGATACTCTAGATTGCACAAAACCATTAAATACGTCATCGACATTCTGCCTCTCAGGTTGTGTACTAAACAGTGGCCATGCCTCACAGGCTCTTCTCACATAGAGAGCCACTGTACTGCCAAATTGCTCACAGTAAACCTACAAAACGAGTCACTCTCTATGTCATGAGGTTTAACTCTCAGGACCTGGAAATAAGTTGAATACCTGTGCTCTTGTGGAACAGGTAGCAGAGAACATGTTCCTCTTCCACTCATCTAATAGAGTAGTTTCTTGCTGTACTTAATGATTGCACAAAAATCAACCCTCTGTTATCCTTTACAGTAATGTCAGCTTGCAACTCCTAAATCTAACCAAATGGAAGAATGAGATGACACAGTGTTTTAAAGTAGAGATCCAAAACATAGGACAAAGTAAAAGTTACAGTAAGCTTTGGCTTATCCAACTCATATTAAGTGCACTTATACAGTGCCACTACATGCCAAATTGAAAGAGTGTTGAAATTAAAAACTTGTGTTATTTTTAAGTGCTTTAAAATGAGTGTGGCAGAGACGAGAATACTTCGCTAGATATGGGGGCACACAAGAAAAAGACGACAGAAATAAATCTTAGGTAGGCATTGCTCCAATCGAGGAGAAGATGAGAGAAGAACAATTGAGATGGTTTGACCACGTTTTATTATAGGTTAAATAAAAGACTACTAGAGAGCAACAAGGGGGTGCAAACCCATATACAAAGAAGCTCAGAACAAAACGAGCTCAGTGACAAGACAAATCATTCACATGTCGATTAGAGCATTTACATCCACACATAACTTCCAACCATACCAAAAGTTTAGGACTTTCAACCAACTTTCCATAATCACAATAATGGGCTTCTCCTCTCCAACAAAGGCTGTATTCCGCTTTACCAACCATGTTGAGAGAAGAACTGCGAATGCCCTAGTGAGGAGATGTGAGCAAGGGATGGAAATATGGGTTTAAAGGGGCAGGAGAAGACCTTGAAAGACGAGGAAGGAGATGATAAAGAAAGATAGGGAGTACTTAGAGCATAAAAAGGATCTATTGAAGGATTGGGTGTAATGGCGTGATACGATCCTTACGGCCGGCCACAATTAGTGGGTGAGGCATCGATTGTTGTTGTAATGTGCCTTTTCTTATTTGCTGAAAAGAGAACAGACACGTTAATGTTGGAGAACTGTTTCACCAGAAAATGCTCCCGCGGCGAAATATAATTCACCGGAAGTCGTTCTTTGGTTTTTAATGTGAGGAGACCGGATTCCGTGGCGATTCCAGACAGAAAATATCCAGGGAGACAAGGAAAAATGGCAAACTTTTACTCCGAACTTCGAACTGGACTATATGTACAAACCATGCCGGAATTTAATCGACGATAAAGCTTGAAAATACAGCCACACATGTACACAAAGATGTAACGCCGGAATTTAATCGACGACGCAACACTCGGGATAGAGATGCACACCGGAATTTAATCGACGACGCGAATCGGAAAGCTACAACTAAGAAAAGATAAAGTGTGGTACATGAAAGTAAAGATAATTGAAAGATAAGATGTTGTTTGATTTTTGTCCGGGGGTCCTCTCTCCGGTAGATGGCCTATGATATTTATAATGGTCGTGTGGTAACTGTTCCTTAGCAGTTTTCAACAGTTGTGCCCATGTTCATCTATTCCGAAAATCTTGTCTTCATGTCTATGTGATGTCATGATTCTGCTTTCAAGATAACTGTCTCATGATCTTGTCCACAGGTGATAACTTCCTCATAATCATGGTTCCAAGTAACTGTTCTCTCAAAATACGCATGTATGCTCCTTAGTGGTTTTCAACAGTTACGTTGAATCCACTATCTTGATGGTTTTCTTTTTACTCCACTACGTTAGCGGTTGCTTTGACTCCACTATGTTGACGGTTACTTCTTCTTTCTGCATCTCCAATCAGTCACAACCATCGACTTCCTCTTAATGTCGAAAACTCTACAGTGATTTTCTAAGTAAACTCAAAACATAAAAGTTGTAGATCCATGAGTCTTCGTTCTTTTGGCTTTGGAATCAGGTCAATCCGATCTGTCTCGAAGAAGTTATGACCATTTTCCTGAACTAGCACTGAACTGTAATTTCGTTGAAGT
The DNA here is from genome assembly GCA_024733475.1 of Syzygium grande. Lineage (NCBI taxonomy): Eukaryota > Viridiplantae > Streptophyta > Magnoliopsida > Myrtales > Myrtaceae > Syzygium > Syzygium grande. The sequence continues at coordinate 17,765,275 of JAMXDD010000005.1, read as the reverse complement.
ATTGACAAGATGAAGTCACGACCGTCGACTTCCTTTAACCTCGATGGCTTCTACAGTGATTTTCTGAGAAAACTCAAAACATAAAAGTTGTAGATCCATGAGTCTTCGTTCTTTTGTCTTTGGAATCAGGTCAATCCGATCTGTCTCAAAGAAGTTATGACCATTTTCCCGAACTAGCACAGAACTGCAATTTCGTCGAAGTATCGACAAGATGTCGAAGTCCTCGACAAGATGAAGTCACGACCGTCGACTTCCTTTACTCTCGATGGCTTCTACAGTGATTTTTTGAGAAAACTCAAAACATAAAAGTTGTAGATCCAGGAGTCTTCGTTCTTTTGGCTTTGGAATTAGGTTAATCCGATCAGTCTCGAAGAAGTTATGATCATTTTCCCGAACTAGCGCAGAATTGAAATTTTGTCGAAGTATCGACAAGATGAAGTCACGACCGTCGACTTCCTTTAATCTTGATGGCTTCTACAGTGATTTTTTGAGAAAACTCAAAACATAAAAGTTGTAGATCCAGGAGTCTTCGTTCTTTTGGCTTTGGAATCAGGTCAATCCGATCTGTCTTGAAGAAGTTATGACCATTTTCCCGAGCTAGTGCAGAACTGAAATTTCCTTGATGAAGTCGTGACCAGTCTTGTCAATAATACCCAAAAATTTGTCATCTTTGGATGTAAACATATACACTGGACACATGTCATTTATGTTGGCAACTTGATGATATTTGCTTTCGCGTTGCCTCAAGTCTTTGCCATGTGTCCTTTGAAGTTCTTTGACCATGATTGAGCCATTTTTTGGTGTAAACAAGAACTACAGCATTCTAGGAGCAACTGCAAAATCTCTTTAAGAAGTTATCAAAGTTTTAAGGCCATGTTCCATAGACCATTAGATTCATTTATCCTATTACTAAATGATTTTTCCACTAATCAACAGGATTAATGTGCAAAACATCAGCGGCACATCCAGAGACTAACTTTACGTTGACCTTTATGAGGAGCTTAAATGAGACACCACACATCTCGCGGTAACCTTAAGCGACTGTTACGAAAAAATGGAGAGTCGAACAAGGCATATCCATCTAAACACAACACGAATTCATCGTCTTCCCTAGACCATTCATAAAGCACGACAACTTTAAGAAACTCAAAGTCCCAGAAGACGATTCTCAAGATTGGTTTTATAAGCCACCATAGACAAAGTGATGGTCCCGAATAGACTGATTAAATCCTCAATGCCTTGTCACGTGGTCGGGACTTCAGCCAGCTACCCATATATAGATCGGTTTTCCTTGTGTCTCCTTCTTCAGTGGATTGGGATACTGCAGAAAGTTGGAGTTTAAGTAGATGTTGGTATACAATAATGCAAAAAAAAAAATATGCACACTGGATGACTGCTCATAATATGGGAAAATACTCAATCTATAGGACGCAATCATTTTTTCTAGAAATCTATTAGTTCACTTAGAGCATATGCAGCCATGTGCGTTAATGGAGGGTCAAAGCAAGTGAACGCATAGCTTATTTCCTATGCAATGAAATTTCTAGACCTGAACTGTGAAGAAAGAAACGGGAAGATATTAAAAGAGTAATTGTCTAGTGATTGTCATATATAACTTACGTAACAATCGAAAGCAAGTAAGATTGAAGATCTATTTAAGAAGTGTGAGGATAAAGAGATATACTTACAGCCTCCGCAGTGTCTAGAATATTGACACCCATGATCACATGCATAACTGAGCATTTCGTGGGCCTCTTTCTCTGTATTCTGCTCACCAAATGTCATCTGAAATGTAGCAGCCCACTCATTATCTAGGATAAAACATAATAAACACCCGTTACATATATAGATCCACTTAATACAGGAAAATCCATATTCCCACAAATAGAAAAGAAAACCAAAATTCTGAAACACAAGAAGGATAAAGAAAAGGGCATTTCATAAAGGCGTAACGTGAAACTTGAATAGACATATGTGCTGATACATTCATAGTTTTTATAGGCTTCGATTGGGAGGTGAAATTGTAAAGTCCATCGGTTCTAAACAAGAAATCGATCATACACGTTAGTAAATATCTCCATTACTGCAGAAGATTAGCCAGTTCTTCAGTTATATGCTCTAGTACTTGTAATCGATTGTCCAATCTGCCGTTTACAAGCACTTGGCTCGTCCAATCCAACTTACACAACCAAATTGTACATCTTAGTACTTTCTTTTTTTTTGATTCACAAAAATAACATTTTGTGAGACTCCAACTTCCTAAAATGTAGTTTGCATTAAATCATGCTGATCACCAGTAGCATACGCGACTTATTTTCGCTGAAAATCCACAGAGAGGGAAGAGCGTCTGTAATTGAGCTAGGCACATTGAGCATCAAAATTAACTCAGGAACTCCAAAATCTGACCAGCTGAGTTCTAGCGACTAACACCTCCTCAATTGCAACTTGAGAAACAACGGCAATTTCATGTGATTAAACACACACTACACTTCCAACACAATCGGCCGAACGATCACGTGCCAACTGACGGAACAGTTTCCCATACCGGTCCAATCTCGGGATGAGTTTGGTCGGGTCAGTTCCTAGATGGCATAGACGGTTCCAAGAATAGAATTGAGAGCCGAATCGTATTTCTGAGCGATTCCCAATTCTCCCATCTAGAAGTATCGGATTGTTGTCGAGACCGACTTGGAATTAAATATGTCAGTCCGGTTCTGGCAAATTGCCATTGTATCTTGGATCACAGTTCACCTCTAATCACCGATGTGGTCTATTATATGTCCGGCAATGTTTGTAAAAATCCTATTAGTGTAACTTTGATTGGAAAAATAACATTAGAGTCCCTACGGTTTGAGGATCTTGCAGTTTGGCCCATAAAAACATTCTGTAAATGAGCAAGATAAGGGGACGGAATTGGATATATCTTTTGATGGATGACGAATTAGTGGAGGTTTTATCACATTTGTAGGGTTAACGAGCTGTGTATAGATTTTCTAGGAATGATTGGGTTTTGTTTCTAGATGTTCACATTCTCTAGTCTAGAGGACAAAGGGATTGTTAAGAGAAGGTTCGGAGTTATTCACAATACTTGTGTTTTCCTCTGTCCCAAATGGTGAGATGGACAATGTTAAGTTTTAAAGAGCAGTCGAATTACGACGCATTTTGTCCGGCAGAGTAGTTAGTACTCTAGGCTGTGCCCAAGCCCTCGGTGCCCATGTTCGGGTCTTCGGGAGGTGTGCTTATACATGTTGATTGATTACTGTGAATCTCCCTCGTGTTCAAAGAAGTGAATCGGTGTGCTGATTGATTAGCAAAGTTGGGGATGACTAGGCTACATCGGACTTGTTCTTTACTCTCTTCATGACATTATAAGATTGTATTATGTCTCGGATTTGAATAGAGTAGCTGTTTCTATGAATAGTGGGTTCTTATTTGAGACTTTCTAATAATTAAATTTAACTCATTACTAAAACAAAAATGTTCACAATGAGAAGAATGTTCCCCCGATAGCCAAATGCCTCCATCATTAGGTAAACCTACGGACTTTCCCAATTTAAGTGATAAATTGACATTTTTACCATGTAAAAAGCAAATCCCTACAAAAATTTCAATATGGTCATTGGACTTTAATTTTTCTAATTTTGAACTTTCATTTATGACTTTTCTTATGAAGTCCTCTAGCTCAAAATCTGGATGTATCCCTCAAGCTGACAAGAGTCGGATGTAGACGTTTTTGTTTCAGTGGCTTGTTGCTTACAGCATTGGACTAAAATCAGAGACCAACTTTTGAGCAATGCCACTTCTTAACACAAATAATGAACTTAATTTGTCCACACTAAAAATCTTTCTTATTCTAACAAATATTGTTAGCTCACTTACGTGGAGTCAGACAGACTTGATTAGAAAATTTATGAAGTTCTAGGACTCATTAGGAAAAATACACAAACATGTGTAAACCTTATATTGCAGGAATAATGCATGTTTTTAGGTAATAAAAGCAATTAATTTTTTTCCTAATGAAAAATAATTCCCAATTCTTTTTTACATATAAGACAAATGTTAGGAAATATTGTAAAAATTCCATCTTGAGCGCTTCATGTGTGTATAAAGAGGAATAATAAAAGAAAGAAAGAGTGGGGAAGAAGAGTGAGAAAAAAAAAATGAATAGCATAAAAATGTTTCATACTCTTTATGCTCATCTAAAAGAGAGGAGAAGAAGGGTGAGGAACAAAAAAAGAAAAATAGTAGCATAAATATCTTTCATACTCTTCATCCTCACTCTCGAATCGATTTTTTTTGTTGTTGCCATTTTGTCTCTTCTTTTCGTTTTTTTTTCAACTAAATTTTTTTATATATATTCTCTTTGGCAGATATACAAATAACTATCCAGCTCTAACTCAATTTGATTAGCAATAAGTATATATGACCTGACATAACATTTTCCATTTAAAAATAATCAACAATGTTAAATTGAGGTATAATTTTGTAGAACAAATTCAAGATACGGGTAATGTAGAGTGAAAAAAAAATGAATAGCATAAAAATGTTTCATGCTCTTTATGCTCATCTAAAAGAGAGGAGAAGAAAGGTGAGGAACAAAAAAAGAAAAATAGTAGCATAAATATCTTTCATACTCTTCATCCTCACTCTCGAATCGATTTTTTTGTTGTTGCCATTTTTGTCTCTTCTTTTCATTTTTTTCTCAACTAACTCTTTTTTATATATATTCTCTTTGGTAGATATACAAAGAACTATCCAGCTCTAACTAAATTTGATTAGCAATAAGTATATATGACTTGACACAACATTTTCCATTTAAAAATAATCAATGATGTTAAATTGAGGGTATAATTTTGTGGAACAAATTCAAGATACGGGTAATGTAGAGTGATAAAAAAAAATGAATAGCATACAAATGTTTCATACTCTTTATGCGAGAGGAGAAGAAGGGTGAGAACAAAAAAAGAAAAATAGTAGCATAAATATCTTTCATACTCTTCATCCTCACTCTCGAATCGATTTTTTTTTGTTACCATTTTGTCTCTTCTTTTCATTTTTTTCTCAACCAACTTTTTTTTATATATATTCTCTTTGGTAGAAATACAAAGAACTATCCAGCTCTAAGTAAATTTGATTAGCAATAAGTATATATGACTTGACACAACATTTTCCATTTAAAAATAATCAACGATGTTAAATTGAGGGTATAATTTTGTGGAACAAATTCAAGATATGGGTAATGTAGAGTGATTAAAAAAAAGAATAGCATAAAATTGTTTCATACTCTTTATGCTCATTTAAAAGAGAGGAGAAGAAGGGTGAGGAACAAAAAAAGAAAAATAGTAGCATAAATATCTTTCATACTCTTCATCCTAGCATAATTATCTTTCTACTCTTCATCCTCACTCTCGAATCGATTTTTTTGTTGTTGCCATTTTTGTCTCTTCTTTTCATTTTTTTCTCAACTAACTTTTTTTATATATATTCTCTTTGGTAGATATACAAAGAACTATCCAGCTCTAACTAAATTTGATTAGCAATAAGTATATATGACCTGACACAACATTTTCCATTTAAAAATAATCAACGATGTTAAATTGAGGGTATAATTTTGTGGAGTTGCTTGAGACTTGGAAAAGAGGCATGGAAGAGATTAAGGACTTTTCACATTTATACTTGGAAAGTGTCCATTATCCAAGCATCATTGTGCACACGGCCCCTCACGGCATCTGGAGAACCATCCAAGTTGTCAATCACGGCATGATTAATATCTCCATGCACAATGGAGTTGATACCCCATACAATCACATTCCGCACACTATGTCTCACAACATGTAACAAATCACTCACCGCCTTGTCATGATCGGCTCGAGTAAGAGCCGTAATGTTTGCCGAAGGGATTTGGGGTGCAAATTGCTGAAAAATAATTGCGCCAAGGTTGGCTGGGTGACTGACAAGTAAACCTTTGCAGTTAGTGTTTGCATGAGCTCCTAAAGACTGAGCCAGCGCTCTATATGTGCCAAAATTTTTCTCCATTCCTGAGAATCTAGATTTTGGTGTTTCTCTGCCAAAATGCACAATGAGTACTGCAAAATAAATTTCTTGGCACGTTTCTTGGTAATTACTTGTAGAAATCGCATCTTCAAGAACAGGTGTACCACCCTCAATCAATCGACGCCACAAATTGGTTAAATGATTGGTCTTGGATAGTTTATTGAGCAAATAGAGTTGAACACGCGGGTTACTCCCTAGCATATGTTTCCATAGTGGCCCGTATAGCCACCTCCGCTCCAAGGGGGTGCAACATTAGTGATCAATACTTGAATGAAGTCCTATGAGTCTGGGTGTGAGGAGGGGCAACAGGGGCAACAGCAACCATGTTAGCCAAAACCCTAGAGATAGAGAGCTGAGCGAGAGAGGCATAAAAACCCTAGAGACAGAGGACAACCGAGCGAGAGAGGCAGAGAAATTAGGCTTTAGTTTGCGATTTGAAAAAAAGGCACGAAAGAGAGAGTTCACGAAGGAATTAAGGAATTTTCACATTTATAAGAAATAAAAAATGCGACTAATTAAGAGAGGCGTGAGGAAGTGTCTATATAAAAATCCTAAAAACAGAGCGTCCACATAAGTGAAGAGTGTTGACATAAAAACCTTAAAAACAAGTGACCGAGCAAGAGAGGCGCAAGGGTGATTAGGGTGCTTGTAGCTTTTGTAATCAAAACACGAATGAAGTCCTCTGAGTGATGAGGAGGGGAAACAACAGTCATATTCTGCTCGCACTATTTCATTTATTGGCTACAGAGAGAATCAGAGTTAGAGAGTGTCCACATAAAAACTTTTTCATCTGATGTCTAATTTACTCGATTTTTACACTTACAAAAAGCTCTCTAGTTGGATATTCAATTTTAGTATAGTACTAATATTTGGACGTGCACTACACATGAATGGAAGTTTTTATTGAACCAGAACTTGACTTAATTGAAGTTTAATATGGTCATAAAATGTGTTTAATTCGAGGATGATCAGGAATTGCAAGTACAAAGAAATATAATATATAAAAAGAGGGATCATATTTCCTCATTTTTTTACTAAAATATATCTTTTTTATGTTAATTTAAGGAATCGTTAGAAAATACAGACAAATCATTTAACACATAAACATGTGTAACCCTTCTATCACACTTGTAGTGCATGTTTCTATAGGGAATAGAAGCAATTTTTTTTTTTCAAATGGAAAATAATTTCCATTTCGTTTCTATATTTCAAACAAATGATAGGAAATATTGTCATAAATTCCATTGAGAGTTATCTGTGGTTGAAGGGGAATAACAAAAGAAAGAAAGAAAGGGGAGAAGCATGACAAAACTTTAGGAACAAGATTTCTCACTCTTTATTAATTTTTTTATTTATTTTTTCGTTTTTGTCTGTTCTTTATATTTTTTTTTTATCAACTACCTTTTCTTATATATATTTGATATATATCCAAAGAATTATCCAACTATAATTAAATTTGACTAGGATAATTATCATGAAAAATATTTGTTAAGTTCCTTTTTGTTCTATTGTAGATTCAATGATAAAATTATTATAATTATCCCTTAATTTATGTGACTAGCATGAATTTAGTATGTATGGCCCAAGACAACATTTTCCCTTTCAAAATATATATGATGGCAAATCGAGAACATAATTTTTGGGAACAAATTCATGGTATGGGTATTTTTTAAATAATTTTCCCAAAAAGTAACGAAATTTTGACAACTCAAAACTTTTTTGTCCACGTTCAATTTACTCGATTTTTTTGCCTACACTCACTAGTTGAACATACAATGCTAAGTATATAATAATGTTTAGATGTGCAATTGCACGTGAATGGAAGTAGTGATAGAATGTATTTAAAATTCGAGATGATGAGGAATCGCAAGTAGGATAAAAATATAATATATAAATAAGAATGATTCTATTTCCACATTCTTTTTTTCCTAAGATATGTCGTTTTTATGTTAATTCAAGAATCGTTAGAAAAAATAGATAAATGATTTAATATTCAAACATGTTAATCCTTCTATCAGGAAGTGCAATTTTTTTTAAAGAAAATAGAAGCAATTTTTTTATTCAAACGGTAAATAATTCATTTCCATATTTCAAACAAAATCTACAAATATTTTCATATACTCCAACTAATTTCTTGTTTGAAGAGGAATAATGAAAGAAAGAAAGAGAGAAGGAAGAGTGATGATTGAAAAAAAAAAGTAGCCTAAATATTTTTCATATTGTTCATCCTCACTCTCCAAACAATTTTTTTCCGTTTTTATCTCTTCTTTCATTTTTTTTTCAACTGCATTTTTTTCATATATTTTGTTTGGTAGATATCCAACGAATTATTCAGCTATAATTAAATTTGACTAGTATTATGAAAAATATTAATTGAGCTCCTTTTTTTTATTGTAGATTTAATTATAAAATTTTTAAATTATGCCTTAATTTATGTGGTAGGTTGGAAGTAAGCATGTATGTCCAAAGACAACGTTTTCCATTTAAAAATAATTTTTGATGGTAAATTGAGGGATAATTTTGTGGAAAAAATTCATGATATAGGTATTTTATATATAATTTTCACAAACATAACTAAATTTTGACTGCTTAAAGATTTTCCATCCGTCGCTCAATCTACTCAATTTTTGTGAAAGCTCACCTGTCGAACATTCAATATTTAGTAGACAAATAATTTTTATACAATATCTAGTCGTATTGTATTACAGTCATGACTATTATGTGGCCTAGGTGTAGGTCTCTTCAATGGACACTTTTTATTTGATAGGGTGGACCAAGCAAGGAAAAATCTCATGGATTTCATCGTGACCATTTTTTAAGAAGGGCTTCAACGGGGACTGGTGATCTCATGAATTTCATGAGGATGCGGTGGCCATTTTTCAAGAAGGGCTTCAACAGGATTGGTGATCTCATGGATTTCATTAGGGTGTGGTCGGGTTGTATTGTATTATGGTCATGACTTTCTTGTAGTATGTGGTCTTGATGTAGGTCTCATCAATGGAAACTTTTTACTTGTTGGGGTTGACCATGCAAGAGAACAATCTCATGATTTCCTTGTTAGGGTGGACCATGCAAGAGAACAATCTGATAGATGCGGTGGCCATTTTTCAAGAAGGGCTTAACGGGAGAAAGAAGTAATTTTTTTATTCAAACAGAAAATAATTTTCAATTCGTTTCCATATTTCAAACAAATATCTAGAAATATTTTCATGAACTCCAACTAATTTTTTGTTTGAAGAGGAATAATAGAAGAAAGAAAGAGAGAGTAGGAAGAGTGATGATAGAAAAAAAAAAAATAGCCTAAATATTGTTTCATACTGTTCATCCTCACTCTCCAATCAATTTTTTATCCAGCTATAATTAAATTTGACTAGCATAAGTATCCTGAAAAATATTAATTGAGCTCCTTTTTTTTATTGTAGGTTTAATGATAATATTTTTTTTTAAATTATCCCTTAATTAATGTGGTGGCTGGAAGCAAGTATTATGTCCAAAGACAAGATTTTCCATTTAAAAATAATCTATGATGGTAAATTGAGGGATAATTTTGTGGAAAAAATTCATGTTACAGGTATTTTATATATAATTTTCACAAACATAACTAAATTTTGACTGCTTAAAAATTTTCCATCCGTCGTTCAATCTACTCGATTTTTGTCCCGATAGAAAGCTCACTTGTCGAACATTCAATATTTAGTATACAAATAATTTTTATTCAATATCTAGTCGTATTGTATTATGGTCATGACTATCTTGTCATATGTGGCCTAAATGTAGGTCTCGTCAATGGAGAGTTTTTACTTGATAGGGTGGACCAGGCAAGGAAGAATATCATGGATTACATGAGGATACGGTGTCCATTTTTCAAGAAGGGCTTAAAGAAGCAATTTTTTTATTCAAACAAAAAATAATTTTCAATCCGTTTCCATATTTCAAACAAATATCTAGAAAGATTTTCATAAAATTTCTTATTTGAAGAGGAATAATAGAAGAAAGAAAGAGTAGGAAGAGTGATGATAGAAAAAAAAAGTCAAAATATTGTTTCATACTGTTCATCCTCACTCTCTAATCAATTTTTTTTTTTCCATTTTTGTCTCTTCTTTTCATTCTTTTTTCTCAACTACCTTTCTTACATATATTTTGTTTGGTAGATATCCAAAGAATTATCCAGCTATAATTAAATTTGACTAGCATTAGTATCATGAAAAATATTAATCGAGTTCCTTTTTTTATTGTAAATTTAATGATAAAATTTTTAAATTATCCCTTAATTTATGTGGCAAACTGAAAGTAAGTATTATGTCCAAAGACAACATTTTCCATTTAAAAATGATCTGTGATGGTAAATTGAGGGATAATTTTGTAGAAAAAATTCATAATATAGGTATTTGATATATAATTTTCATAAATATAGCTAAATTTTGACTGCTTAAATGTTTTCTATCCATTGTTCAATCTACTCAATTTTTATCCCGATAGAAAGCTCACTTATCGAACATTTAATATTTAGTATACAAATAATTTTTATTCAATATCTAATCATATTGTATTATCGTCATGACTGTTGGCCTTGATGTATGTCTTGTCAATGGAGACTTTTTACTTGATAGGGTGGACCAGGCAACAGAAGAATCTTATGGATTTCATCATAATGCGGTGGCCATTTTTCAAGAAGGGCTTCAAGGATAGAAATAAAAAAAGAAACAATTGTCTTTTTGATAGATGAATCATAGAACCTTGAAATTCCATTGTTCGGGTAAAAGCATCTATTGAAAAATGCTGAAACGAGGATTGATTGGTGCACTAATCCTCCACAAGTGTATGAGAGTTTCACGCTTTTTTTTTTTGGAATGAGTCCTAAAATTTTCATAAAATGCAATCAAATCATAAAATTTATCATAAAAGTGCAATTGAATCCTGAATCTTTAAAAAGTACAATAAGTCCTAAAACTTGTTAGTATTTTTTGTAATTATCCTAAAACTTGTTAGCATTTTTGTTTATCAAGTTACAAATAATGTTAACAATCCTTACCAAAAAAAAATAATGCTAACAAAGTTACAAAAAAAAATAACTTGTGCATACCCTGTTGATGGTGGTTGGTGGACGCTTTCCTTCCCTCCCCAAAGGTTCTGGGTTCGAATTCCCGCTCGGTTTCGTAATTTTGAGGGGCCTTAATTAATTTAGGCTCATCTCCGGGGAATCGATTACCCGTCTTGGGCTCGTTCTTGGGAATGGTGGCTGATCCTCGGTTACCAAAAAAAAAAAGATGTTAACAAGTTTTAGGACTTAATTATACTTTTTAAAAGTTATAGGGCTTTATTGTATTTTTGTGAGAAATTTTAGGATTTGATTGCACTTTATGAATGATTTAGAACTCAATTGCACTTTTATTATAAATTTTAGAATTTTCGGTATACTTATCCCTTTTATTTTTCCAGTAGTACTTGATTTGTACTAAGCATGTCTTATTGCACTTGAATATAGGGCTACGATGACCAAAGGTACATAATTCGTATCTGTTGCAACACGTATCTTGGGTTGATCTTTCTCTTTTATCTTTATTCATTTATTCATTCCAATGAAAACTACAACTCTTGCCTGGTCCTTATATAATTCTATTGATTGAGTCGATGGGCAAGTGAGTCAATCTTACCCTTGTCGATCTGTTTGAAGAGAGTTCTCACAATCCCGACGAAGTAGGGTCGGTTTGATCCGGTCTATGCCCCACCGCTCGCTTTGTTGAGCAGCATGCTCGAGATAAAAAAGACAAGATAAGTCGGCCTTCGACATAAGACGCAAGATGAATGTATAGCCGGCATAGGATCTTCGGGAGCATGATTTGATTCCGCAAGCGGTTCAGTACAAATGAGGAAAGTTCGAACAAAAGGACCGAAAAAGATCAATCTCATTCATAATGAATTGGATTCGAGCAAAAGCATCGCGTGTTTGCTTCGCTTGGATGCTTCCTTCCTTTGGACCTTGGCTCCCTCTCTCTCTCTGTATGCGCTTAGCTGTCACCACAAGCTCATCAGACAAGCGAACACACGTGGCACGCCTCCCATTGGTCATCAAACAATGACTTGACAAGTGACAAGTATGTCTGTGGCATCAAAACGGGACACACACTCGACATCAATCCCGAGATGTCTTGCCCTAACACATCTACGTCCAAGTTAGATCAACTTCCTAAGGCTCTTGACGGTGGAAGACATCTCTCGCAAATAGCAAAGAATGGTACATAATTGCATTTGACAAGTAATCGAACGAGGACCTCACAGTCTGGCTCAGGATTAACAGTAGTGGAAAAACAGATACAGCTTCATTCAAGCCACAACCTGCATGGGAAGTGAAAGTGACATTTTATCATCCCATCCGCAATATTATCACTTAATAACAACTCCGATGAGTTATCTGATTGATAAATTTTTTCCCCGTTTTGACATAATATGCTTTGAAAGATTGCTAGCAGAATAAAATATAGATCCCAATATGACAAACTTGGTGCCACATATGAATTGGGCTTGAAAACTGTTTCACTTTCCACAGCAGAAAACCCCTATATTCAATTTATGTCGAAATTACTATGCTCAAATCCAAGTACCACCTCCTAAAGGAACCTAGGTCTTTCTAAGATGCAAGCACTCAAAATAGCAATTCAATACTTGCACCAAACTGATGCTGGTTCTTGGACAGATACAAAGAGAAAGATATAACCGAAAGAAATCAAATTCATTTCAAAATGATATTTGTGCGTCACACCCCTATTAGGGCTGTTCGTGGATGCAAAACTTCCGTTGCAACCTCAGACACATAAAAATAAGAAAATAACTAATTATTATTGGATATTAAATACTACTAAAACTTAAATGGATTCATTTCCACAGAAAAGAAAAAACAGAAAACAGACCTTTAAGGTCGAGCAGTAAATTTCACAAGCATGTTGCGCTTCCAAGCTTCCAGCATTCTCAAGCATATAATGTAGGAACCTATGAAGGGAATAGATAAGGTTAGTTTATGCAGCTACACTCAACATGTAAATATACACTTATTCTGCTCCATAGATAAGGTTAGTTTATGAACCTGCACTCAACATTCAGCTCAGTTACCAACAACTGACTTTAAGACATAACCAGATGCTGCCCTAAAGTTGTCATTTTGATAAAGCAACCCAACAAAACAAGTTCAAGTACAATGAGCACAAACTTCATTAATAGAGACATGAAGACCTAGTTTGAGAACTAGAGGTAAATTATCATTGCAAAAGAATCATATCCACAACAACCCTCCCCACCCCAACAAAAGATAATAGACTTTTATAGCAGGTGATTTCTGGTCAACTAAAACAGTGGACTGCAGGCATTGCTGGCAAATTCCAAAGAATTCTACAAAATGGAAGCTCAACAGTAACCCAAAGGCCTGGCCTTTCTTCATAAATAACTGTCAATGCATAAATCTAACAAACACCAGTTAAGCCCAGAACTTTGTTCACCTCTGCCCTGTTTTCATCAAGAAAACTAGATGATTTTGGATTCAAGCCACCAGGACCGTCATAATGGAGAATCCTTAACTTCCCTTCCTGAATATATATTAGAGAAGGAAATGCTAGTATTTAAGAATAGCTTGTGAGCCCGTGATCCAGTCATACTATATTACATTTATTCACCTTTGTTCCATAAACCAGGCCACCTCCAACTAATGGGTGAAAGCGTGCAACATTTACTTCATCTTCAGCACTGGGAAGAAGTCTCTCAAGCTCCATATCAGAAACCCCGTAGACCTGGTTGAAGAAACCAGCTTAGGGAGATGGAAACACCCGACATTACAGCGAGATAACAGCACTTTAGACAATGATAAATTTTTCTCAGAATAATTTCCATGTATATCATGCTTGTGCTAATGGATAAGCGATGAGAACAGTGCTCACTGCTAAATTTGAAAGAGAGGGACGTAAAAACCAACACATCCAGGATTGGACAATTACCTGTGTGTCTATCCTACATAAGATGATCGGGAAATGGACTGCTCATCAAGAAATGCCCAACAATTAGTGACATCAACTTCTGAGGCAGTTCTACCCTATTCAACCATTAAATGCAACCAACAACAATGCTGTCACTACCCCTTTCGACTAGGTCATTTTGTAATATACTCGAGAGTGACAATGACCAAAACTCAAATCCCGGATGAAAGATGGACTTTGTGTATCTTCTGTGCTCATCAATCAATGGGCTCATATCATAGGTATGGTTAATTTTGTTGCAGATTTTGCCAACTATACAAGATGAACAGGCATGTCAATCCCATTCTGGTAATAAAACAACTGTTACAAGCAATCAAAGCGCTAAGCATATACCTCTTTCTGGTGACAATGGGTGAAGCATATAAATCATAGAAATAATTGGAACGATAGTTACGGACATCATCCTTAATCACACTTGGCTTATTCTCCTAGAAAGAAGTTCTCATGTCAATAAGTTTAATAATCGATAGCTTTCCTTCAAAATGCGCATAACTTCCCTCTAACAGTGCAGTGCAATCGCCTCTTGTCCTTTGACAGAAAGACAGTCCAATGATATGTCAAAGCAGACAGACTGCTAACTTTTCAATACTAAATGTAAGGATGATATTACAGAATCACTAGCACTGGCATGATTGAGCTGCATGCCGGAAATGGGGTGACAATGTCCCCCAAAGCTAAATCCTTACACTTTTTATGCAGGATATGCGTACATGCAAGCTCTATATCTTGACTTTGTCAACAAAAACTGACAACATCTTAGATTTGGACTCCGAAAACTGGTTACTCCAAAAGAAATTAAAACCTTTGGCACCTAGAGTTGAATTAATAGTTACCGTTCCGATTGAGAGGAAAAGGATAGAGGAAAAGAGGCCTTCCATTCGTAAGTCTCTTGCTTTCTAGGCAGGATAAGAGATAACGGAACCGTACAACATTTCAAATTCCAAATCAACGCAACTGGATAAACTCTGATCCCTAATTGAGTTCCCTCATTATGTGCTCATGCCGAAAAAATATCACACGAGTGTTCTTCATCCTTGAAATTGCTTCAACAACATTAACCCGTATTAATGCAAGCATAAGCAGGGCACCAGGAAAAGCATTATTTCTCAGGAAAAAAGATGGGCCTATTGATGGTTGGCCACAAGAGTTCTCTCAGCTGCGGCCTCGATGACCGCGACACTGCCGATGGCTTCGTGGGTGCTATGGCGATAGTAGACCTCGCCACCACCGCACACAGTTCCCTTCCCCTACTTTGACATGCACGTGACCAGAGCTCCAGCTAAATTTGGGTGGAGTCAGGGGGAGGTTACAATGGATTTCCAAGAGATCGGGGAGGACATGACGAAAGTCGAAACCTCACGGGGGAAACTCACAACTCACAGCATTCGAGGGGGCAAAACGTAACTTGCCCCAATTGTATAGACCCTCGTCTGGATTGACTTACCAAAACTACGTATTGCATAATTATCAACAACATGTGAATTTTTCAAGTAGAGGGCGCATGAGAATGGTGTGATAATTGCAAAATTTTCTGTACAGACTCCTTCCTTTGCAGTATTCTGTCTTGGAATGATTGTTTTACTTACTGAGAGCTGCAATGTACCGTGTAACCTTACACGCAACATATCTGGCAAATCTGATGTTCCTTTATAGTAGAGAACATATATGCAACACCACCCCCAAACCGATACTATTATGTCGGGACACTCTCTCCGACCCTATGATCCAATCCTCCAAGACCTCAACATGATCCTAATTATTATTCCGATCCTATCGACGTTGTTCGTGACCTAGATGCATGTAGCAGAATATGTATGTGAATAGAAAGTTATGATGCAAAGCTTGCACTCCATACATTTTTTGTTGAGCGAATCCAGGGAGCATTCATCTTTGAGACCAGCCAACTCTAGACACCGAGAAATCGGTCATATGAAATAGTGAAGAATCTCATCCTGTCAAGTTGAAGCATAGGTAAATGGAAAAAATGGTGTATTTTCATTGCTCGACCAAGAAAAAAGTAAGTTTTCTCGGCAAGTTATCATACAGGAATATGCATCGAATGTACAAACACAAAATCCCAGACTTTTGCAGACGGGTAAATGGCCTATGTGGTGTATAAACCAAGAGTCCAATTGGTACATACAGAATTTTCATAACTAAGGAGACTAGCAAAGAATTGCATTTTGCTCACAAAGTTTCTTGAGCCTTGACCTTAAAGGATGGTTGGATCTCTGTATCTCTTGAAAATGGCTTCAATGTCTGCCGTTATTTCAGATGGTAAAGGCCTCTCAACTGTTAGAAAAGCATCAATGTCTTCTTTTAGTTGCTCGACGGAGGTTGCGCCGATGATTGAACTTGTCATGAATGGCCGATCTCTTGCAAATGCAAGAGCAAGTTGAACGAGGGTTAACCCATATTTCTGAGCAACCTCAACATATTTTATAGTTGCTTCCTGAGAATGAGATATGAGGATGGTTATTGAGATGCCACTTTGGTCCGTCAAAAGCAGAGCACAAGATGTGCCCCACTTGATAGACCATGATTTCTTAATGTGTAGCCGGATAAAGAGAAGAATAGAGTCCAATGCAAAAAATTAAACAACAGAGAAAAAACAATGTCAGGAAAATCATCCTAATTAAGCCCCTGCTCTTCCCTATTTCAGATCCATCTCCTTTTCAAGTTTTCAGCAGGAAAACCTAACCAGCGAGTACTAAAAATTGAGGGCCTCTAGCTTCTACCGATACAATCGAACAATTTCCAGTTCCTCAACATACCTTGGCAAGAGATTTGTTATATCTCTCCATGTAACCAGGGAATAGGTTCATTCTCCCTTTCTTTGCAGCTTCAGAGTTGATATCTAAGTACTTCCCACTTAGGGATCCACCACCCAGTGGAGAATAAGCAAGTAACCCTATATTGCAGTTCTTTGGGTGGCAAACTTCCACAAGATCAACTGCAACAAATTAAACGAGAAATGTCATTACTGATTGTCCTTCCAACAAAATTACAGATGTGCTGTTATAAGCATTTGAAAAGAGAATCTATGGATGTATCTTTTTAGCTTTGGGGAATTACAAGACAGATTAGCCATGCCTTATTTCAACATAAAGTGACATCCCCCTGCAAATATTATTATCTGTCCATCCATTCACATCACCTGTCAAACAAATCTAATGGGAAAGTTCAACAATCAGAAAGAAGATAGCCACCCATCCCACCGCAACGTGTAGAGCAGCGGCAGAGCTTGAGAAGATGGGAATATTTAGTTGTCCAAAGCACAAGATTATTATCCTCAATCTTTGAAATATCTATTTCCCTACAATATCCTCTAGGCAAATGTTCATTAGAAGAAGGATTTACCTTCAAAGTGGCATCTGACAAGTAAACTGTAGCTATTTTGTATGCTTACAATCTTTGGTAATCCCTCAACTTTAGCTGCATGAATAAACTCCATCACTCCATAGGAAGTCTCGTTTGAAACACCAATATAACGAACCTGATCAAATTTGGCACCTCAGTTAAGTTGAGAGTACACTTCTGTGTCTGTTGCTTTTCTATTTCCAAATAAGTAATTCAAGTTGACAATGTGACTCTGAACATGCATAAGCAAGTTTCAATCCCAGTTGTCATAGGCAATTCCTTCAATGAAATCTAAAGCCAGTGCATTTTGTATCTACTCCTATATATTCAAATGCATTAATTGTTGCTCAAACAGCGATAACAAGTGTAGATCGCTTCAGCTGTGACCCGTTATGAGAAGAGTTTAGATCTCCCAAGAACTGATCAGTTTAGATCATTCAGAAAAGGCAGAAGATATGACACTAAGCAAATTAGTTACATTTCAAAATCTCAAAGGATGAGCATTCTCTTCTGGGCGTAAGGTAAATTACTATCATTCAAATTCATCAAATTGTTGCAGTAAGGATATAGGTTGCCTGAAGCACTAGAATTGAAAATTAGCGGAAAATTATAAGTCACCTTCCCTTCGTCGATAAGCTCTTGAAAAGCCTTCAACTGCTCTACAAAAGGTACACTAGGCCTCCATTTAAAGAAATCATAGGCATACTCGCCAAACAATGGAACATAGCGATCTGGCCTGTCATGAATCTTCTAGTCAGAGAAGAAGAACGGCACACAAGAATCTTCAGAAATGAAGAAGTAGAACTTATACAGAGTCCATGGAGAAATCAAAAGAAGTTAGGAGCAGTTCTGCCAAATTTTACTGCTTAGAATAATGAGACATTAGACTTCATTCACTTTTTATTACTACCATCTACCTTTTTCACTTCTTTGGGATTTCAGGGTACGTAAGATGCAGGCCATTAATAATCACAGCTACAGTAATCACAAATTTATCACGAAGGCATTCCAAAAGTGGAACCACAAAACCTTCTTTTCCTAGTTTTTCTGAAGATTACAATTCTCAAATAGCATCCACTAATCAATTATTATGCTAACAAAGAGATAGAGAAGCAATTTTGGTAAATCAAGCATGCAGAGTAGGGAAACAAGAACTGTATCATGATTGGATGAACTGAGCAAAATACTATAAAATACACATCTAATGTGGTGGTCTGTCCAGCTAAAAAAAATATACAAATTTAAATAAGTAAAAGCATGTGCTCAGTGTACAGTCCAGATAAACAAAAATGTGCCGGTCCTTTCATGCTAATGTGCCACGGATCCATGCACAAAGAACAGTGATGTGCACACACAGAGATCAGGAGAAGGTTATTAAAGTGCATCATGCTCTTCCAGTTCCCAATGTCTACACAACAGCAGAAAATAGATCATGTTCTTCATAAGAAACAGGCAGACAGAGTACCTAAATCTCAAACTGATTCGCAGATGCAGAAAAAGACGTTAAGAGATCTACCAGAAAAGAATAAAGTTTTACGTTGAAACATGTTTGACTTCGCACCTAATGCAGTCTCTTACAAGCCCCAGGTCTCAGAGTCATTGAGTATCGTCATACAAGAAATAAGAAAGGGAGGGTGAATGCATAAATCAAGTTGGCCAAAAAAGGGAGAAAGGGAGTGAAAAGCACAAACCAAGATCGATCCAATCAACTCACATGAAATGGTATTCACAAATTAAGAATTAACTCAATTCCATTCTTCCATTAATTGCTGTCATTTCTCACATATGAATGGCAAGCATACCAATGGATTTGCAGCAAATCAATGTAGTCTGTGTTGAGGCGCTTAAGGCTCTTTTCAACACTTTCTTTAATATTTGCAGCATCAACCCGTAAAACCTTTGCATTCTCACGGATATAACTTGATCGCTCGGAATAGCCACATACTTTTGTTGCCAAAATGACCTATAATGTAAAAATGATAGATACATCCATAATTAGAGACATTAATATTTACATGAGTTTTCTTTAGTTGGTGATTTTCATTCTTGGTAATAACTCAAACAAGTTCACTTGGTGGTGTAATGACTGAAGTGTGGACGACACAGTGTGCAGCGATAAATATCGGCAGGTTAAAAAATGCTTTCTGCAGTTCCTGAGAGTCATTGCCAGGTTAATTGAAAGAGTACTCAATTGAAACCACAAACTGGTAGCATACTATATCTATGAGAAACGTACTGCCCGGTCCCATATTCTTTTGTATCAAAATGCAGAAGAAGAACAAATAAGCTCTCAGTCAAATCTAACGAAAAATCAAAGCTTTAGAATCCAAAATTGCTCAGAAGTTGTACACCTGGGCCTTACACACATAAACTCATACTGCTTTTAAAATTTTGAGTGGTAAATCCCTCAACATGGCATGAAAACCCGTTCCAACCTCTTTTTTAACATGTCCTAGCACCATGCTCGTTTACAACACAAGTCAGATATTGTTGTTAACTGTTGTCCATCAGTTTAAACTCAATTGAATGTCCAGCATTACACAAGCATGCAGTATGTATACTCTCAGCAAAATAGGTTAAGTAATTTCCTGGAAATCTGCTCACTCAATAAATACTTAACATTCTGAATAAGCAACTCAAAAACCTTTTTTGGCCACAATGATGACCTGTATAGTTTACCCCGGGAAACTGTAAGAGCATCCTTCACCAAACATGAAAGACTAGATTTTCTAGATTTCACAAAACCAGTAAATACGTCATCGACATTCTGCCTCTCAGTTTGTGTACTAAACAGTAGCCATGCCTTACAGGCTCTTCTCACATAGAGAGCCACTGTAATGCCAAATTGCTGACTTAAACCTACAAAATGAGTCACTCTCTATGTGATGAAGTTTAACTCTCAGGACCTGAAAATAAGTTGAATACCTATGCTGTTGTGGAACAGGTAGCAGAGAACATGTTCCTCGTCCACTCATCTAATAGAGTAGTTTCTTGCTGTACTTACTGATTGCACACAAATCAATCCTCTGTTATCCTTTACAGTAACGTCAGCTTGCAACTCCTAAAACTAACCAAATGGAAGAATGAGATGACACAGTGTTTTAAAGTAGAGATCCAAAACATAAGACAAAGTCAAAGTTACCGTAAGCTTTGGCTTATCCAATTCGTATTAAGTGCACTTATACAGTGCCACTACATGCCAGATCGAAAGAGTGTTGAAATTAGAAACTTCTGTTATTTTCAAGTGCTTTAAAATGAGTGTGGCGGAGACGAGAATACTTCGCTAGCTATGGGGCACACAAGAAAAAGACAACATAGAAATAAATCTTAGGTAGGCATTGCTCCAATCGAGGAGAAGATGAGAGAAGAACAATTGAGATGGTTTGACCATGACTTTTTATGGGTTAAAGAAAAGACTGCTATAGGGCACCAAGGGGGGTGCAAACCCATATACAAAGAAGCTCAGAACAAAACGAGCTCAGTGACAAGACAGATCATTCACATGTCGATTAGAGCATTTACATCCACACATAACTTCCAACTATACCAAAAGTTTAGGACTTTCAACCAACTTTCCATAATCACAATAGTGGGCGTCTCCTCTCCAACAAAGGCTATATTCCGCTCTACCAACCGTGTTGAGAGAAGAACTGCGAATGCTTTAGTGAGGAGATGTGAGCAAGGGATGGCAAAATGGGTTTAAAGGGGCAGGAGAAGACCTTGAAGGACGAGGAAGGAGACGATAAAGAAAGATAGGGAGTACGTAGAGCATAAAAAGGATCTAATAAAGGATTGGGTGTAATGGCGTGATACAATCCTTACAGCTGGCCACAATTAGTGGGTGAGGCACTGTTTGTTGTTGTATTGTGCCTTTTCTTATTTGCTGAAAAGAGAACAAACACGTTAATGTGGGAGAACTACAGCATTCTAGGAGCAACTGCAAAATCTCTCTAAGAAGTTATCAAAATTTTAAGACCATTTTCCACAGACCATTAGATTCATTTATCCTATTACTAAATGATTTTTTCACTAATCAACAGGATTAATTTGCAAAACATCAGCGGCACATCCAGAGACTAATTTTACATTGACCTTTCTGAGGATCTTAAATGAGACACCACACTTCTCACAGTAACCTTAAGCGACTGTTATGAAAAAATGGAAAGTCGAACAAGACATATCCATTTAAACACAAAACGAAGTTCATCGTCTTCCCTAGACCATTCATAAAGCATGAACACTTTTAGAAACTCAAAGTCCCAGAAGATGATTCTCAAGATTGGTTTTATAAGCCACCATAGACAAAGTGATAGTCCGGAAGAGATGGATTAAACCCTCTATACCTTGTCGCGTGGTTGTGACTTCAGCCAGCTACCAATATATAGATCAGTTTTTCCTTGTGTCTCCTTCTTCATTGGAATGGGATACTGCAGAAATTCGGAGTTTACGTATATGTTGGTATACAATAATGCCAAAAAAAATATGCACAGAAAACTCCACTAGATGTCTGCTCATAATATGGGAAAATACTCATCTAGTGGATGCAATTATTTTTTCTAGAAATGTATTAGTTCACTTAGAACATATGCAGCCATGTGCATTAAAGGAGGGAGGAATCCAAGCAAGTGAACGCATAACTTATTTCCTATGCAGTGAAATTTCTAGACCTGAACTGCGAAGAAAGAAACGAGAAGATATTAAAAGAATAGTTGTCTAGTGGTTGTCCTATATAACTTACATAAGAATCGAAAGCAAGTAAGATTGAAGATCTAATTAAGAAGTGTGAGGACAAAGCGATATACTTACAGCCTCTGCAGTGTCTAGAATATTGATACCATGATCCCATGCATAACCGAGCATTTCGTGGGCCTCTTTCTCTGTATTCTGCTCACCAAATGTCATCTGAAATGTAGCAGACCACTCATTATCTAGGATAAAACATAATAAACACCACTTATATATAGATCCACTTAATACAGGAAAATCCATATTCCCACAAATAGAAAAAGAAAACCAAAATTCTGAAACGCAAGAAGCATAATGAAAAGGCTATTCCATAAAGGCGTGGCAAAGAGACAAGCTACGTGAAACTTGAATAGACAATTGTGCTTTTCCATTCAAAATTTTTGTAGGCTTCATATTGGGAGATGAAAATTGTAAAGTCAATCAGTACTAAACAAAGAAAGCAATCACACATGTTAATAATGAGAATCTCCATTACTGCATAAGTTTTGCCAGTTCTTCAGTTTTATGGCTGATTCCTCATGGAATTTATATAATTAGCATAACCACCTCTTTGCAATATCCGCTCTTTGCGTAACCGCTGCTCGAGTAAGCGCTGCTAATCTTAGCAGGAATTTCGGAATCGAATAGGCGGCTAGACTTTTCCTGCTCGTGACGGCTCTCCGGCTTAGACTGATTTAGTGAAGTATGCAAGTTTGCTAACACCTTGCTTTGACTCTGCCTCTTTGGACTCACTAGCCTAAGGCTTAGCCAAGACTTCTTCTTTCTATGCAAAGATATACCTACTTGTAATTCTCAATTCGATCGTTCAGTCTGCCGTTTACAAGCTGCTTGGCTCGCCCCATCCAACATCCTAAAACGTAGTCTACTTTGAATCCTGCCGATCACCAGTAGCGCACGCAACTTCATTTCTCGCCGAATATCCACACAGGGAAGAGCGTTTGAAACTGAAACTAGGCACATCGAGCATCAAAGTTGAGGAACCAACACCACGGCGCGGAAATTTCAAGCAAAAAGGCACATCATTATACACCCTGCAGTCCCAACACAAATCGGCCGAACAATCAAGCGCCAGATGACGGAACCGTACCGTGCCGAGCGTGATTTCGCTGATTACGAGGTCGGAGTCGCCGAGCTTCCTGTACTCCAACGCGCTCTCCTCGCCGAGCTTCGCCCTCGCTCCCGGCTCGAATCGGCCCCTCCGGAGACGCCTCCCCGGCGCCCCGGACAACGGCCGTCGGGGGAACGCGGCGCCGCGGCTGCCGCCGCCGCCGAGGAGGCCGAGCCGGCGGAGCAGACGCGCGGCTCCGGCGCCGGCGGAGAAGGGAGAAGCGGGAGGGGTCGGAGCGAGGGCGGCGACCGGGTACGCCATTTCCGCGGAGCGAACCGGAGAGCTTCGTCGCGGCGCGGAGTGCTCGCGGACGCTCGGCTCTTATCAGAAACACGGGAGCGTTTTTTTGAAAGGAGGAGGGGGCGACCGTTCCGCTCTTGTACGGCCGATTGCCGATCTCAGAACACGAGGACAGGAAATATCTGGCGCGGTTTCCATCAGCCGGGTCGACGAGGGTCGTCGGCGTAACGGAGCCGAACCGGCTGCTCGAATACGGAAATTTCACTAGCTAACATATAGTTCGCGTAATGAATAATGATACGAGCGGTTCTTAAACTTTGGCTCTACATGAAATTTTAATTTATTCAATGTGATTTTTAAACTTTATCGAAGCCGTGATGCGGTGGCTTGTCATGGCCGCTACTCAAAGTTACAATGCTTTGAAGCGCCATCATAGTTGGACATTACGTGAATTTTGCTGAAAAATATGTGCAAAGAAATTTATTTTCAAAGAAAATTATTTCATTTTCTGATGCTTGTAAATAATTGAAAGTGATTTTCCGATATTTGTGATCCCGAAAATTATAGAAACAACATTTGACGACAAGTCTTAAGTCTGGGTTCAGGTGTCGCAGAGTTTCAGGGGACTCATGCCCGGCATTCACGGATTAATATCCAGCCTCAGAGGACCTAGGCTCTGGGACCTTGGGCTGCTGCATGAGGGTCCAAAGTCCGAGTGCTAGGGTACATAGTCTTCTTGTGAAAATACAAGCTTTTAATAGATGATGAGAAGGCTTTTCCGTTTACCCATTTTTCAAAGCAATCCAAAAACGTTGAAAAACTAAGAAAATGTCGAATAAGACTTATACATGAAGATAATTCGAATTTATTGAAATCATGTAAAGATTTTCGTACTTTTGGTTTTAGTTAGAAAGTCGATGATTTTTTTTTCTTTTTGCCCTTTTTAAAAAGCTTCTTCAAAGTTCAAATGGGCCCAATTTTTAATTAGAAAATAGGTTTCACAAAATTATTTCGTATTACTAAAATTAGTTAAATAGGACATAAAAAATTGGCTTTTCTTATTGCTTAACGTTGGAGGTAGAGAAAAGATATCGTGCTTTGTGATGGTGTGAAGTGTGACTTAATCACAAAAGTAGCACTATTATTCTACACACTCGTTTAATCTTTGTATTATTACAACATATATACTTTATTATTCACGAGGAAAACAAGGTAGAGCCCAACACAGTCATTTATAATATTAACTGAAAACAAACTTTTGGTTTGTTTTATATCGGTTGGGCTCTACCTTGTTTTGTAATATTCAAACCAAATACTACACATTCGTAGGGCTCTACCTTGTTTTATTTGAGATATCCAAGCAAGAAAAGGAATCCAGTTATTTCAACCGATATAAAACAAACTTGAACCCATACCAATATCTGATTGATGGCACACTCAAGCAATACAATAGATACAAACCAATTGTGCTAGATGCTACACAACGATGGCATTGGTTTACACTGAAATATCACACCCTAACTTGGTCGATGACATGAGATGCACTAACATCTATCTAACCCATGTGGATCTATAGCTAAGGTAAATTGAAAGTACAATGCAAAAGCTTTAAAGATAATAAAAAGATGACATTTTGATTGTGCTTTCAAGGGCTTTTGCTGGCTATCAAGTGGTATTTATAATGAAGGCATGATAACCGTTCCTTAGCAACATCTGTCAATTTGTATTCATCAGATAACTTCCATCGATTCTATCTTCACCCTTTATTTCCGCAATCTGGAGTTACCCACATTCTTGGATAACCGTCTTCATCATGTGTATAACTTTTCGCTCCTGTCAATAACCCTCATGGCCAGGTCTTCAGGCAGTAACTATTCCCTCCTTGATATAGGCTATCTCAAGTTTCAAATATTTAAAATTTTCCACCGGCACCATTATTGGCGGTTGCCAGCTGTCTGTCATTGTACTTCGATAACTAGACACATAGCATACTTAAGGGATACACTATTCCCTTATCAATGGGTATATATGTATGCAAAACATAACTCACATGATACACATGTAGTTATTTTCATTTGTGGCTTCTACTTTATGTACTTCTTTAATTTTCATGTAATTTCTCTTGCCGTCGACAACCATATTACTTTTTGTGTCAACAAAACCAAACTTGAAAACTTACTTCTTTCGTGAAAGGCTTATTCTCACGATCTCATCGATGGATTGTAAATCTCTTAGACTAGATTGCAAGGATATGGTTGCTCGGTGAATTCCTTAGTAACAAATTAAATGTGGATAGCCTGCTTTTGATCACAATAAAAAAGTGAAATTAGTTAATTACCATGCAAGAAATGGAGAACTCAGGGAATGTGTACAAATGCACTATCCCATAAAATACATATTTGAACGGAATGTAATTTAAAAAGTTTACAAATGATATGAAAATTATCCAAACGGACGCATATATGGAAAAAAATCATATTCCCCCCAAAAAATTCTGTCAGGCTTATAATGAAGATACACCATAAATGGACTCTAGAGAGTCGTATATGGTAATTAATATACATACAAAAATGGACTCCAGAGATTAATGCATCAATTTCCATATATGTAGGGTTGGTTCTGTCAGGCTTATAATGAAGATACACCATAAATGGACTCTAGAGAGTCGTATATGGTAATTAATATACATACAAAAATGGACTCCAGAGATTAATGCATCAATTTCCATATATGTAGGGTTGGTTCTGTCAGGCTTATAATGAAGATACACCATAAATGGACTCTAGAGATTCGTATATGGTAATTAATATACATACAAAAATGGACTCCAGAGATTAATGCATCAATTTCTATATATGTAGGGTTGGTGTTATAGTGGTGCTCGAATTGCGTCTACATAGGTTGGTATTCTGTGTAATTTTTCACAACCAATCATACCGTCAAAACCTAAAGAGAAGTCAGAAAAGAAGGTCATCAAAATGGCTTCAGGAAGAGTTTTTCTGTTCATCGGTGTTCTTTGCCTCATCTCTTTTTGCTTCGCAGGTGTTGTTAGCTTTTGTTTCGTCTCTATTGAGTTCGTTTCTGTTTCGATTTAGACCACGCTTGAGACTGGAAAGTTCGAAGGAAGCATTTATCTGTTCAATCAAATTAATGAATCACCATGTCCATATAATTTATATTATGTCTTTGTTGATTGCTGAAATTTCTTGAATTATGTTGCATCTCAGAAACATCAGTTGCGACGGAGATCGAGGAAGAAGAGATTAGGTTTGTTGACATAGGGCCGTGTTCAAAGTTCCCAGATTGCAACGAGGCTTGCATCAAAACGCTGGGGCTTAGCGTGAAAGGGTTTTGCAAGAATAATGCAGTCGGAGGACTCAATCGTTGTCTTTGCAAAGTTACTTAGATGAAATTACATATATTTGAGCCGTGTTCAAACTGTTTGTTATCATGGCTTTGATTGTTATGAATAAAATTTCATCTTCCGTACAACTTTTCTCGATGAATGATGGATATTTGGTGCAGAGTAATGATAAGATAACGGCACCGTTGCTGTTCCAAAAGTAACGGTGCAGTTTGCATCACTCATTTTCCTAAGGAAAAAGAATGACTAGCTTGTCCGGTTTCCTTGAGGCATTAAGAAAATATGTGATGCTTTTATATTTCATGACACTTGACAAATGTTGTTTATCAAAGATTATCTTAAATAAGTAATCTTCATTTCGTGTAACCAAACACTTTTTGATTAAAAAATGTTTAAGTAAGCTAGAACATATCAGAATTATTGTTCGAATATTGGAACAGTAACGTTACTTAAACATTGTTCGATTATCGTTCAAATCAGATTTTTAATGTCTTGAGGAAACCGGACAAGCTAGTCATCTGGTTTCCTTCTGAAAATGAGTGATGCAAACTGCACCGTTACTATTCCAATAGTAACGGTGCCGTTATCTTAGCATTACTCTTTGGTGAAAGTTTAGTAATCGCGTCTCATGTCTACCCCGTCTATTTATATTTCTTTTTTTTTTCCCCTTCGTTAGATTGATGGACATACAAACTTCCCAAGCTTAAGATGTGTGCCTGAATTTGCTAATATGTGATCTATAGTTGTAAAAGTTAAGTTTTGGGATCCTATAAGCTCTCCTTCCCACAATTATTGACTATTCTTGTGATTGACCTCGAGAAAAATGAAATTTATTTAAAGACAAAGTTTTTAGTTCGATCTTTTGAAGAACAATTTCAAAATTTGAACTATTGAATGTTAATAGTTGTGATGCATCATCTGCTATTTCGACACCAGCATGACATCAAATTACAGTTGTTTGTAATAATTGATATGGTGGTGAAGTAACTCAAGATGAAATTGAAAGTTTGATGAAGGAGAAAATGTTTAATGTTGTTTAGGCTAATATTCTTGATTTATAATAATAGGAGCTACTTTTGCACATGGTCCCTGCAATCTTTCCACGCTTCCTATTTGTCGCTATCCTCTTTTTCCGTCGGGAAAAAAGAAAACGAGTTTAATTGCCAAAAGGCCGGGCAATGACCCATTGATCTAGGTGCGGTCTCTCCCAAGACCATACCCCGTGTGACCTTGGGTTTTGTTTTTAAGTTCTAGAACCAATCCTTTTCCTGAGGTTACATATCCATTTTGCCGACTTCTCTTGCCTACATTGTTCCATCGACCAGAGGCTGTTCACCTTGGAGACCTGATGCGGTTATGTGTACGATTGGACGTGGACGACACTTGGTCCTCTAGATTTTCAAAGGCCACTGAGAGCGTACTGGACACCACGCGACATGCGGTGCTCTTCAAGCTGCTTAACCCTACCTCCGGCTAAGCCGTTTCTATGCTCTTTTTTATTCATACCAATTTTGAATAAAAATCTAAAAACTTCATATCGTAAACAAAATGCATATGTAATCTTACAATATCTGCGAGACTTCATCTTCCGCTCCTTCTTGGGGACTCAAGGAGCCGTAGAAACAGTGCATGTATCGGACAGGATTATTACATGTTGGATGTGTTGGATTCTAGGGGTGTAAACAGTTCAGTTCGGTTCGGTTTTCTTGAAAAACTGAACCGAACCGAACCGTTAAAGGTTCCTCCTTGAACCGAACCGAATTGGAACTGAACCGATAAGCCGATTTGGTTCGGTTCGGTTCGGTTTGATTTTCGGTTTCTTCTTCTTTTTTTTTTTTTTTTGTTTTTTTATGCATGGCTTGATTTTCTGTTTTTATGAAAAAAATTTCATGATAATATTTTTATGATAATTTTGTGATAATAATATGTATTTATGATAATTTTTTACGATAATAATATGTACCCTTGAGTCTTTGACCCCCAAAAAACCAAAAAGAAGAGAAGAGCTGGACTCCACAGTCGCCACCACAGTCCACGGCAAGCGCGTGTGCATCGTCAGATGCTCTCCGCACCACTGTTGTGTGCTCTACAAAAGAAAAGCCCCACATCGCGTTTTTCCGCCTTCGCCTGCGTAGGGGAATTCGATCCGTTTTGGGTTATCGCCGTCTCTAGCATATCTGGTGCAAAAGGGAGGAGATGGGTAGCGCGGATTACTGGAGCAAAGGGTCTCGCGTGGAGGTCACCAGCAAGGAGCAAGGCTTCAAGGGCGCCTGGTTTGACGCCATGGTGGGGGAGCCTCTCGTGTACCACAAGTCCAAGTTCAAGAAGAAGTGGCTCACCCTGATCGAGTACACCAACCTCTGCTCCGAGGACGGCCACACCCCGTTGCGGGAGTACAGTGACGCCATCTTCATCCGGCCCTTGCCTCCGGGGGAGGAGGAGGAGGGGGAAGTGGACATGGAGGAGGACGGTGAATGAGGATGTGGAGGGCCGTGAGGAATGAGGGTGGTCTTGGCAAGAGGAAGAGTGTTTATTTCAGTTCGGTTCGATCCGAACTGATCCGAACCGAACTGAAATAAATCGAACCGAAAAAAAGAAATGGTTAATTTTGATTAACCGAACCGAAATGCACGAAATTTTCGGTTCGGTTCGGTTCGGTTCGTATCTCGGTTCGGTTTTCCGGTTCGGTTCTGACACCCCTACTGGATTCTGAAGGCCCTTGCATGCTATGCTGGTCTCTCTTTCTTCCTCAGAACCACTTCCATCAGAACTTGAAGTATACGCGTCTCCATCTCGTCTCCCACTAGTCCGAAGAGTCGGAGCTTCCATCCACTTCCCTAATCAAATTCAAATGCATTGCACCATCCGAAATGGTAGTCTAGGTGGAGGTAAGTAAGCTCAAGGCACGTATATCTGCTGATAATGCATTTCCATGTGACGATCAATCAACGTATCAAGTGGCCATTAACAAAAGGTCGTTGACCTCATCGACCAATTTATTAGATGGTATTGATATGTAATTGTTTCTTCCTTCTTTTAGTTACAAATTGCGGAAAAGCCATGCTGTTCAATGTAATGATTGCGTTCACATTGCTCGACCTCTATACTCATCAAAAGGGGTGCTGACGTGGCTGTCCATATTGACCAACGTACTCCTCAGTTTGACTGATCGGACGCCATGTAAGCAAAGTCTAACGTCAATGGCCATATTTTTTCACGGTTGAAAGTTGGGGGTATTTTTGCAAGACAAATTTAAAGCAAGGTACATACCTATGTTAAGGATCTGTTGAGGCATACAACAAACTCACTTCGTATTCTTCAATCACATTCTTGATTGAGTCTCCGAATTGATTCTTGATTGGATCGATATTGTTTCTCATCTCATCTAACATGCAAAGATCACGAATTAATAAGAGTTAACAGATTATCTAATCAATCGTAGTTTCATATAGATTTGAATGAAGTGAAAGAAAAAAAAAAAAACTGACTGGGGATGACAAAATTCACCGAAGATAAGTACATCAACTTTGTGCATTATAGAGTTAAAGCAAGGGATAGAACTGTAAGCATTGATTTAGGCTCAGAGACAATCTCAAAAAATCATCTAAGTAATTTAGATCGTAATCCAAATAATAATAATAACATCGAACCGACACGGCTGACAATAATTTATGAGCTTATATTTCTGAACATTATTCTTCTCAACAACAATAATGACCATTACTGAGGCAAAAAAAATTGATTAATTTGACAAAATATGGTTGCCACTCCTTATGTTTTTCGGATTGATTCCGCACTGTTGATAGAACAAAATCCCTCAACTCATATTTTGCTCCTATTAGAGGCAAATGATACCTCCTTCTCTCTTTCACGATGATTAGCGGATAAGGTATGTGTTTGTTTCGATATATTCTAAGCAAAAAGTTGCCTATTTTTTATCTCATAAAAATTGAAATACCATTTGCAGTCTAACAAATATGGAAAAAGCCATATGTCAATTTACATGTTGACATTTACATATTTTCCAAGGGAAAATTATCAACGAAGTCCTAAATTTGTGTCAATTTTATCCTAAATCTTTTAATTGTATTAATTTAGTCATAAACATTTTTACATTATGCCAATCCAATCCATTCGGTCAATATAGGTCAGTAATCACTAACGTGGATATTGACCATCTTACGTGGCATGTCGGCGCTAACGTGGACAATATTAATAATTTTTTTGAGGTTTTGATTTTTTTTATCTTTTCTTTTCTTTTTTTTCACTTTTTTTTTGGACAAAGGGCAGTCAACCCTTGCTGCCCATAGGCGAGGGCTGGGACGCTCTTGCTGGCACTGGGTGAGGGCTACAGTACCATCACTTGGCCTAGATTTGGCAAAGGCATTGTGCCCTTTGCTACATTTGGGTGAGGGGCCTCGCGCCTTGTTTTGGTTGGCAAGGGCATCGCAGTCCTTGCCCAAGCCCTCACCCACCACAATGAGAGCTCGTGAGTGCTCGCCTAGTGGCTGGCAATGGCATTACAGCTCTAGCCCAAAGCTTGCGATGGCTGCAGTCCCCTCACTTGTGGCCGGTGACCCTTGCCAGCCCTCTTTCCAAAAAAAAAAAAATTCAAAAAAAAAAAGCAAAAATAAAAAATAATTAAAACTCAAAAATTAAAAAAAGATGCCCACTTAGGATCGCAGGTATCCACGTTAACGATTTTCGGCCAAAATTGACTAAATGGGGCAATAGAAACAATATGAAAATGTTTACGACTAAATTGACACAATTGAAATATTTATGATTAAATTGGCAGAGCTACAATAAGTTTAAGACTTCTTTGATAATTTTTCTAGCTGAAAATTATTGTAGGAAAGTATAATGGGCAATTGTGGAGAGAGAAAGCATTTCAAATATGATAGTCGCAACGTATGGTGATGACACATGGACAAGCCGGCTAATAAAAGGTGACCTTTTCAAATTTCAATCATAAAAATTGACTGGGATGCATATCAAGCCGAAAGCCGAGAATATGATTGGTTTAATACTACCACCACAAGACATGTGACGAACAATGAAATGATTTTTCAGTTTTGAGGGCTGCGGCTAGGCTCACCAAAAAGTTAGGTCAAGCAATTGTGCCTCGACAGACCACGTCTAAATAACTTAATAGCATACTCATCTACAGAGAAAAATCAATTATAACACCCGACCTATCCCATCAAATCCAAAATCATTCTGCAAGTGACGAATAGGCCTTGATGTGTTCAATTTGGGCAAAGTCTCAAAAGGAGTGTTCAAAGTATCCACACAATTTTGTAATGGTTCGGTGCGTTTACATATGCTAAAACTGTCAGCCTATCAAATAAGTATTCATGGAGACTTGCAACGATAAATCTTTAGTTATGGATAACATCACAGTCCCATTATCCATCCAATTCAAAACTGATAGGTTTTGCTCGGTCTAGATTGACTTTGGGAAGCAGTAAAAAGACTACTCGACAGATTTTATCTTCATTGCTCGCCAATAAACTAAGTTGGAAATTCTAGACATAAGAGATTGATCTAACGATTATATACTATTATCAATATTCAGGGGTCTTGGATAATTCCTATCTTCCTCCAAATTCTTTCATATATAATGTCGTGCGACTGTGTGCGGAGGAAGACACGAATAAGACAAACGAAACATAAAATTAAGAAAATCTTGGGCAATTCCTTATCCTGATGTTCACACACCTTCATATATTCACTCGTGACCTGTTTATAGGTTTTAATTGGCTTAATACCCAAAAAAACCTCAAACTCTAACCTTTGTCCCAATTATATCCTAAACTTTTTTTGTCTCGTAAAAAAACCCCAAATTTTTACTTTTGTCCCAAATCTACTCGCCCAATATCCAAAAAAACCCCAAACTTTAGCTTTGTTCCAATTATATCCTAAACTTTTTTTGTCTCATAAAAAACCCCGAACTTCTACTTTTGTCCCAAATCTATCACCGTTAAATTTTCCATCCAATATTACTGTTAATAATTATTTTAATATTATTTTTTTTATTTTTTCGACTTTTTTTTATTTTTTTTATTTTCTTTTTCCTTTCCTTTTCTTTTTTATTCTCTTCACCTTCAACCTCTCGCCAGGACAAACCTTGCCGACCGTTGGAGAGGGCTCGACCCTTGGGTCGTGGTCGGCGAGGCTCGACCGCCGGTTAGGGCGAGGCCGAGCCTCGCCCACAAAGAAGGCTCAATTTCTTTAACGCCGCCGAGGTCGAACCTCACGGCCCCCCGCTTTGGTCGGTCGAACCGAACCGTGACCGGCCAGACGTTGAAGGTGAAGGAAAAAAAAAAGAAAAGGAAAGGAAAAAGAAAATAAAAGCAAAAATAAAAAAATTTTGAAAAAATAAAAAATAATTATTAAAGGTAATATTTGACGGAAAAGTTAACGGTGGTAGATTTGGGATAAAAGTAAAAATTTGGGATTTTTTATAAGACAAAAAAAAGCTTAGGATATAATTGGGACAAAGCTAAAGTTTGAGGTTTTTTATGAGACAAAAAAAGTTTAGGATATAATTGGGGCAAAAGCTAAAGTTTAGGGTTTTTTTTGGGTATTAGGCCAGTTTTAATTATAAATATGAGTCAAAAACTCATACAACATATCCAAATAAGGGGAAAATGTCCAAAAAGTCTTAAACCTATTGCATTTTTGCTAATTTAATCCTAAACCTTTTAATTTTGCTAATTCAGTCCTACACCTTTTCAAATCCTGACAATTCGGTCTATTCGATCAATTTTGACAGGTCAGCATTGATGGGGATGTTGGCCAGCACTGGCCATTTGGTCTACGTTGATGTGGCAATTTTTAAAAATATTTTCCTATTTTTTTTTTTTTTTTCTGTCCAAAGACAAAGGCCGGCGAGGTTGACCTCCCTAGCAACTGGCAAGGCAAGGCCAACCTCGCCATCATTGGGTCTCCCTAGCTTAGCCAAGGCGTGGCTGGCTCGCCACCGTTGTTGGGTCTTCCTCTCCCTCGACCTCCCCTTGGTTGGGCAAGGCTCACCCTTACCAATGGTCAGCAAGGTCGACCTTGTCGGCACTTACCTCTGGGTGGTTACTTTTGGCAGGAAAAGGAAAAAGGGGAAAAAAAGAAAAAGAAAAAAATAGATAATTTGAAAACAATATTTAAAAAATTGCCACGTCATTGTTGGCTAGACAGCCGGCGTCCATGTCAGTGCTGGTCGGCCAAAATTGACCAAATGGACTAAATTGACAAGAATGCAAAATGTTTAGCATTAAATTGGTAAAATTGAAAGGTTTATTATTGAATTAATATATATACAATAGATTTAGGATTTTTTAGATAATTTCTCCGCAAATAAAATGGACCACTTTCACCTTCATTGCGTTTCTCTCTCTCTCTTAGTCATTACTTACGTGGCAAAATTTTTTACTAATTTTTTTAATCCCATGTAACTTCACATAAAAGAACAAAGGGCTATAAAATTTTAAAAAGAAAGACCTAAAAGTTCAAAGGTGAAAAGTAGAGAGAGAGATCGGAGAGGTGGCAACATTTGGGAATGATCGGTTCCAGGTTGGTCATTTCTTGACCTAAAACCAAGAACTAGCCTTGTGACCCTCAGTTTCGGTCCGGTTTTCAATTCTAGCTGGAATCGGCCAATTTAATCTAATAACTCATTCATGTTCCAACAATGCTTGAGTATTTAAAACTGGCTGGATTCACTTTGACGCGTTGTTTTATCCAATGCATTGCATTTTTTTGCCAAATAATTTAATAGATCATTCAATTACATAATTCTCTTAAGCGTGGTGTGCCAACCTAAGCCCAATAAAAGTTTAGGTGGCATAACTCCAAGTGCAATCCATGACCATTACTGCACAATGTAGCAAACTAACAATCTATGTATTAAGATCATTATGCTCATTATTTGCAAACATTTTTACTGGAAGATATATCGGAAAATGATGAAATTAGTTTTTTCTTTTTAATATAGCTATTAAGGGTGCGGTTTGTGACATTGTGGTGTGTCTAGGCTCTCTAGAAGTTTTCCATGTTCAGGCTTGAGATCGAAACACGTGCCTTGACATAAAATGTACACTTGGGGTTGCCCTATATGACTTTCTTTTTCTTTTTTCGAATGCCATCGTGCCCGCCTCTCTTTTGTTTTCCTTTATGTGTTTTCCTCTGCTTTCCATGTACGTTCCTGTGGTGTTTCTGTAATGCTCACCTGTTAATAATTAAATTTTACTTAGTCATTTATGGTTTAATTATATAGAAAATTAGGGATTAATTTTTAATCAAAATAAAAAAATCCAAAAAATTCATTTAATCACATGGCATATAGACATTAGGTGCATTGGCATTAATGGGGTCTATTAGACATATTTTTCTTATAAAAAAATAAAAAAAATTAAAATTTTCAAAAAAAATTGAGAGCGGATCCGACCCGGTTCGAGCGGGCCGGATCACCCCGGCCCAGTCCTATAGTTTCCCCTTTCTTCCTTCTTGCGAGAGCCGGCCCAGTTTTCTTTTCTCTTTGGCCCAGCCCAGCACAACCTTCTTTAACTTTTATCGTTCTTGGCAGAGGGGACCAGGAGGGGAGGCTGGTACGGGAGCGGAAGGAGACGCGCAGCAGCAGCAGCAGGGGCGTCGCGCGCGTCGAAGGGCAGATGTCAGACGGCAGCCCGTGGTCCCAAAGCGAGAGAGGCGCCGTTTCGGGATAAAAAGAAGAGGAGAGAGAGCTTGAGAAACGGAGGGTTTTTGGGGGTGGTTGAACGGAAGGGGAACCAGAGAACATTCGGGGGAGAGAACAGAGAGAGATAAGGGAGAGACCGAGATGAGAAAGGGGGAGTAATCAGAGAGAAAAAGAAAAGCTTGAAGAAAGAAGTGAGAAGGAAGAGTTCCAGAGGGAGGGGGAGAGTTGCCGGGAGGGTTTCCGGGGAAAGAACGCGACTGAGAATGTGAGAAAGAGGGGAAGCGAGAGCTGGCTTGAAGGGGGGAATCG
Organism: Syzygium grande; assembly: GCA_024733475.1. Classification (NCBI taxonomy): domain Eukaryota; kingdom Viridiplantae; phylum Streptophyta; class Magnoliopsida; order Myrtales; family Myrtaceae; genus Syzygium; species Syzygium grande. Next base: position 17,729,381 of record JAMXDD010000005.1, on the reverse strand, counting down.
AAAAAAGGAGATATTTTTGCTTGTTCGCCGGCGGTCCGTTTGAGTGGCTGTCGTTCCCGTCGAAAGTTCCACCTAGTGGCTGCCGTTCGTCGTAGAAGGAGTCGCTCGAACTAGGTAAACCTCCCGAAAATCCCCTGTTCCTTCTCTGTCTACTGGTTTTTAGGAAGGTTGAACCAATCAAAGAGATTTTGAGCGTCGATACCTAAATTTTGTTCAATTATTTAGGGTTTTATTACATAAAAATTTAGAAATTAACTTTTAACCCTTAAACAAAAGAATGGAAAACCATCCGCTTTCTCTCAGAGAATGCACGTCCAGAAGGGGAGCTACGGGAAGAGCAAAAGGAAGGGAAAGGATTTCAAAGGGAAAATGACAAAAAAAAGAAGAAGCCTTTTTCTTTCTTTGACTGACATGAAGGGCTCTCCCCTTTGACCGTGCAGTCCATTCATCAAAAGGGGACAATCTCCACATACTAAGGGAGGAGGAAGTAAAAGGAGATGAAAAACGAGAACAAAAGCAGAGGGGCAAGGGTGGAGTTCGGAGAGAGGGAGTTTCGAGGGAGAGAGCTCGAGAGAGCTAAAGGTGGGAACGGAGAAGCGAGAAAACGGGGGCCGAGCGAGGAACACAGGGCGAGAGAGCCAGACAGATCCGAGAGAGACCGAAAGGAGGAAAAAGGAGAGAGTTTGAAGAGAGAAAGAGGAGACCGTGAACAAGCTGAGGGGAGTCGAGGAGGCCCGAGTCTCGCCCATTCGCCGGAGGGCCGCCTGTGCCGTTGCCGAACTCCCCCGGTCGTCGCGCCTCACTCCGGTTGGCCGTGAGCCAGGTGGGTCTCTCTTTTTCTTCCCCTGTTTCGCTTCCCCCTCCCCTGCCTCTCGGGTGCCGGGCACACCGAGCCTATTCGGTGGTCGCCCAGCACCACAAGACGAGGAAAATGCTTCTCTTCACCTTCAGCACGTGTTCTTGAGCGATTTCTATCGAGAAAAACCTTTGAATCCTGCTGAAATCCACTTAGAAACCCTTGATTTTAGGCGCATTCCACTTGTTCGATGAAATGCCCGAATGAAAACCTAAACCGAAGTCATCGCGTCGATCCGTAAAAATCTTAGATTCATGTTTGTTTATTTTGATATTAGTGTTCGGTGACTGCTTTTGTGTTATTTTGTTGGTTGTGATGGCGTATCGGTCGTCTACCCGAGTGGGCCTTTCATGAAGCCTTTGCTGGAGTTGCCATTCTTGTCACCGGATCCACGCCTGCAGTTGGAGGCCGTCGTAATTCTTTTCCCAACCCTGCATCATGTGTTTTATGTGAGTATATGTTTAGGGTTTTAGATCTGGTTGAGACGTAGAGTTATAAAAAAAAAAAATATATATAAGTCGAGATCCGTGTTTGGTCGGCGGTGTCGTCTCGTGCTCGATACTAGTTGTCGATTTGGTGGATGTGGCTGTCGGTGGTGAGAGTGGGAGCCCGGTGTCGGTCGTCGGCGTTCGCGGCGCGCGTCGTCGGTCGGAAGCCGAGCGGCGTGCCCGGCGTGGTGTGTTGAAGAGTTCTCGGTGAAGAGCAAAGAACAGGGGAGAAGTTCTGGAAAAGCACGTAGGGGAAGACCAGAAAAGAAATGATAGAAAAAGAAAGAGAAACAAAAAAAAAAGAGAGAAAGGAAAAGCAAAAGAGGGAAAATCAAGAGTAAAAAAAATAAGAAAAGAGAGAAAAAAATATAAATAAAAATAGAGCACCTCGGGTCGGGCGAGTCGGGTCTACGGCCACTAACCGGGTCGGGTTCGCGGGTTGCAATCGGGTAGGGTTTTTGTTTAGTGTGTGGGCCGGTTTTAGGGTTTTGTTTGGTGTTTGGGCCTGAATTTAGATTTATTAGGTTTTGGGCTTTTTTAGTTTAGAATTAGAATAGTTTTTTTTTGGTCTTGGGCCTTTCGCGGATGGGCTGAATTGGTGATTTGGGCTGAAGGCTTACTTAGTCTTTTATTTCTAGTGGGCTGGGCTTAGGGTTTTTTTTTATTGTTTTACTTGAGTGCTGGGTTTATTTTGAATTGGGCCCTCATGGAGCCCAATTCACGGTGGACCCGGGCAGGTACACCCGGGTCCGTTTTATATTATTTTAATATTTAAAAAATATTTTTAAAAATAAAAAATAAAAAATAAAAAAATTTCGAAAAAAATTAAAAAATTAAAAATTGAGAAAATAAAAAAATATTATTTAGACTTTGGAATTGGCTTTTCTTGCCTTACTGTATGATTAGTGTCATATTTGAATGCACGTTGTTTGGTCCACACACTTTGAATTGCGTGTTTAATTTAACTTCACATGTAGTTAATTATGCATGTTAGGTTCACGTGTTGATTGTCGCTTTCTCTAGCTTGGTTAGGGATCGAATTTTGAGACTCCCCCGATTAGTGTGAACACGTTAAGCGGTAATTGAATAGGATTAGATACCGAAAGGGCACTAGTTTGTTAATTAGTGTAACCAAGTCCCCGTACCCATTGAATCTCTAGTTCGCGGAAGTGAGGCATTTCTCCCGTGCTTTACTTAGGTGTCTAATCGACCTATTGAAAATTGATTAGTGGCGACTCCTAGATGAAATTGATTTGCATGTTAACAACTTAAAATTAAGTCGCGAATTGGTATGGGCTTGGGAGAGCTCGAGCTAGGCTTGACCTAGCAATCCATTAGCCAAACCCCTTAGGTGGCGGGGCCGGTTCGGGGAGGTCGCGACATTGAACAAACCATGCGAAACCCACACTGATTCGTGATGAAAAATGGCCGAGTTAACACTTAATATATATTAAGTTTAGGCCTTAAATAGTGGAAAATCCAGACTTGGGAGTGATGGTCCGAGTTGCACACTAACTGTTTGATAAAATGCTCAAACGAACGGCGGATCCTTTTCTGTAAAACCGACGCTCTATGGCTTCGATTTATGCGTGATTTGCTCTATTAATGTCGTTGACTTCAAGTTTCCTTTGTCTTTCATGCGGTTTCGTCGCAACCGCGCTCCGCTCGAGTCGACCGTGCATTACCCTCGCCAATCATCCCCTTGGTCAAGAGTTAGCCTTCCTAATCTCCGGTCTTTTTCATTTTGATGTGCGTAGGTATAAGTGTTCTTTTTACTGAGTGAGCTGTTGTTTGAATGATTGGGTGACTATAAAAAACCTAACAAAGAGATATGGTTCCTGCCGGTGTAGGTCATTTGGTGGCCGCGGTTGTGATGGTCGGTGCTTGAATGTGCACGATGGGTTGGTAGTGGTCGTGGTGCTTAGCGTGGCCATGGGGGCGGTCGGAAATGGTGTCGATGGCCGGAAAAGGAGATCTTGGCGGAGAGCCGAGAGGGAGTTCTCGGTGAGCCCCTGAGGAAGAAGCAAAGAAGAAGAAGTTCTGCAGAGGGCACACGAAGGGGATGAAGAAGGGAGAAAAAAAATAGAAAAAGAAAAAGAAACAAAAAAAAGAAAAGAAAAGGAAAAGAGCAAAAGAAAAGAAAAAAAATTTAAAAATCAAAATTTTGAAAGTTCGGGCGGGTCAGAAACCCGGGTTGGGCAGTCGGGCGGATCGGGTCAGGGGACCCGGTCCGGAGTCTTTATTTTATCAATAAAAATTTTCAAAAATTCCAAAAATATTAAAAATTCCAAAAAATTTTGAAAATGTTTAAAAATCCCAAATTAATTAATTAATTAATTAAAATATTTAAAATATTTGAAAATTCAGAAAATTCAAAAAAATTAAAAAAAATTCAGAAAAATTCGGAAAAATTCCAAAACAAATATAAAAATGAGGAAATGTTTAGAAATCTGTTTTGGGCTTAATTTCACTCGATTTTAGGTTAAAAAATGATGAAAAATGAGAAAAACCCTCTAAAAAATTCTCAAAAATCGGATAAGCGGCTTTATCTTAGAGCTTTTGATTGCATTTTCTTTTTAGAGACGATGCTAGGTCGCTGGTTATTTATTTTCTTCATGATTATCTGGTTGCGCACTTTTAATACATTGATTGTTATTTTCTGTTTTTAGAATGGTTAGGTTGAATCTTAGTTTTTTCAATTAGGCTACCCGGTACGTTAGTTTGCAGAAATTCAAGTTTAGGTATCGAAAGGGCACTAGTTAAATCGCTAGTGTAATCAAGTCCCCAAATTTTAGAATCTCTGATTTTCGCGTATATCAAGACGATACTCTCGTGTCTCGATCATGATTTTCAGCCGACCCTTGATCATGGCTAGTAGCGACTCCAATCAAATGCATAAATAAAAACATTTTATCGTCGCGCGAGGTGTGAGGCTTGAGAGTGCCTCGGTCTTTGGATTAATGAACTGTTTGGTTTATCTTTCAAATGAATCAATCATTGTTTATATCCATCGACAAATACCTTTTGGCCTAAAGGGACGGGGGTAGGTTGCGACATCGCTGGTGAGGGTTGGCTGGAGTGAATGGTGTTAATGTAGATGTCTAGCAATGGTTGAGACAAAGTCCTTATTGCGTTGGCCTTTTGTTGTTCATTCTCGTTATGTTTGTGGAAGTGGCGGCCATTGATTAACGTTGATGGCGTTTGCTGGTAAGGGCGATAGTTGTAGATGGGTCATGGTGGTGGCTGTGAACGTGTCGCAAGCGGTGGCAATATCAGTGATTGGTTATGGTTAATGAGAGGTTGTGCTGTTCTCGTTTAGTATAGGATGTAGATTTGTTGCCGTTGTAAGAAGTGATTTTAGACTCGTTTTGAGAAATTTTATGATTGCAGAGTTATCTCTGTGACGTTAAAGATAAGAAGCTCGCTCTTGGAATAGGGGTGTCTACTTGCAAATGAATTTTTTTTTTTTTTTTCAGTTTTGGTTCAGTTTCGTTGTGTGATTGTCCTGCTACTGGAATAGAGAAGTGAACTATGCCTGTTACTGCCCAATTATCCAAAAACTTTGGATTTGTGCCATTCAATTTTTAAGTTCCATGAGAATTTGCCAACTTGCATTTTCCTAAGCCATCCATTCCTTAAGTTCTCTCATGAATTAGGTCTTTGGTGATGCTACTCTTATCTATATCTTTCTGGTAATTTTGCTCGTCTTTCAGATTCAACTACAGCCACCTTTATATATCTTCTTTGTAGCTCTGGATGCTGATTGTCTAAAGTTTAGAGCTATGTTGCACCGACATTGATATCGACATGTGACATGACATGACACGACGACACGTTATTTTTTAAAAAGTAGAGAATTCCGATACGTTGAGACACGTTACACATTAAATGTTTATTTTTATATATACATGATAAATTATTATTATTTTAATTATTTTAATTAAATTAATTTGATACAAATTCACAAATAAATAAATAAATCAATCAATCAAATTAATTTGATAAATTATATATGACATATTTTATTATGCCATGTGATATAGTAAAAATTCCTTTATTTGGTCATATATATTTTTCTTTTGGAGTATCCATTTTCATTTTTATTTTCTGCCCGTTCTTTTTATTATTTTTCTTTCTCCATCAATTTTTTAAAGCTTTTAAGAAGCCATCTTCGTCATTTCTATTAAGGACGGGCAAAAAGCTTTTATTATTCGTCTTTCTCCATCAAGTATTCTCTTGACCCAATCTCTCTCGTCTCTGCAACTGCAACTGCAACGATCCCTCTCTCTCTCTCTTCCTCTCCTCCGATCATATCTCGGCAACTCTAGCTTGGAAACTCGATTCGCTCGACTTACTCATCCATGGCGCTTGGCTCGGGAGGATCGGGGTCGTCGGTGAGTTCTCGAAACCCTTCCGGCCTAGATTTCGGATCCTCCCTCCGGGCAAATTCTCTCCCCGATTCGGGATGATTTCGATTCCCAACCTCCGGGTTCCCCATTTCTTGAGAGGATTCGGGGGGGTTTGACATCAGATCCTCGATTTGTGAAATTCGAAACACGGGTATTACCAGCCGAAATTCGGATCCCCGCCTCCCGTTCCCCACTTCGGATCAGAATTTTTTCATTGTCGAAAGGATCGGGATTATGCGATGTGTTCTTGTTCATTGCTCTGGCGGTAGGAGAGATCCGGCGAGGGGCTTTTCTTTCTTCTTTCTCCCTGTTTCTCGGGACTCGGCGCGTCGCTAAGCGTGTCGGTAGCGTTGGCAGCGTGTCGGGGCAGCGTGTCGGTGTCCGACCACGATAGCCGCCGGGCGTGTCGGTGCAACATAGGTTTAGAGTCGGGGTTGAGCGACTTGCTACGAGCCCTCATCAATAACTAAGGAAAAAGATGTAAACTTGGAGTTTTGGATAGTCTTTGGAGCTTCTTTGCACAACTTTCTCTTGAAACATTATTTATCCTTTAAACAGAACGGAAAGGAAAAAGAAAAGGCCAAGAAACCGAAGCCTCTCTGTTTTACCTTGTTTTGAGACCGAGATCCATGAATAGGCTTATGAGAATTACTCGAAAACTTAGCGAGTTCTGGTGATTCAAGCTGTTGCTGTTGTTGATGTATGAATTTTGCATGAATTTTAGTCCATTAGGGTTGTAGGACTCTTGTCTGAACATCCTATGTATCTTCATCTCAGAGAATTGGTGTATAGGTTCTTGTCAGTTGTCTTGTCTCAGTTTTATTACCATAAGAATTTATTATCCCGAGGCAGAAAGAAGGCCCATCATTGGCTCACCTATTGCATCATTATTCCTGCAGTATCTTGCCCAAAAGGAGTCTTTCACTAGAAATCCCGCTCTTTATGGTTCCCAGATGTTATGCAAAGAGGTGAGCGAAACCGGGTGCCGTGAACCAAAAACTTGTGTTTGAGGTCCATGGCATAGACAAAAACTTAAAACCAGGGACAAGATGTTATGATGGATTTTGCTCACCTTTTTGCAAAACATCTTGGCACTATAAAGAGTGGCATTTCTAGCGAAAGATTATCCTTTTGATTATTCTCGTGACATTCTAATGGATTGCAATTCTTGAATGGATTGTGAGTGAAAGCGAGATTGCCCTGTTCTTGTGTGGCCAAACCACCAGCCTTACTCTATCATGCGATTTATCTTGTTGGTTTGACGTTACAATCTGACTTATGAAATGTGTTTTTACACTTGCAAAATAAAAACATGTGGTTAGCTTTGGAATTGGTTCAGTATACCCTTAAGTGATTCGATGGACTTATGTATGAGTGTGTTTGCATATATCATGGATTTTGAAGATCTCAAGTCCCATATGTAAAGTCTCTTATCCTACTAATTGATTGCTTAGCTCTGTTTGGTGAGTTTGTCCCTTTGTTTATTTTTGGTGGAAAGTTTTGTTGACTTTGAGATAATCTCAGGAGGGCTTGAGAATATTACTTTCACTTTTGCAAGAATTGAATGCGTAGGTGTTAAAATAGTGGAGTTGGATGCTCCGGTAATTGTATCGTTACTCCTAACAAATTGGTTGAATAATCTTGTTGTCACTTCTCTTTTGAATGGTCGTAGGACTCTCCTGGGAGCTTTCAAGAGGGTTAAAATTAGGCACATTTTCATAATGGTAAATCTATAATTAGAAACAGTTTTGGTTTTCTAACAAACTCAAGGAAATGGAATAAGAAAAACAAAATCGATAGTCTCTTCACAACATAAATATGCTTGATAAAGAAGTGGTGAGTGGAAGCAGCAAAAGGACCCAAATTTTACGGCCAAGAAGTCTGCTTTGTAGCAAATGCAATACAAAAAATTACTTTTCACTGTACGAGGTTTGTTATTTTGCCGACAAGCAATATAGAGAGGCAAACAGTCAAGATCGCATGAATTAGATTAGTAATTTTGTTATAAATTATTGTTCATGAGCTGGTGCTGGCTAGCTTTTCTTGTATTTGTTAAGAGTAAATTGAGGACTACTTTTCTGATTGTCACATTACTTTGCAGTGCAAAGGAGACTTCATATCCATTAATGGCGAACATCTTGACTCGAGTTTTAATCACTAAAGCTATTGGTATTTATTGTGATATACATGTTTTATTCTTTTGTTTTATATTTTACAATTTAGGAAATTGAATGATGTGGAGATTCGTATTTTCCTGATGCAAGCCCCATAGGATAACATGTGGCATATCTAGCCGGTAATGGAAATATGCTTCCAAATGTCGAGATATTTTTTTGCAACTTTATGATGATGAAGCGAGCTCTGTTGATTTAGCAAGATTGCGGATAGCATTATTGGGGTTAGCTCATTCTAACTTTCAAGGTTTGTGTAGCTTTTTAGTTTCTGACAGTTCCTGTGTTGATATTACTTGATGATTTGGCACTTGAATCAGATGTGCTTGCTACTCCAATACTTGAAGTGGCATGCCAAAATGTGAAGTATGTAGTTGGGATTGGAGAATTCGAGGGATCAACACCTCAGTCAAGAAGGGTAAGCATGATTAGAAATTTCGGAACATATAGAAAACTAGCTGAGGCTTTAGTAGGACATGCACTTGTCAATTGCAAGGTAATTTTTTTTTCCAAGAAAGGATGTGAGCTGGAGGCTCGAGATGAACCGTGATTTAAGTCTTTTTTTCTTTTAGTGTGCACTTATATTTTAAGAACAGAAGGAGGGAATTTTCTTTCACTTTTGTTTGTAGATTTTGATCTTTAGCCACCCTGCCAATATAGGGGCAAGGGTTGTTCATCATTTTGCATCGTTGCTACCTTTGGAAAACATCACTAGTCTGACGAGAGCAGACCAGGACATGGCTGCGCTTTTGATAGCTGATAGAATAGATGTTAAGCCCGAGAATGTGCAAAATTTGATTTGTTAGGGAATCAATTCCTCTATACAACACGTGGACATCACTCATGGCTGGATTCAGTTCAATAATCAAGATGTGCGTGTTAGGGTCGATGATGATAATTGGTGAGATAAACTATTTTTGAGTTGATTATTTACGGATGTAGTACTAAAAAGCTTTATTTGCTGAAGGGTGATGGTAGATTTGGCCATAGAGATTTGAAACCATGGAATGGATATCTGGACAAGACCTTAGAGGAATATGTATATAAACAATATTGCTACTTCTATATGCAATCACATTAGGGAGGTATTGTGGCCTTTTTCCTTTTCCTTTTACTCCAATTTAGTTTTGGTTGATTAGTACGATTTTTTATTCTAAATTTTTTTACTGCACTTTCTCAGGGTCAATGGATTTCCGTGCCATGAAGTAGAGCAATGGTACAAACCTAAAATTGCATTGTCTTCGTCTCCAACTTACCTAAAACACATGTCATTTACTTTCTTAATAAGGAAAAAAATCTAATTATTAAAATTCACTGTTCAGATCGGCTAACAAGATTTAAACAGAATTAAATCAAAATGTAGTTTCTTCTTTTCTCATGGCCATAGATAGCTTCATTCATAAGTTTACCATTCCTGCACAATCCTAAACTGAAAAATGGGCTCTGCTTCCTCATGAAATTGAACAAATAGTGCTCTTGCTTGGATCGCATTCATATACATGAAGTCTACAATATTGAGACTTGGCCACACACGACATGAAAATCATGCCCATAATATAGTAATTGGTTTTAAAGGCAAAATAAGATTTTCCATACCTCCAACGATATTCCATCTTCCTCTAGGTTGGTAAGTTGCTAGGAATGAGACAAATGCGTTTTAGGTACATTATTTTACTGCACTTTCTCTGGGTTAATGGGTTTCCGTTGGGATATTTTCAATCAACGCATACAATGTGCCGCAAAATGCATTTGCCTCCTTCCTATTAACTCGCTAATTTGGAGGAGGGTGGAACATCGTTGGAGGTTTGGAAAATCTTATTTTACCTTTAAAATCAATTGCTATATTATGGGCATGACTTTCGTGTCGTGTGTGGCCAGGTCTCAACATTGTGGACTTCATGTATATGAATGCGATCCAAGCAAGAGAATAATTTGTTCAATTTCATGAGGAAGCAAAGCCCACTTTTTAGTTGGGGATTGTGCAGAAATAGTAAACTTATGAATGAAGCTATCTATGGCCATAAGAAAAGGAGAAATTACATTTTGATTTAATTCTGCTTAAATCTTGTTAGCCGATTTGAGCAGTGAATTTAGATGATTAGATTTTTTTTTTCTTATTGAGAAAGTAAATCATTTGTTTTAGGTAAGTTGGAGACGAAGATAATGCGATTTTAGATCCATACTATTGCTCTACTTTATGGCACGGAAACCCATTGACCCTAAGAAAGTGCAGTAAAAAAATTTAGAATAAAAAGTTGTGCTAATCAATCAGAACTAAATTGGGGTAAAAGGAAAAGGTAAAAGGCTGCAATATCGCTGGAGTTTTGGAACACCAGTCCCTAATGTGATTGCATATAGAAGTAGTAACAACATTTATATAGATATTCCTCCAAGGCTTTGTCCGGATATCCATTCTACGGTTTTGAATCTCTGTAGCCAATTTTACCATTATCCTTTAGCAAGTAAAGATTTTTAGTATTAAATCTGTAAATAATCAACTAAAAAACAATTTGTCTCACCAGTTATCATCGTCAACCATAACACGCACATCTTGGTTGTTAGGCTGAATCCAGCCATGAGTGCTATCGACGTATTGTATAGAGGAATTAATTCCCTAACAAATCAAATTTTACACATTCTCAGGCTTAACATCTATTCTATCAACTATAAAAAATGCAACAATATCCTGGTGTGCTCTTGTCAGACTAGTGATGTTTCCCAGAGGTAGCAATGGTGCAAAATGATGAACAACCCTTACCCCTATGCTGGCGGGGTGGCTAAAAATCAAAATCCAAAAAAAACGAAAGGAAGTTCTCTACTTCTGTTATTAAAATATAAGTGCACACTAAAAGAAAAAAAAAAGACTCAAATCACAGTGATCTTGAGCCTCCTACTCACATCCTTTCTCGGAAAAAAAATTACCTTGCAATTGGCAAGTGCATGTCCTACAAAGGCTCAGCTAGTCTTCTATATGTTCCGAAATTTCTAATCATGCTTGCCCTTCTTGACTGAGGTGTTGATTCCTCGAATTTCCCAATCCCAACTACATACTCCACATTTTTGCATGCCACTTCAAGTATTAGGGTAGCAAGCACACCTGATTCAAGTAGCCAAATTATCAAGTAAGATCAACACAATAACTGTCAGAAACTAAGAAGCTACACAAACCTTGAAAGTTAGAATGAGCTAACCCCAATAATGCCATCCGTAATCTTGCTAAATTAGCAGAGCTCGCTTCATCACCAAAAAGTTGCAAAAAAATATCTCAATCATTTGGAAGCATATTTCCATTACCAGCTAAATATGCCATATGTTGTCATATGGGGTTTGCATCAGGAAAATACAAATCTCCACTTCATTCAGTTTCCTAAATTGTAAATTATAAAACAAAAGAATAAAACATGTAGATCACAATAAACACCAACAGCTTTAGTGATTAAAACTCGAGTCAAGATGTTCGCCATTAATGGATATGAAGTTTCATTTGCACTGTAAAATAATGTGGCAATCAGAAAAGTAGTCCTCAACTTACTCTTAACAAATACAAGAAAGGCTAGCAAACACTAGCTCATGAACAATAATTTATACAAAAATTACTAATCTAATTCATGTGATCTTGGCTGCTTGCCTCTCTATATTGCTTGTTGGCAAGATAACAAATTTACGTACAGTGAAAAGTAATTTTTTGTGTTACATTTGCTACAAAGTAGATTTCTTGGCCGTAAAATTTGGTTTCTTTTGCTACTTCTACTCACCACTTCTTTATCAGGCATATTTATGTTGTGAAGAAACTGTCGATTTTGTTTTTCCTATTCCATTTCCTTAGAGTTTGTTAGAAAACCAAAACTTTTTCATTTCACATGATTTTATTAGAATCTTCTGCATTATGATCACAGTTCACGAAGCTTAGTTATTAAGTCATGGTCATCAACATTAATAATAACCTAGTTAGAATTTCTATAATATAGTTAGAATTTCAATTTAGTATTGAATACGAATTACTTATCTTAGTATCACTTACAAGTCGACTTCCTATTTATAGATTAACTTTTGTAAGGAAACCTAATCTTACTTTTTTCGAAATAAAAGTGGCAAACTAATTGTGGCCACTATCCAAACTAGTTATGAACATACAAATAAAGTAATGATGGACTTGGACAGTGACCCCTTCCATTTGATAGCCTGCCCTCACATCAAAATCATGATTGTACGACTGTGACCCCTTCCATTTGATAGCCTGCCTTCACATCAAAATCATGATTGTACGATTGGGTTCGCTGTTCATAAAGTAATGCAACAACTTTAAGTTGATGATCCATCCCGGTTACATTTAACATTTAGTTACAAAATCGATATGTTGAATAACATGTTAGATTATAATCAAGCATAAATAAGTGGGCTGGGAGAGGGGGATCCGTCGCCGAACACTAGACCTGTCTATTGTTACCACTTCATCCGTCGTTGAATTTGCATTCGATAGGCGATTTGACACCCATCAAGAGATCAACCCTCAACTCCCGGTCTCTCTCTCTCTATCATGCCGTTTGGATCATTGCCTCATATAAGTGGATCATATTCAATATCTAAAAATAGTATGCTTCATTATTTCGTTTATCATCTAGTAATATACTACATGTCTAGGTTTTTCTTTTTTTTTTTAGTATGTCATACTCTAATTCTGATCTCTCTCACTTTTATCTTGCCTCTTTATAGAACATGAGAGTTGAACTCTATACCCGAATTAAACGTCCCCACCCCACCCCACCGTAACCCAACCCAATCCCTTATCGGTGGGTCGCGTGCCAAGTGGCATACTACATGTTTATTGTCTAGGTTGGTAAGTAGAAAAGGAACTCTCTTCTCCACCTTGAAACCCTTTTTTTTTGTGAGAAAACACAATATAGGTAAGTTTTAAGTTTATGAAATATACCGTCTTATCGATTTGGAAAGATGAGAGTAAGGCTACGCATGACAACCATTTTGTGTCCGGGAACATATTCTGGTTAGAAATAATTTTTTTTTATGTACTCGGGAACTGATTTTGAGCATTTGAAGGTATTTAGTAACGGCCCAAAATTTCTATTCCTGAAATAATAAAAAGAACATAAATGCATTTGGTAATGGCATAAAATTTCTTTTTATTAATAATATTTTAACATTTCTTTCTTTTCTTTTTTTCTTCTCCTCCTTCTTGGCCATAGTCGGTAAAATATTTTTTAATTAATAATACTTTTATTAAAACTAAAATTTTTAATTTTTTGGCCATGGCCGGTAAAAAATTTCTTTATTAATAATAATTTTATTAAAAAATAATTTTTTTTATTATTTTTTAATATGCCTGGTAAAATATTTTTTTATAAATATTTTTTTTATTAATAATATTTTTATGCAAATATTTTAATAAAAAATAATTTTATTGAAAATATATTTTTTTATTTTTTTTCCCATGGTCTGGTCGCTGGCCATGGTTGGTAAAATATTTTTTTATTAACATTTTTTATTAATAATACTTTTTATTAAAATATTTTTTCCTTTTTTTTGCCATGGCCTAGTCGTCGGCCATGGCCAATAAAATATTTTTCTATTAATAATATTTTTTTTCATGGCCTAGTCAATGGCCATGGCTGGTAAAATAATTTTTTTTTTCATGGCCGATAAAATATTTTATTATTAATAATATTTTTTATTAATAACGTTTTTTACTAAAATATATTAATTTCACCAGATACGAAGAGGGTGGCCCTTGTGCCGAACATTAGAAGCTACATTAAAAACCAAGAAAAAGAAGAAGAAAAAAAAATTGATTCTTATTTTTGTTCTCAAAATCAAGAAGCTACTTTTTTTTTAATTCTTGATTCTGCTCCAAAACTGATTCTAAGCACAAATTTGCAAGAATTTGTGCCCATAATCAAAAAATTTAACAAACGGATTTCTATTCCAAAACTGATTCTAGAAATAAAAGAACAGAAATTTTCACTATTTGGCCAGTTGCCAAATAGGCCCTAAAAAGCCAGATAGATGATCCCAAGTAGTGATCTTTTTAGAGTTGTGAAGAAACCAATAAAAAATAAAAAAAAAAAAAGTGACTTGTGCTTAATTGACGTACATGTTTGTCGAAACTTGGGTGTTCTTCTCGAGTTGACCTATTCAATCCAATTATTTGATTGTCTAGACTTTATGTGGTCTCACGTGATCTTAAGGGATGACCAATGTTGGATACAAAGTTATCATATGATCTATAGATCATATTATCAATATCATTTGAATCGTTAGTCATGTGTTGGGATCGACGTGATCAACGATTCCAAGACGAAGCATCCAAGCATCAAACATGTGATTGTCCTTTCGTACACACAAGATAATAGTATATTGACATTCTAGTGATTTAGGTTTGGGACCATGTGGCGACAAGTGTGGAGATTTCACATCCCGTTGGGGAATCTTAGCTAAGATGTTTGAATTTTCATGATACCTAAGCATGACTTTTCTGCTCTTTCTCGTCTTTTGTCACGCCGGTTCACTATCCCTATCATCTCCGCCTCACTCTATTTGTCCTTGTACGTGCATAAATCCAATCACTGAAACCGAAATGTCTCCAGTATTCTTCGTATTCGGTGCACTTGATGAATTCAGTTCTTGATTTAGCGGGAATGCTAAAAGATACTTAGAAATTTTATTAAAATTAACTTGATCAGATGCCATGAGCAGATCGTGTCGAAATCCTATCGTACAAAAGATGCTGGTGGGCTTTTTATGGTTCGATCGGGCTAGTGAGGACAGAACTCGCAA